>CM029357.1:47378152-47426542 GCA_017140985.1 Hormaphis cornu | reverse complement strand
AAATATTTCTTTTCTGAAAGGATAGGACGGTTTGTTTACCGTGAGTTTGTTAATTCGAGTTTTTTTTTTAATTTCATTATTCATTTTAGACACTATTATGTTCGAAGATTGTTTATTATTTTTTAAACAGTTTCAATATTATAGGTACAAAACGTAATTACGTTTAGTGACGTCCTTTTTTCAAATAAATTTCTGCTTCATCGAACTGAATTCATTTGACGAAATTATCGATTGTATAGGCTAAAGCGTAATATACTTGTTGGGTATCCATAGATTTTACACGTTCTACAGCCTAATTCTATTGGTAAATAGTAAATATACCAAACAATGTCGAATCACAACTCTCGATTGAACGTATACAACGATTTCAAAAGGCAAATAATGCGAAAAGGAGGATGGTAGAGACAGTAAAATGTATAAGTTACGTAAACTTTTTTGTGCGCCCAACACTCGATGATACCCTAGCGGTGCGCGACAAATCAAAGTCGTCCGTCATAACCGATATAAAACACAGTACTGGTCGCCAATAAGAATAGTAACGGACGAAATAAGCAATTTCAATACTTCTTTCCATAAAAAAAAACAACGATTTTATCCCGGGTGAAATTGTTTTTTTACACTTTTTTCCACGAAAATTGTGATTTTATCCCGAAGTATACTTTTTTTCCGGGCGAAAGAACGATTTCATCAAGATTTATGCTTACGCACTTCTCGTGGAGAACGATCGAGTTGAATCATTTCGTTCGCCTATAAACACGTTTATTTAGTCGATTCGATTTCATATGAAAAGCGCAGTCCATATCAAATGGGTTTAAATACTATTTTTATACACACGCCGTGTACTACTATATTTTATCATGGACGTATAAACATGTGGACTATTAACGCACTTGTCGCCAATATAATGTAAGCGTGGATGAAATAATTTGTATAATTTTTATTCGTCAAAAACAATGATTTTGTCACAAAATTTATCATTACGTACACTTTTCACGGAACAAACGAGTTTAATAATTTTTCATCCATGACTGACTGCCCTACGTTTACTTTGGCGACTTGATTTCATAATATCTAAAAGCGCAGCCGGTATATCATGTAGGTTTATATTATGAAATTTTTAAAGTCAGCAATTAGAACGAGAAATAGAGTTCTGGACGAAAATGGCGTAACATACCGTACTCTACTTGAAGCGATTTTTTCAAAATTTTAATCATTTTTATAGTTGTACGCGTATAAGTACTTCGAAGTTCGGAAACCAAAAAATTTTTGAAAATGTTGCGTAAACCTGCCATTCGCTTTTTTCTTACTTTTTTCGTATGGAATGAATGCCCTGATTTTACGTTAAATACGACAAAAAAGATGTCCAAAATAAAACGTACTATCGTGCAAACAATCTACTCGTATTTATATCTTTGTCCGCAAATCGCAGTACACGCGCGATATCGTTAATTGAAAATCGGTATTTTATCGAGTAAAAATTAATATGGGACACGTCACGGGGAAAAAAAGGCCCAAAAATCGAATGACTGATTTTAGTATAAATATTTTACGAGAAATCAATAATAAATAGGTGAAACGAATAAGCAGCTCTTTTCTCAAATATTATTTACAACACGTAAGCGCCGACGACTAAATTTTTAGGTTCATTTTGTACGATTGGAAAACAACTATAACAATTAACAAATAACGCAGTACAATAATCGACATGTAAGTCAACAACATGATGCACGATCGGACAAAATTAATCAAACAAAAAACTAGTTTATAAGTAACATGTGATACGAAATTTCCACCGTCAGTTTGTACTATCGACATCTACTTATATAATTAATTAACGATATCTCTTTTCAGCAGCAAAACAAAAAAATCGCACGGAACGTAGCGCAACGTTTGGACATGCGATTTTTCGCGGGCAAACGTTCCGTGCGAGTTTTTCACCTGCGAAAATCGCGTGCGATTTCGTGTCGTCGAATTTTTATTTTCTCCGGACGACTTTTCCGAGTTTCAGCACAGAATTCCCGACGTTTGATTTCAATCCTCCGATCGAGTGCCACAATCCGGTTCTTTTAAAGCACAGAGGACCATTTTTTTTTACTCCTCCGGTTCAACGAAACATGAAAACGTGGCGCTTTCACGTCGTATTCTTACCCCGTCTTCACCGCGTCCGTTCCGCCGGGACGCTCCCAATCTGTGTTATCACGACGTTTTTTTTTCCAAACATTTTTCTCCTTCGGCCCCGAAAATCGTTGGACGAGCGCGTTTCTACCGATCGTTATAACCGCCGTGTGTACGTCGTTCGTTCCGCTTGCCATCGTAGTTCGGTCGTTTCCCTGTACGCTGTGAAAAAAGCTATCTACTTATCTCGTAGCGTCCGGATAACGCGCGCGGCGTCACGGCGATAACGTCGTAGCTGGAAAAAAACAAAAAACAGCTTTATACAGGTACGTTATTATAAATGCGAGCGACCTACATAACAGTAGCCACCCAGTACACTACACTACACTGCGGTTTAATTACGGTTCTCGTAAAACAATGCCCCGTTTGTTTGAACAACTACGACGATGTTATTTAAAACATCTCTTATCACTCGACACGCGCGCGTCCATTGTCCGCACCAAGTCCTCCCGGCGCACGTTTCGCCCGCTTATCAGCAGACGTGTCCGCCGTAACGTTTTGTCACCGTGACGTAACCCCCCCTCGGTTAAACGACTCTGGTTGTTATCTGCACGCGTTCCCGTGTATTCCTCGACGGTTTTCACCAAAATCGCCAACAACGCCGTGTATTGTGTTTTAATGTTGTTTTTGTTTTTTCGCGCCGTTGCTGTAATAAACGCGATCGGACATCTTTGCGTGGCTTCACGTCGTTCGGTTTTTCGCGATTTCCGAGTCGGCAAAGCGGAAAAAAATGGCCGTCCGAATCTAACGTGATCGAAACGGCACGTTGTTAATAACGACATCGAAACGGCGCCGGTTCGAATAATAATAATAATTGTCGTTTGCGCGGTTCCGTCCGTTCGTCGTCCTCGCGCGGCTTCCGGATGAACAAACTACTACGACGACGGGGCGAGAATTGAAAACGTAAAATAGAAGAAGATCGCGTGGACCGGGTGGGTTGAGAATTCGTCGCGGTTCGAAGGCGACTTAAATAAATCGTCGTTGCCCGAGCCAGCTCACTCGTCCGGTGTACACGGTAAAAACATTCGTCTGACAACAAAGGCTTTTGTCAAATACTCCTTTTTTTAAGAATTCCTCGTTTTAGTACCGTGTAAAAGGTCCGATCTTTGTTTCGGACGAAAAAACAAATCGTGTAAAAAACCACGCCGTAGTTATTTGTCCGCCCCCGTAAGCTAACAATAATAAGACCACCCGGAACGCGACGCGTTTGACGACGAAACGATCACGTAAACGAAAATTTCGAAGTTTTTTAACCTCGCGTTTTTTTTTTTACACTGTTATAGAGTTTCTTAAGCGTAAAAACCAGAAGGTTCTGTGGAATAATGACCGAGGGAAATTCGAAAATTTCAATAACTCCCATAAAAATGATCCGATTGAAATCATAGCGGTGAACTAATCGAACCCAGTGACGTGCGTAAATTCGTGCGAATCGAACGATTTCGAAAATCGGAACGTTTTTTCCTCGCGACTCTGAAAATAAGTAAAATTTCAAAAAAAAAAAACGGCGCTTCAAAGTACCATCAATTAACCGTCTTTGAGGTATCAAACGCAGAAATCGGAGCTACTGGAAAAAGTGATCACAGAAGAACATCAAAACTACGGTCGGACGGCGTATTTTCGACCAAAATACCGTCGGGAGAAATTGTTTTCTACAGCTGGCCACCGTACTCGCGCGTTTCCCGTAAAAAAAGTCTCCCGCGTCAGGCAGTGGCGGCGCGAGGTAAAATTTATAAGTGACCGAAGTAGACTCTTAAAGAGGCCCTTTTTTGGCCATATTTTCCTACGGTTAAGTGCCTTTGGAACGCGAGGCCCCGTTTGAGGCAATGGCCCACTCCTAGCGTCGCCACTGCCATCAGGCGTACACTGTACGTTCTATTTATTTGTTTTGTACGCACACATGCTGCATTTGCCGCGTTTATCGCAAGATAAAAATCAAAAACAACAACAATTATAGGATCTTACGCGCGTTTTCATCACATTATTGTTATTTATTGAACAGGTGAAAAACTCGTGCCGACACTGTACTGGTTGTTGTTAGTGGCCCCGCGTGTGTGGAACCGGGCAATGAAGCAATGTTCCAATGTTCGCCGACCACGACCAGCGCCGCCGACGTCGTCTTCAATGACGCGCGTGAGTTTACCGGCTAAAATATAACGCGCGTGTACGGGAGGGAATTTTTTTTTAATACATTTGACGGCAAACTGTTTTTGGGTTGAGTTTTTTTTCGTTGTGGAGGACGCAGAATTTGTTGTTTTCGAGCGACGTCGTCGGAAACGATCGCCATTAATCGCGTATTTTTCCCGCGACCATTGGAGTATAAACAATCCGATAGCTTCGTTCGCCGCCGACATCCCAGTGAATAAGAAAGCCGCGTGCGTTCCCCCGAAAAATTGGATAAAACCGCGAAAAAACGGGACCGCCGAAACTCGCGCGGTTTTCGAAGGGTCGAGTTTTTTTTTTCCCCATATTTCGTAGCGACTCGTAATCTATGTAATAATATTACAGCACCCGTTCATAAAGTATCGTCGAGTGGTTTTTTTCTCTTTCTTCCAAACCCGACACGAAACTTTATAAAAAAACCCCGCAATCAGTGATGATCGCGTGCTTGACGGAGTACGCTCGAAGAGACGAGCGGGCCGAGTGGAAAAAAAAAAAACGCCAACCCAAACTCGTATCGTTCGAAAGCGAGATGCGGCGAACACGTTGCTTTCGAACAAAACACTCTTTCGGAGACGTACGTTCTCGGTGTATACATATTCTGCGGATTGTTATGAAATTATAACGATCTGCCAGTCAAAACGTTTCGTTTCGCGCACATCTACCACATACGCATATCTCGTGTTCAATATTAATTTTTAACGATTACATCGTTACATCGATCGCTATAAACACTATGCATATCGTTATAATTAAAACAATGTAATAACGTATCGAAAAATAGGAGATTATGAAAACGTTTTATCGCGATATTCAGAGGCCGTGACCTTTTTTTAACGCTCGCACACTTTGGTCGTGTATAATTATTATCGTTATAAATTCGAATTTTTATTATATTTTTTTAGCTCAAGGGGAGGAGCGTCGGTCCGTCGGTCCGATCGGCAATACCGGTGGCGTGGATAGGTTATATCGGAGTTACTTAATTATCGCAAAGAAAACGAGAAACCGTAATAGGAGGAGCCTCTGCAAAAATATAAACTTTTTTTTTTTTTCGACGAACGCGTTCGACGGAGGATCAGACGGTAACTTCTCGGACGTTTCGGTTTTATAATTTTTAAATTTCCCTCACGCGTTTAGCCGAGCTTTTTAGCGCCAAAAAGAAATTTTGGATTTGAAATTTTCAAATTTTTCGTGTAGAAACATCTTGATCGAACACCGCGAAAAAGTCGTGTCCAATTGTCCCGGGAAAAATTTGTGAATTTTACACGTATTGCGAGCAATACAGTCCGAAAGCGATCGAATTTATACTAAAAAAGCCCTGAGTACTAATTGTCCGATTCAAACCGATGCCGTCACATAATCGGTGGTCGGTCATAACGTATTTTCACGCGTGTTGCTTAAATCAACATTCTTGACTTTCGGGATTTTCGGACCGTTTTTTTATTGTTAAATTTTGTTTTTACCACGACTTGATAGCTCAAAATCGATTTTTTGATGGCAATAAAATTTATCATCGCTTCGTGACCTGTAAAAACTAACCACTATTTCAAAACCCGCCCAGAGTACTCAGGCGACCTAGAGTGGATTTTTTTTTTGCCCATAAATATAAAAAGGGAGGACACGTTAAGAGAAAAAAAAAAAAGACTCGTTTTGATGTATTTTCATAATATCAAACCGAATTTCGACACACTGTAGTTGTGGACAATAATTAGAGAAACTAAACGGAGCTTACCCTCCAAAAACCATTAACGGCCATCAAAATGTCCCGTTCCTCTCAAAAACAGCTGCTTTTCGTCGAAAAATTGTTTGGTTTTTGCCTCCCACCCTAAGTTTTTGACTCGGTTGTGCCAATATAAAAACCCTCAGACGTATTCTCGGGGGTTATCAAGCACACTGTATAGAGATAATAACCCGGAACTTTGGAACGTATTGTACGATCTGGAACGCTAAAAGTGTTTATCTCGAACTTTTTTTTTTTTTTATTGCTTTAAATATTATTATTTAATTTAAATGTAGTAACAATTGTCTTATAGATACTGCCAGTATATTTATATAGGTACTTCCTATCTGTTTTCTTTTAAATTCTGAGTATAAAACAAACGGTATACTTTTCAACTAAAATGTTTAGTCACAATTTTTGACGATGTTTTTGCGATTCTTTTATTTAATTTTAAGAACCGTTTTCCTCGTGAACTTTAAATAAAAATAATTTCGTTAAAATATGGTACGGTTAAATTTTATCGCACGAGTTCAATTTAAGTGTTTTGTAATAGTTTTACTTTGTCACTTCAATCACTTTTATGATAAATTTGTCCATCGTTTTCGAAAATACATTCATTTTTAACGTGCATTTCCATCACCAATGCTGTGGGCACCACTAGACAATTACTCGAACACACGAAAGGTCGTTTCGTGTTACTAACGAGAAGTTATAAAAATCAAAGAATTTAATTTCTCTATTTGCCGTATAACAATGCGCTTGTACACACGGCGCGTTGTTATGTCGCGGTTAAGTGTCATATTATTGATTACAATGCAATTTCATTAAACTTTATCTCAACGAAATTATTTTTTATATTTTCGCTTATTATAACAAAACGTTTTAGAGTTGAGTAACGTTATGTAACAATATCAATTCACACTGCGCGTTATTTTAACGTGGATAATTTTAATGAAATTGAACTGATATACCAAAATGATGGTATCAATAAGTTACACGTAAATGATGTAACAAAGATTAAAAATTAAAATAGATTATTTAATAAAATATATGTTTGTATTACCGACACTAAATATATTATAATTAAACATTTTTAACGATAGTTATAAAGTATAATAATACTATGAACTTAGCACACAATAAGGTGTTACAGTTGAAACAAAATGAAAACTTCAAAACCATATTGTGTGAGTGACCTATTTTTATCAATTTTTTAGATTTCGAGCGCAGCGAGGAATGTGTTGTTATTACAATCTTGATTTTTTTTTTTTATGTATTCTGTTAACGAAATTTCTACCAGAAAGAGTGCACCGATTTCAATACACAGCACCTTTTAGCAAACTCGATCAAAATGGTACTCTAGAGACTGCTCATTTTTCGATTTTTTCAATAATATTTTAACGCGACAACCACCGGAAAATTGCAAAAAACCGCTAAAAACGGGTAATTTGTCAATAACGCGTATTGTTAATTCTCCATAATTTCGAAAATAATCATCGAAGAGTCTTGAAACTGTAGACAATAATATGTATCATCGTACTAAACGACTTCGAAAAAATGTTCAAAAAGTTTCATTTAGTTTTAGGCTATTGTTTATAGCCATTTTTAGATTTTCAGGTTTTTTTATTTAAAAATGGGTTAATTTCGGGGTTTTTGACTTTTAACACAACATCAGTCGTACGTAACTCTAACTATATACCGACAATTTTGAAAATCGCACAATTATTCGATCTGCCGATTCACTTTTTCTAGTAAAAAGAATGGCGCCGATTTTAACGTATGATACCTAAAAGGATAGATAATTGATCCAAGATGGTACTTTAGTTGAAGCGTTTTTTGAAATTTTTATTATTTTTGGAGCCAAAAAAAGAAAACGTCGAAATTTTTTAAATTGCTCCGTTCGACTTGAAATTTAAATATACTTACTAGGCATATTTTTAAAAAAAATACGGGACATTGTAGGTATCACTTAGTTTTCCACATAGTCCTCTTCCCGTTCCGTGCATTTTGTTAAGTCGTGGCTTAAGGTTTTTGATGCCCTCCTCATAGTGCTCTCCCTTCATCCACTTTTAGACCTCTTGTTTCACCTCCTCATCGGTTTGAAATTTTTTTTCACCCATGTACCTAAGTCTTCAGGAAGGTGAAAAAATGAAAATCCGAAGGAGCTCAACCAAATGAGTTCAAACGGATTCTCGTATGTCATTAAGAAGGGTTTAATGAGATGACTGTTAAAATTTCGATCGATTGTATTGATTTTTTAGGAAGTTGTGGAACTTTGAAATTTTTTAATTTCACGCAGTTATTATTCCACAAAACCTTTACTTTGAGTCTCGAAACTTTAATACGATCTAAACAAGATAGTTTTACACGCGTGGTTATAAAATTTAGAAAACTGGTTAACACAATTTTGGTTTTTAGCCGATTTCGCGTTGTTCCTTATGGGAGGAACAAATAATCACGGGAAACGTGTTTTTTACACGTTTTATCACTATTTCAAGTAGAAAAAATGCTCCGATTTAACGTACGACCTTAAAAGACGGATAATTGATCCGAAACGGTAATAAAATTTCATGCGTCTTTTGAAATCTTGATTATTCTTGGAGTTACGACCAAAAAACAAAAATGGTAAAGTTCTCGAAAGTGTTCCGTTCGAAATTTTCACTTGTCGTTAAGAAAGTTGAAACTTCAATAGATTTTGATCATTTTTACGTTCAAGTCTCGAAACACAAACCTAAACAAGATGGTTCTACGTGTGCGGTTAAAAAAATTTAGAAAACTGGTTAACACAATTTTCGTTTATAGCCGATTTCACGTTGTCGTGTTCCGGACGGCCGTGTACTTCTCACGTAGGGAACAAATAGTTACAGGGAACGTGTTTTTTTACACGTCGATTTTTTCGATCGCAACGTCCAAAACAAAGATCGTACCACAAGCTGAAACTTTTACACGACACTGAAACAGGAATGATACGATAAAAGTTTTTATTGTTAACTTTGGTCTTCACCAGGACTAACGAAAACAGAGCTCGCCCAACACTGACACGCCCAAAAGCGTAATCCGTTTTGCGCGACCTGGACCGATCCCGGCTTTTTTTTTACAGTAATAATTAAATAATTACTCGGTGCCCCTCCGTCGCTAGGAACTCCAAAAGGGTTTTACACTCGTAAATCTACGTTTTTTAGTAACCGTTTTTACAACGACGTTTTTTTCCGTCTGTTATCAAAAGTGGAAAAAAACTGCTCCGGTTTTAACGATACCCCCGAAAGACGGATCCGAAACGGCCGTATATACAACAGTTGCGTTTTTTTTCGATTGTTTTTGTAACGAAAAACTCTCGAAAGTCGACCGTCCTATCGATTTTTAAATTTACATTTTTCTCGTACACGATGACCGGTTGCAGAGAGCGGTTACCGGCACCACCCCGACCGGATAGTGTACGTGCCGCCGGCCAAGCCGAACATGTTCGCGCAGCATCATCATCATCACCATCAGCCGTACGGCAACGGCGGTGGTGGTCCGCCGCCGCCGCCGCCGCCGCCGCCGCCGTCGCCGTCCCCCTCGACGACGGTCGGCGCGGCGCACGCGTGGCAGAGCAGCCCGCCGGCGCATCACCACCAGAACGCCGGCGCGGGCAGTCACCGCGTCGCCGCCGCGTGTCCGCCGGTCAGCAGCGTTCCGGCCGCCGGGATGCATCAGAGCGCCGCGGCCGCGCTGTCCGCGTCGCAGCAGCAGCAGCAGCTCTCGTCCTCGCCGCCGTTCTACCAGGGCGCCGCCGCCGCCGCCGCCGCCGCCGCAGCGGCCGCGGCCATGATGTGGTCCAACCCCGCGGCGGCCACCGCGTTCCAGGCCCAACACGTCTACGGTAAGCGCGCATCGGCGGGGAGGAACGCGCGCGCGAGTTTTTTAGATTCTGAGCGCGCGCTGTAACAGAGATATTGTAACGACGTTTTTTTCTGCGTTCAAAAGCTGTTGGCTCTCCTCGTAGAGAAACCCTCTCGAACGTCGTCACCGTTATCGATCGATCCGAGATGGTGTACTCGAAATCGATACACACACGCGTCGTTATAAAGTGTTTTGCGCGGGCGCGTGTACCGCTGTAATTTTCGAGGGAGTTATGGAGGAACATTTTGTCGTTTCTGGCCGAACGGGATTTTTGTGATCACTTTTTCTAGTGGAAAGACCGCTGTGAACGTTTGAAAATTTCCAACTTGAAAACCGTATTAAGAAGGATTTAAATGGAGTCGAAATTTCCATCGATCATTTTTACGGGACGCCTACGGAATTTCACGCAGTCATAATGATTCAATGAAACCCCCTCCAGTTTTTACGTTCGAAACTCCTCTAATACAATCTAAACAACATAGATTTTCGCTTATGGTTGAAAAATTTAGATAACAAAAATTTTTGATTACGAACGAAGCATGCGCTTCAGAATCTAAAACGCGTTTTACGATCTCGGAATCAAGTTGATACTATTATTACAATAATTAAAGAGTTTTAGAAGTTCAAATCTTGGAGGAAAGTAGATATTGCAGGGTACCGTCCATTTTCGTGACGCAAACGTCACTGTAACGAACAGTTTTAAATTTTTTTGGAAAAATAACTATAAAAAACCACGTACAATAATATTATTACATGCATTTAGTTAGTACCCCGGACATCTTTATACGTTAAATAACATCTTTAATCGTGGTTAATACACGCAAACGCACAGCAAACCTTCAGGAAAAAAGATCCCTGGAGGAATCCTCTACAGTATAGCGCAGCTGTAACATTGTGGTCTAAAATCGGAAATAAATACGTGACTAAAAATATTCTATACCTCTATATATAAGTAATAATATATTATATTTTATAGTTTTTTTTAAGAACTCAAATGGTATGATACTTAAAGAATCAAATAAGGTAAAAATACTTGGAAAAAATTAACACCCACGCCAAATCGATGATATTGATAAAAAAAACTGTGCTTTTTTTTTTTTCTTAGTAAGAGGAATCATTATTTTTTTTTTTTTGCTTAAACGGTTTGGTTGAGTGTATACCTAAAACTATAGGCTTACCCTAAAAAATATTTAATACATTTTTAATCCAATTAATCGTTTACAACAGCTTAATAATCAAAATTTTTGCGTTTTCGGTTCTTTCCCACTATTTTTGTCTGCTAGGTATAACTTTTAAATGTTCAATCTGTACAATATATTGCTCGATATAGGTACTGCAATCGTTGGACGATTTTCAAAAATTAATTTTTCTTTTAAGTTTTTACCGTCTTCAGCGATTGCTAAAAATTAAATTTTATCAAAGTATACAGACACTACGTATTATTATTCTGACTCGGTAATCATTTTTCAAAACAAAATTAGTAATTTATTATTTCAGTTGTGAAGGAACTAAGAGATAGCCCCACTGAGATAGCCAGCTACACAGCTATACAGTAAAGAACGCTCGTAAAAGGTGTCGTACTTAACGAATCGAATAAGGTAAAAAAGTATTTGAACAAAATTTGTTTTGAAACACTCGCCAAACCGACGATATTGATGAAAAAGTGTGATTAATTCGCGTGGATTTTATTAATTTTAAACTGCTCGTTTAAACAATTAATATTTTAATTCTCGAGTATATCCATTTGAGTTTGCAGACGTCACTGTATAATATAATAATATGTTTCATTATTACGACAAAAAGTAATGAGTTAACACGCCGATAGTGGTCATGCTATGATGAATAAAACCAGACGAAATGGCAAAAACGATTCGATAGATATTATAGTTGGTGGTATATCATAAAATTATCTGTTTTTCTGTCGATGAGACGTCAATGATTCAGACTTATGAGACATATATAGGTGGCTTAATTATATAAGTTGCGCATTAATCGTGCGTTTAAATATGCCTCGGAAACCAATGAACCAATGATTACTTGGAGGAACGTCCAACAAATGTACATATATTATTTATATTGTGAGGGTGTACTACAACCTGCAATTACTTCTTTACTAATTCGGATTTTTAAAGTTAAGCTCAAAAGTTATTTGCTATGTTATTTTGAAAAACTCGAGTTTTCGCCGTTTGCGTGTGACCCCGAAAATCCATGACGAAATAGATCTATTTGTCATAACATTACGGTATATATTATTATGTACACTGAAATATCTACGGATGTGTAGATCAAAGCGAAAACTGGGCTTTTTTATTTTTTTTTTTTCAAGTTTTTCATCTTCCAATTTTTTCAAAATTGATGAATGATCACAACACAAGGAAAACGGTTAAACCGACACAATTTGTGTGTGATCGGGAAATAAAGCTATACGTACTTACTAAAATCTTCTGTTTAGCGAGGGAAAATTTTAGATTCTGAGCGTCAGCGTATGTTTTTACGATGAAGTTTTTTTTTTCTGTCATCACTTTTTCTAGTAAAAAGAATGCTCCAATTTTAAAACCTTTAGAAAAATTAATTAAAGATAGATAATTGATCCGAGATGGTACTTTATTTGAAGCGTTTTTTGAAATTTTGATTATTTTTGGAGCCAAAAACAAAAAGGAAAAATTTTTTAAATTGCTTCGTTTACTTTAAATTTATCTACATTATTAAGAAGAGTTAAATGAGTTGACTGCTGAAATTTCAATCGATTTCGATCATTTATAAGAGAGTCATGGAACTTTGAAATTTTTATATTGTAAATGTCCAAAAAATAAATATCCGGAAAAGTTACTATCGAATTCAGCCAAAACGTGTTTTTTACTGCAGCGTATTTCTATATAGCTATCTTTGAAGGGAATTTTGTATAATATGTAATTCCTTCACAAATAAAACAATAATTAACTAGTTTTTGTTTTAAAAAATGATTACGATTCAGAATTGTAATACATGTATACTGAAACTACAAAAATTAAAACAAAAAAAATGGAAAATTCTATACTTAGCCCAGAGGTTTTCAAAATTTCTTGAAATTTTTATCAGACCTGTACCGTATCAATTTTAATATTACATGAAAGTTTCAGCTTATTCTGATCTGTATTGTGGAAGTTATGGCTAAAAGTCTAAATACTGATCATGTCAAAAACACGTTTGCCATAATTTCTAACGTTTTTTCCTTAATTTTCCTTGGTTTTTTTTATTGTAACTTTTAAATTTTACAGAAGCTTAAGTCTTCGACCTCTCAAAGTGTACCATCTGTTAGAACTCGGAACATTATTGAAAAAGTTATCGTGATTGTATAATGGTTAAAAATAAAAATAAATAAAATAAAAAACACGCATCGTGGGAAAACCAATTGGTACATTTCACTTCGTTTCACTCAGAATCTAAAACATAATATTGTAAAAACAATACACATTTTCTTCGCTCGTCGAACGGAATCTAAAATAACGATTCATCACTCAGGTATGTGGTAAAGTTATATGCCATCGATAATAATTAATCCCGCGTTGAAATACTATTTTATTCACGACAGAGCACTCGCTTTTTTTTCTTTTAAGAAAAAACACGTTTTTATAGTAAAGCCACTTGTAATTTCGCGTTATATTACAATGTATATTGAACCAGTGCCAAACTTAACCGAAATAAAAACAAAAAAACAAATACGTAAAAAATAAAGATATATTATTCGTGTTTGGCTTATACGGTAAAAATAGGTACAATTTATGCTGTATTAATATGATATTTTACTTGTATATTTTACGAAATTTTTAAAAATACGTACAACTCATTGAAACGATTTGTATAAAACTATTAAAGTGTACGCACAAACGTTTTTATGATGGACAAACGTAAGCCCGGATAATATTCTGAGTTATTGAACAAACACGGGAATCGTGTAAAACAATGTATTTATAAAATCGTTATAGTAATTATATCGCGTTGATTTAAGAATTCCGAATTTGGAACACATTTATAGGATGTTTGTAATTTCTTGTGGTAATATTCAAAAGCGCTCGTAAATATAGATAGTACCTACATGCAAATAGAACACATATTTTGTACAACGGCTTACGAAAATTCGCGTTTATTTTACACGGTTTATCTTTACACGCATAAACAAGATAATATTATTTGAAATCACACGGCGAATAATCAATTACGTAGTTTGAATATTTTACTTTGACTGTAATAATATAACAACACGACATTTTTAGATTCTGAGCGCAGCGAAGAATGTTTATTGTTCTTACAATGATGTTTTTATTTTCAGTGAACAACTTTAAGGGTATACCTATAAGAAATGCTTCGATTTTTAAATTCAGTACATCCAATGATAGGTCTTTGAACTCTGATTGTACTTTGAGGTGTCTCAAATTCGAAAGTTCCAATTAAAAAAGTTACAATAAAAAAAACCAAGTGAAATTTAAGAAAAATCCTTTTGAACTACGGTAGCCAACGTGCGTTTTTTGACATTTAGTTGGTATAGTGGCCATAACTTTTAAAATAACAGATGGAACTAGCTGCGATACTTTTACACAGTATTTAAGTAGATAAAATTCAAGTTTCAAGTGTTTTTGAACATTTTTGAGCTGAAAATAGAACTTTGAAATTTTCAAAATTTCCATTTTTTTGTGGTTTGAAAAAAAATTAAATATTCCACAAAAGCTTTGAAACGTTATTACAAGGTTGGCAACAATTTCAGGTTCACGATTTTTTTTTAATCGTTTAAAGTCGAAAAATTGTTGAAAAATGGTCGCTTTCGGATATAGTAAAGTGATTTTTTTTCTCGAAACTACACTTACCACTTTCAAGAATAACAATATATAATAATTCTTGTTGCACAAGTCATCGAGTCATCGAGCAGATGATTCTTTTAAACGTGCGCTACGTTGGACGTATAGAGACGTAACATTTTAAAGCGCTGATTATTTATTTAATTTCATGTACGTGTGCACCGTACAATAATCGAATACCGAAGAATAATACGAAAATATTGACATATACACCTATTTTTGTTAGTTATACGAATACAACAAAATCAAGCTTTGCTTAAAGAAATTAAATCATTTTTTCAGTATATACTTGCAGTACTTGTGTTCATATTGTTTAACGAATGGCTATCTAAAAAAAATTAAAAAAATTAGGTAGAATAATACGTTTTATAATAACGGATAATACAATCGCCGCGTGTTATGCGTAATGCGGAATGACGAATAGTATAATATCATTATACTATGTATAGTTGAAAGTGAAAATAACATTTATAAATATTCGTGATAAGTATGTTATAAGCAATCTAAAAATGTAAACATTACGCTTTTTATTAGGAAATAGAACGTTGACTTATACGGCTTTCGTGAAGTATGCACTTCTATGTGTATACGCACTAATCCTTGAGTATTCACAAACATACATCAAAATTTAAGAAATATTAATTGACCTTTATAAAAAAAATAGGATAAGGGGAGAGATGGCCACAGTGAGCCACCAAAAACTCTTTTTCAAATAACCCGTTCATATTTGTGGTATATTTATGAAACACGAACAAATTATAAGTTTTTATTGTAGTGCATTAAAAAAAAAAAAAACTAACGGATATTTGGTTTAAATTTTATAAAAAAAACCACTTTTTTAAAAACTCAAAACCTATCACTGTGGCCACTGCTTGTTCGTCCTGAGACATGGACGGAGGAACTTTGAGACACTAAAAAAATAAGGCGGTAAAAACTTTATACAAAAAAATTTTTTTTTCTTTTACTCAGACCGTTTAACTACTCAAATTTCAATGAAAAGTTCAAATTTTAAAAACAGTTTACACAATTAACATCAAAGTTACACTTAGTATATGTATTTCCAGTGGCGTAGTTACGGGGGGGGGTTTAGGGGGTTTAAACCCCCCCCAGAACCAAAACCGTATTGGGCCGCTTAGTGCCTACTAAAATAGTAGGCCGACAACCCTCCAGTCTGCCCCAGTTAATTATGAAATAAACCCCCCCCAGAAAATAATCGTATCTACGCCACTGTGTATTTCATACATTTAAAAAAATCAATTTTTTCAAAATTATATTACAGAAAATAGTTCATAATCTTTGAAGTTTAATTAGATGACTAATTTTTGAAGTATAGATATAGCGTTGAAATATTATCAATAGTAAAATATCTAAAACTTAGGACCTATGAAATATTTGTCTCACTGTAACCTTCACTCAGTGTGGCCTTAAGTCTTTTTTTTTGCAAGAAACTAATTTTTCTGGAACATACGCATAACAAGTAATTCGATCACACTTAAACCATACTTTACAAAACAATACTTAAAATTAAAATATAAATTTCGTTGCGTATACCGAAGAAAAGTTTGAAAGATCTTCCTGAAAAAAAAAAAAACAGTTTTTTGATTTTTGTTCAAACAAAATCAAACAAACTAGTAGTGATAAAACGGAAACGACTGATGTAGAAAAGTTCTATGTTCACTATTTTAAGCAAAAGTTGCGACATCTAATGACAACAATTAAAATTAGTTTTACGCCATATTTGTACAAGCAATAAAAAATAACGATTTTAAGGGTTGTACGCATTGAATCCAAATACTATGTAAATTATGCTGATTGTACCTATTCATTTCAAGTTTAATTAAAATGCATCTTAAGCTAATTTTGTATATCTGCACATAATAGACTCGTTTGAATCAAGATCAGAAAAAATTACCCTGTACTTATAATACATACATACACGATAAAAATAATTTAACATGAATCTTAAATAATTTAAATTTGTAAACTCGCTTACATTTTTACGTGTTATTTAAGGAATTTTTTTTTTTTTCATATTTATACGTTAAAATTTTTTAAATTGCATTTTATACACGCAATGGCAATTAGATGTGCGGTCATTATTCAGTTTTAATAAATTTAGAATACGAGAAAGACCATTATAAGACGTATTCAATAAACAAACCGGATTTATACTATTAAATAATACCCGTAATATAATAATAATTATACTCTTATTGAAACTTGCCGATTTTTGTACGTTTCAGAAGAACGAGGGGAACACTGTATAATGTAATATATACAAATCGAAATAAGTCCGGTTTGATTCTTTGTTCTATAACAATAATTAGCAAAAATGAATATTCGTATAATACACGTGTAATAACTAATTAGCTCAGACGACGGATTAGTATTTTTTTTTTTTATAATTTTTCATCAGCAGTTGTGTAAGTAATGATGGTTCACAAAAAGGATGTAGGTACTTAAAAACATAATTTTCCTTTTTATCCTCACAAGTTTCTTAGCCAATCGGTCGTGCAATGATAGTTTTGCGTATTATTTTCAATAAACCGTAAATCAAAATAATTTTTTACTTTTTCAGCATCTAACTATTATGCCTTTGGTGACGTTTTGTAAAGGGCTTATTATTGACGTTTTGTATAATCACGTACAATTTTTCGTTCAAAAATAAATGTACCATCGTTTTACAAGACGTGGTTATCACGTTTAATGAGACGATAACTAACAAAAAATTCGTTTTTGTATCAATAAGGTGAAAATGTTAAAATTATCGTTGATTATTGTATTTGTCACGGAAAAGTTAGTGTTGTATAAAGTTGATTCTGAAACAAATTAGTCACAATAGTCAAGTCTGAAGTCGATTTTTAATGTTACATTTATTGTAATCTATAGAATAATGGGAGATATGCTTTCTTTGTCAATATAAAGAATAATTACTTATAATTAATGTCGATATTTGTTCATACCGCAATCGAGTTAAACATACAAAATAACGCGATTATGGAAAAAACACTAAAGCATGTAGACGTTTGATTGTTGATGGTTCGTTATTATTATGATATCTTGAACATAATTTACAAAAACTGAACGTTGGATATTGATTTGCGAATTTCGTATTATCCATTTTTGTTTTTTTGTTTTTGGAAGAACCTCTAAACCTCTCCAGGGCGATATTTTCAGATAAATTTGTACGATATGTCCAGGACATAATTTAAAAATCGGAAAAATAATTCTAGTTTCTCTATTTTTTACTGATCAATATTTTTTAAAATGTTATTTTGTATTTTATTTTTTATTTATTTTTTTTATTAAATAGCGAACAAAATTTTGAAAAAATGTCATTTTCAATATTATATTCGGGTATCTACTAAACAGATAGTTACATATTTTTATGCGGTAAATCAATAAAGAATATTGGTGTGGAGAGGGGGCAAAAAGTGCATAAAAATGAAGTGGAAAACACTTCCCTATGGAAATACTTTTCGACAACATGTCGTACCAAATATCAAATAATTTTGTATTAATATTCTTAAAATTTGTAATTTTAAACTTTAATTTTTGAAAAATTATAGTATAGTAATAATAATGCGTACCAGCGTATGCAAATATGACATTAGAGAAGTTTAGTATGTTACTTTGTATTGAATACGAAAATCGTGCGCCTGCAATTAAAACAATGTAGCGATACATAAAATTTCACAATCTTTTTGCAAATCTCTTCAATTTTTTTACCAAATCGTTCAAAAATCCTTTTCTCAAGACGTCGATTGCCTGTCCTTTCTCTGTCTGTCACGCGTAAATCATGGGACGCGGTTTTTACTTCCGACACACCGATCGATCTATTTATGCGATAAGGAATCTGTAAACTGTATTCTTCGAGACGTCTCCGCTTTGCGTTTTCGATTTTATCGTTTTAATTTTTACGAGTGAAATTTGAAAAAAACAAAATATGAGTTTTTTAAAATACTTAAAAAAAAAAACACGACAAAGAAACAAAAAAAAATGTAGCTCGACGGATGCAAAGCAATCCCTTAACGCATTAATATAGTTTGATCGGCATGTTGAAAACCGTCGTATGATTTCGTACGACGTGTGACGCAGACAGAGAAAGAAAATCGACTGCCTCAGTATAATATATGATACGTTCTTTAAAAAAAAATATTTTTAAAAATCGAGGTGGGCCGATTTAGAGTTTTTTTTTTTTCCCCGGAGAGAGGCTAAACGGTAGTGATAATATATTTTTATATCATAAGCAATAATTCATAACGATATTACGAAAAATGTTATCTATACATGTACACGACGACCCTATTCGGGACGCCCATAAAAACGGTCAAACACGTGGTCAGAGTGAATCGAAGAGTGATTTTATTAAATATTTTTCACCGTCGATAGTAAAAATAATATACCATATTTATAATGTATTACGTTCTTGACACTCGTCGTGCGCACACATTTTTCACTTCAGACACGACTTATCGGCTGCGTATCCCCAATTATAAAAGATAAAACGGCCGTGCGAGATAGGTCGAGATTACGATAGCGACGGGGGAAAGGAGAGAGATAAGAGACCACTGCGGTGGGTTTTGTCGGTGGTTTCCTCTCTCAGTTTGCCGTGGATCGCCCTAAATGCCGGTACTGTTTAATTTATATTAGAAATAACACACGAGACGACCACGATCACGGTGTCACAATAACCGTTTTCTCCGTTTTTTAAGGTAAGTGCACTGTTATGTTGTTGATAATTTCGTACACTCCGTGCGGTGTCTGTGGAACGATTTTAAAATAAAAACAATTTTCTGATATTGCCACCAAGTCGGAGGAACGTTAAAAAACACGCGTTTACGTCCGCGACGGGATCGTCGGTGTAGGCACGTCAGTCGTTTATTTTATTGGTTTTTTTTTTATCCAAGTAAAACGATTTTGAAAATTTTGAAAAAAAACACGCGCACAACGCACCGATCTTTCAGAAAACGTTTCGACCGTCGAGATCGGAGCAATAGGCGCACAAAAATTCTATTATTATTTTTCGTTTATTTATGGTTGCTACATTTTGCCAAATTTTAGTTGTCCGTTCGCCGTATTTTTTTTACCGTTTTTTCCAAAGTTTTTTGGCCATAACTTTTTTGGAGTTACGTTGCTCCGATTTCTAAAGTCAGTACCGTTTCTGAGAGGTTTTTATGGAATGGGGGTCATACTTTGACACATCGAATTTAAACAATTAAAACTAATCGAATAAAAGTAATCGAATAAAATCGAACGACAACCGGCTCTTTTGTAAATGCTGGAAATTTTCGGGAATATCTTCTCAAACCGTTCGTGCGTTTTGGAGTGGTCCGTTTTTAAATTGGATTTCGAACGTTCGTGAAACGTACATTCCACTGATTAAATTCGTAATCGCCAGTCACATGATTATTTAGGTATTATTTATTACGCGACGTGTACTTTTGAAAAATAATCGTCGTCCCATATTATGTGATAATATTATATTATATTGTAATCGCGCGCACATTATGTCGGGTTTTATAATCTATACACAATTATTTCTAGATTAGATTGTAACGCTCAAGAATAAACATTTAAACCGACGACATTCCCAAATAACTGAATAATAAAATCATTTTAGTTCGGACGGCCGAACGGTTAACGTGTCTCGTTCCGCATTCGTTTGAAGTAAAAAAACCTTGTTTTTTATTCGCGCCGTTGTTTCAGTGTACAAGGTATTTTCAATAATTTTACCGGAAATTATAAATTCACGCGTCGTCATGTCTTCGCTATCGGGTACGTATACATTTTAGGTGGTTTTGTAACAAAACAATTATTTCACCGTATGGGGGGAGCGTTATTTTACCTTTTTGAAATATTAGTTTTCTAAAGCTCTTTAATTTGATTTTCACCATTTTTGCGTAGTATAATCCGTACGTCATTGAATGAAAAACACAAAAAAATTCCGAATTCAATTATGTTTTCATACATTCGGTCCGCGCATTAATAACGCACGTACTGATACGCCGTCGTGTTTTAGATCTAAAGTACCGGACGCTCTTAAATAACTTTTTTTCCCTCGTGTAGTTTGTGAAAGTAAATTTTGTAGTTAAAACGCTATTTTACTTGCCGAACTCGGGCGAAAATATAAAATTTACTCGAATTACGGATTGGCATAAACACGGCTAAACGAACGTGCTGTGTAAACGTAAATAAAAAGCGTACTATCGACATTTTGTGACTTTTACACGCACGTGTCTTTCTTTTAAATACGGTGTAGGAAAAAAAACCTCGAATGGCTCATCCGTGTTCAATAGTTTTCGTCGTGTACTTATGCAAGCATTTCGATCTACTTTGCGCGACTAAATGATTATTTAGATAATATTGTAATAACGTGCCGAGCACTTAAAAATAGTCATTGTCTTTGATTACATTTTAAATGTGAAAACTGATAATACTTAAGATTATATTATAATATGTTTCAATTACAGTGTTTAAAAATATAATAGCTCCGTGCCATAAATATAATAAGATTCGTTATAATATTTACGTTATAAATTATAATACACCTTAGTGTCATTGGATTCGAAGCGTCGACGATTTTCTCTCTCCGTATGTTGTATATAATCGTATATCTAATCGTAGGGAGTTGGACGGTTTTTTGTAATTCATACCAATCAATCTGTTATACGCGATAAGGATTCTGTAAACCGAATTCATTCTTCAATTCCTTTTGTTCCCACATTTTCGATCTCATCGTCTACATTTTTACGGTCAAATTTTTTTTTAAAAATCCGTTTTAAAGGGTTTTTTTTTTTTATTCTTTTAAAAAGTATGGTGAGAAAATACAACGGATGTACGTGGTTCGTACGATGAAAAACGCTAAAACACCGTTATATTTGTTATAATAATAGTGTATGTACTCATTAGGTACAATGTATTATAGAAGTTGACGTCTCGAAGAAATCAGTTTGTAGAATCCTTATCGGCATTAATTAGATTGATTGTTATGTATTGGAATTAAAAACCGTCTAAATTTCTATAAATAACGTGTAACAGACAAAGCACGACAAGCTCTGAATCGTATATGTTACGTTTATATTATTATTATTTTTTTAAGACAAATGAACTATATTATAGTTACTAATTTCGTATTGTTTACGGGTACAGTGGCGGCGTTAAAAAGGGGTGAGGAAACATTAGAAATTTCGTCAAAATCAGTTTCGACAAGACGAAAATTCTGTCATTTTCTATTTAATTTGTGTAGCTTTAATTTAGTTTTTACGCGTTAGTAAGTGGTAGGTAGTAGTGAAAACTTTTTTATTGCTACGTCTATAGTATACAATTTTAACTTGAGCTTGGCCATTGATTTCGATCTGTATCACGCCCGTACGGCCATAATATACCATGCGTATTTGGAGTACTTTACTTCTTTTGCTCTTTTTATTACAAATATACGATATTTATTTTAACCTATCGATCAATTTTGTCACGTTATCCGGTTATCGAAAGTGTTAATATTTTGCCGACACGGTTGGTTCTTCCTCAGGGGCGCCATTTCAGATTATTTGAGATAAATTTCAAAAAGAAAAATTCATAAGTCTCTACGACGCAGTTGGGAGGCTCCTACAAATCTCTCAATACATTCCGGTAATTTTTTACAAAATCATTCTGTTCTCCGATATTAGACTCTCCTCCCGAAACTTTTAATCGCGTCACAAGAAGACGAATAATTTACTTTCATTTCGAGTAGTAGGACCAATATCAAAGTAAGATTAAAGTACCGAAAAAAAAATTGGGACACCCTGCACCCCGAACGGTGCCTCTGTATTTATTTACTTTGGTTTGAAACGGAAAACGCGCAAAAAAATATAAAATTACATTAAATAAATACCTAAAAAAAAAAAATAACATATATTTTATTTTATCATTTTTAAATTCTGAGCGTTAGCGAATTGTTTTTACAATTTTTTTCCGTGGTCACTTTTTCCAGTAGTAAGTAATGCTCCGATTTTAACGTATGATACCTCAAAATATTGGCGATTGATCCGAGATGGTACTTTAATTGAAGCGCTTTTTGAAATTTCGATTATTTTCGGAGTCAAAAACGAAAACATTTTCGAAATTGCTCCGTTCGGCTTGGTTTTAATGAGTTTACTGCTGAAATATCAATCATCGATTTTGATCATTTTTTAGGAAGTTAAGGAACTTGAAATTTTTGAATTTGTACGGCGGTTATTTTTTCCGTAAAACCTCTGGTGTTTACGTTTAAGTCTCGATAGTTTTACATATTATGTGGTTAAAAGATTCAGAAAATTGGTTCACACAATTTCGAATTTATAGCCGATTTATAGACGTTGTTATTTTTTAGTCGTTAAACTCGTCATTCCGTGTATCGCTTAACGGGAGAGGAGGGGGGGACAAATAATTACGGGCAACGTGTTTTTACGCATCGATTTAGATTTTTTTGACAGCAACATCCGAAAACATCGAAAAGATTTGATAAAAGTTTCAAGTGATTTCGAAAATCGTTTTCGTCGTCGTTAAGAATCGCTCAGAATCGTATTTTCATCGTTGCTTTCGGGATATTCGGTAAATAATGCGTTTGAACCACAACAACTTCTTTAGTGATCCGCACCCAAAGCCGGCTTTTTTTTTTCCGTTTTCACGTTTTCGTGGTAGATAAACTCTAACGCAGCGCGCTTGATGGTGGGTGTGTGAGGACGGGCCAAAATCGCCGACGATCAAACGAAATAATATTGTTTAATCGACTACCGTTCGGCCGGCGACACGACGACGACGAGACCTACGATGATGACCGGTTTCTTCCGTATTTTTGTCGGTCCGAGGCGGCCGATTTTATATTGAAAGTTTTCGTTTTTTTTTGTTTTTTTCCCCCGTATAAAATATACCATCGTAACCGCGTGTGCGTTTTATTATCGTATATTATACACACCGTCGTTGGAAAATCGAATAAAGAAAAAAAAACCACATAACGAAAGCCCACCGATCGGATCGAGCGCGGAACATGACAAATTACTCAGACCCGAGAGGGACCGAACACGATCAATTAGTCCGCCGCCGCCGCCGCCGAGTGCATTAACCGGTTGCCGCCGTGTATGTATTCCCCCAACGAAATTCCCTTTTTTTACGTTCGTTCGTTCGTTTTTTTTCTTTCTTTTACCGTCCGTATGGTAATTTATGTTTGGCGCCATAAGGTTTTTTAAAACGCACTAATACGATATTTTATAATACCACAACTAACCGCACAAGTTTATCGTCCTTATTTTCTGTTGTTTTATTATATTTTATATGTTTTTGTTTTGTTGGGTTTTTTTTTTTTGTACGTGACACTCGACATTCGTTGTGTCTGGCCCGTCGTGTATACGTATACGTTTTATGTAAAAATATTCCGTATTATAGCAATTAACTTTTAATAAAGTGATTCGCCGCGGCCGTACGTCGGTATATATATTATTTCTCCCTTGGCCGTATATCCACACGGTGTACAATAGCGTATTATCAATAAACAACAATATTATCGTTCTAATATTTATTATCTAATAAGCGCGCATGTTTTTCGTGAAGACGGGTAAATTTTCTGATTTTTTTGTTAAAATGTACGAATAAGTTTTGTCGAGAACCATAATAACGATTACTCGAGTGATAGCTTTGTGTGTAGCTTATGCCCCGAGCAAACTATTCCGTTTCGCGCCACGTGAACTAAGCTCAACCGGTCGAAAAAGTGAAATCCCGAACTGAAAGATACTACTCGGTATGTTTATTTTTCACATTTTTAACTATTGCTCCTGTGTACAGAATATAACGAATCAGTGTACTTAGGTTAGGTTAGGTGAGGTCTGATAGTCTTAAATACCTAAAGTCTTGAGTACCTAAACTCAAGACTTTAGGTATTTAAGACTATCAGAGCCTCGGATATTTTGTGTCGGCGGTAACATATTTTGCGTCCAGGTTAGGACGATATTGGATCGCTCTCGCACGGTTTTTTCCGACTTTCGCCCGTCTATTTATTTGAGTGGGTTTATCGCGAAATTTTATGCGTGTAGTACAAAAAGAAAAAAAAAAACGCGGGTAATGGCCTTGCCCTATAGAACTAAAGCGTATTGTTTTGTGTATTTTGATTTTAATTCGGTTTTATAACTTATTACCAGGGGTTGAAACCCTTTTGAATTTTTTCGGTTTTGGGTTTCGGTTTCAATACCGGTATTTGAAGTTTTTCGGTTTTGGGTATCGGTTTCAATACCGGTATTTGAATTTTTTCGGTTTTGGGTATCGGTTTCAATACCGGTATTTGAATTTTTTCGGTTTTGGGTATCGGTTTCAAAACCTGTATTTGAATTTTTTCGGTTTTAGGTTTCGGTTTCAAAACCTGTATTTGAATTTTTTCAGTTTTCGGTTTTAATACAGGTATTTGAATTTTTTCGGTTTTGGGTATCGGTTTCAAAACCTGTATTATTTGAATTTTTTGATTTTCAATATTGGATTTGAATTAGGTATTTCAGTATTTGACAACTTTTTTTTCTGTATTGGCCACATTTACTTTTATTTTTTATAATACACAATACATTTTGGCAAATGTATTTTTATTATGAAGAAGAATTAAGATTGAAAGTCAAACTCAAGTAGTAAAATGTTGAACTAAACTTTTTTCAATACAATTTAACGAAAGACCTTTTTTATTACTGCTTGTTTTACATTTTTTGGGGAAAATTTGACAAATAGTAATTACTAAGGGATTAAATTTCAAAGTTTGGTTTGAGTTTGGTTTCACAATTAAATTTTGAATTCGCCTTATCTCTAGTCTATACTACAAATTTAGTATTTAGTATTTACTATTTAGTTAATTTTTAGTGATAGATAAATAAATAGTAAATACACATAGATAGATAAATATTAAATATATATATTTTTTTATTGACTCGTCAATAATTGAAAAATATATATTTACTCCTTCACCTAAGTTTGTATTCAAATATTTCCAAAATCAAATAATTAAATCTGAAATTAAGTTTAATTAATGTCACCACCTGTGTATTCAATTATCCAAGAAAATAAGGCACAAATAAGAAAAAAAAACATTTATTAATAAAATTATTCAACATTAAATTTATTAGCCCTTAAAATCATGATATCTTCAACCATGTCTTCACTTAATTCGTAAATCGGATAAAATAAATTTTAGCCCGGAAAATGTCCTTTCAACGCTTACCTGAAAATGTAAATAATTTAAATTTTAAATAAAGTAATAAATTATACTGTATACATAAGTAATAATTAATACATGTACTTTGTACATTTGATATTTAGAAAACTAACTTGAGTGACAGGAATTGCATTAATTATTTCACTCAGTTCATAGAGTTCCTTGAAATTTTTTTTATTGTTTTGCCAATATGTGAGAATATTAGCTGTATGTGGTATGGTATCAATATTATCAAACTCATTAAGGATCCAATTAATGTCTCTTTTGGTTGTTGTTGGCGGCTTTGATGTAGACATTTTTGATATTTTTAAAAAAATTTCAAAGTCATCGTCATCAGTATTCTTCTGCTGCTGCTCATTAGACATCAATTCATCATCTATTTCAGCAGCATTAAAGGTATCAACATTGGTATCCATATCACAGTCTTCAATTTCGCAGGTCGGCGTTTGAATTTTTAAATTTTGAATTCTTTTCCAAGTACTTTTCAGATGATTTTTAGCCATTTCTTTAGTGTTTATATTTAATAAGCATTGATACCGTGCATCTAAATATAAAGCTAAAACATACAAATTAAAAAGTACCTATTTAATTCTAAAGCCAATGTTATAGTTAAACATACAATTTTAAAATTTTATTTTTTATTTCATTTATATATTATAATATTTATAATATTTATAATACATTGTTAGGAACAACTATCAACATTAATACATATAGTACATTTTGAATAATAAATAATTAATAAATATTAAATAATTGTGATTACCTGCTACAAACATTTCATTGTCAAATAATATTTTTTGCCTTGTTTCCATACTTTTTTGTATCTGTAGTGCCAAGATGGTGCCATTTTTTTTCAGCCCATTCATGCATTTCCACCAACATCCATAAAAATCACCCAAATTTATATTTTGTCGCTGTAGAAACATGGTGGCCGTTTTTACGGGTTTCAGTGCTTCGATCTACCAATATTTTTTATGTTTTTAAATATAGCTATCAAAATTTAAATTTACTTAGGATTTAAATTTTTTAATTAACCATGCTTTCAACAGATTCCCATTCTTCTGTTGTAAGCTTTAAATCTGGGTTAGTTTCCTGATGCTCCTGGCAAAATGGCTTCAATTCCAATAGCCTCTCAAGCATGTCATACATAGAGTTCCACCGTGTTTCTATGTCTATAATTGCTGTATTAAGATGAAGCCTTTTCAACCAACCTTCGTACATTGGAGTTCTTAATTTTTTTATCACCTACACAAAAAATCCCATGCAAAATTTATAAGAAAATATACCTATATCTAAATTATTATTTTTATTACCTCTCTGGTACGACTAAGGCATGAATGTATAGGTGCACACTTAATTCCTGCCAAAACACATAGTTGTAATGTATGTACAGAACATCTCACACAAATAACTGATGGACTTTCTGGCCCTAATTCTTCTATAATATTTTTAATATTACCTTGCAAAATAATATTATCATTTTCAATATCGTCTATATTCTCCGATATATCTGTTTTAACAAAATAATAATAATAATAATATTATTATATATGATGTTAATTTTTATATTTTATTACCAATATCATTATTTAGCTCATCGTTGTTTGATAATATGTCTACCATTTTCACAATATTCCTTGCATTATCGCAAGTGACTGAATATATCTGCTTCTTTTTAATATTGTATTTTTCAAAAACTTGTAGTAGCTAACAGTAAAAAGTAACATTTACAAGAATAAGTAGGTAATATTATAATTAATAGGAATAGCTAATAACTGTTGTTTAATATATATATATTAACCTTTTCTTTTAAATATAATGCTGTATGTTGCTGGTTCAATTCTATCATTGCCAAAGTAAAAATAAGTAATTTATCATCTTTAATGTATTGAATATTAACACCCATTATCGACCTAGAGTGTCTTTTTACGCAGTCTATTTTAATACTTATTAGTTTATTTTTAATATCATCTATTATTCCATGTACCAAAACAGATGCCTCTTCTTTTATGTGATTTTTTATATTATGTGAATTGATTGCAAAACCTTTTAAAAATTAAGAACAATAATCTTTAAAAAATATTCTAAATAGTTATTATAGGTAGTATTAACTATAGTGAAGTTTTCATTTCTTTATACTTACCACCACCTATAGATTCAATTATCGGATCCACAATTTTTTTAAATCCAGAGTCTTGTAAAATAGTAAATGGCCTTCCATTAACTGTTACTAACTCAACACATGCACTTGTTAAAGTGGCTTTGTCCATAGTGATGCTGTATTTTTTCTTCTGTATTGTAACATGTTCGTCAAGAGGACCACCCTAAAGATTTATTCAATAAATATTTCATTAATTTTAGTAGGTGCTAAATCTATATTATCATACCTCTCAAGAACATATTTTTACAAAATTAATTATGAGTATAATTAGATATGGATTTAAAGTTCAGAGACTTAATATTTATTATTATTCAGATCCTGTAAAGCTTAAACAACACTCATCGAGATTATAATCATCATGGCAACTTGTACAGTGTGTATTCTGTACATTTCTTAATTTATATAGAAATGTATAATAGAATATAATTTTTTAACAGGGAAAAGGGCATTTGCTTTCTAGAAGTCTTCTCGCCCACAAAGTGTTTTGTGTAAATAGATGGATATAGTAGATAATCCGTGAATAAATTAGTCAGACTTAGGTACAACTGTTTTTGGTTTTTTATCCATTCGTTTCTACCATTGTTGTTAGGTGGAAATGTATGAATGTTAATTTAAAATAATGATAATAAGAATAATAACTAATAATAATTAAAATTTAAATACGATAGCACAAATACACAATTTTTATGTATCATTTTGTTTATTAAAGAGTGTTTAAAGGTAACTATGCTACTTGAGTTTTACATATGGTGTTTGAAAACGGGTATAAATGGAGTTTAGTGTCTATATCGATTTTGCATTTTTATTACTTGAACCTATGTAGTTTTCAAACTACATAAAAATTATGAAAATAATTATGATCAAATCAGAATTTACAGTTTATTATTATATATTGTTTTACAAAATACATTAACTTGTCTTGTTACCTACCTGACGTGATTTTTAGTTGCAAATCGGGGGATATTTTTGTTATAAGATTCTTAGTTCGCGATTTAAACTGTCCTGTCCGGTCTTTAGTTACGAAAAAAACGCACTAGTGGCGTAGTAATCCCGCGAAATAAATGTGCTTGCGCGCCGCGCGCATAATAAACGGTAATTCGTAACTTCCAAAGCAAGTCCATCCGGCCAAATATGAATTCACTATAATTATTTACATTGAAAATTACATAGGTACGAAATAAAAAAATGCAAAATCGGTGTGGGCACTAAACTTAGTTTATTCCGAAAAACGAAATGTAAAGCCCACCTATAGATTACTAAGTATTAAATTTATGAACTTCAAAATACTATAATTTCGAAATCAAATTAAATAAATAAATTATAATTTTAATAATTATAATAATATTATGATAAATGATTGTAAAATTTTAAAAAAATTTTAATTCTTGAGAAGCAAAATAAACTAAATTTGTTAATAGGTATTATAAATTAAAAAGTAATTTATATTTAAATTATTTTATCGAAAAATAACAAAATGGAATGTTTACGCAACACGATTTATTTATGTAAGTTAGGTACTAGCACTGATTATATATAATATATAATCAATGGTACTAGGTACCTTCTTAAATTACGTAGACACAATTTTCTTTTAAAATGCTCAATAATTATGTACTTACCTTAAGAGCCATGTTTGGGGTAGAGTATTGGGTTTTTGACGGGATCACTTTCTCTCTTTCTAATTCTGCCCATTCATCTTTATGGCAAGAACGTATATGGGTTTCCAAGTTCGTAGCGTGTTTACCTTTTAATAACGGCTTGTAACAATTTTTAATTTTACATGTTGACAAATTTTTCAATTTGTCGTACGAAAAATATAATGTACCAACAGGGTTTGATTGTTTTCTGCCCATTTTCGAAAGTTAAACTTAAATATAAATAATAATTTAGTAGTAAACGTGTATACACTATACAGAATAAAACTATAATGGTTACTACATAACAAATAACATCGCGCGTGTAGGTAATATTGGACGAAGGAGGGTACCAGCACAGATAAGATAAAACTTATCTTTTATATTATCTGTGGTACCAGTACGCGCACGGTAGTGGTTTTCCCCGCATTATTTTTAGATGTCCACATAGGTACGTGGTCGACCGCTATCATAGCTGCCCGTATTTCTATTACAATAAAACCTATATTGTCATATACGCTTTAAATAATTTTTAATTATTAATTTATTTTTTCCGATTTTCAGGTATCGGTTTTAAAACGGGTACATTCATTTTTGCGGTTTTGGGTATCGGTTTTAAAACCGGTATTTTTAATTTTGCGGTTTTGGGTTTCGGTTTCAATACCGGTATTTGGATTTTTTCGGTTTTGGGTATCGGTTTTGAAACCGTTATTTTAATTTTACGGTTTTGGGTTTCGGTTTCAATACCGGTATATGGATTTTTTCGGTTTTCGGTTTCGGTTTCAATACCGGTATTTGAATTTTTTCGGTTTCGGGTTTCGATTTGGGTTTCGGTTTTTCTATTTTTTCGGTTATACCGGTATTAATACCGGTATCGAAATACCGGTTTCAACCCCTGCTTATTACAAAGATATTAAACCTATATACGCTTGTCGATTCGATATTATATAAAATTCCTAGGAATTAGGCTCGTGCAAGATGATCGTAACTGTAAACAAAACGGATTTTTAACGGTTCTCAAATTTTGTTTTAAAAAAAAAAATGAATGTTTTGTCGGGGAACTATTCAAACTAAGCGAGATTTCCAAAATAAAATTTCCATTTCGTTACGCGTCCAAGCCCAATTTTCGTTGGCACCACTTTTGTATAAAAACCTAAGCATTTTTTTTGCGGCCCTTATCGCGCGGCAGACAATTTTCATCTTAACGATCTCAAAGTCGATAAAAAAAAACCGTACCGTTGATGGAATTTTATAAGTGTTTTATTAACGGGGATTGGGCGCGGTAAGGAGAAAGACTTTCCCGTCAACGAACATTACGGTTCTCCGCTTGCGAATACGCGTCTTGTTGGCTAGACGTTAGTGTGTTAGACTAATTAACACGTTAGACGGACTTTTCTCCGCGTGATATTTTTTTTTAAATATTTTTTTCAACGATCGGTGATTTTTTTAATCTCGTAATTAATCTCGTCCCGTCACGTTTCAGACGCCGGAATGGACCTACCGTACGGTGACGGCCGGGAGTGCGTGAACTGCGGTGCCATCTCCACGCCGCTGTGGCGCCGCGACGGCACCGGACACTATCTGTGCAACGCGTGCGGTCTGTACCACAAGATGAACGGCATGAACCGGCCGCTGGTCAAGCCGGCCAAGAGGATGGTCGCGTTCGAGACCGTAAGTCGATTAATAAATGTATACATTGAGCTTCGAACGTACGTCTTGTCACAAAATATGTTAATATTCGGTGCAACAACGCGAGTACTACTCTAGTGTTCGATTTAAATTTTCGCTCGACTCGTTTTTTAAACAGCTCGTTTCCCAAACGTGTGTAGACCGATTTTCATTCGCCCGTAAAGACCAACGTGTGATGGCCACAATAATTGAGAACATTGTTCACTGTTTACATTTACCCCGTACACCGGGGCGAATGTTACGCAGTGTGATAATCCGTCCAAGGTTACGAGTAGTCAATCGTCCTAGGGTGTGGCCATCGCACGCAAATTTCAAACGTGTTCATTTACGTTCACCGCCGAATCGTCGGGGTGAATTCGCAGGGGCGATTGTAAATATTTCGCAAAGTATTCGATATCTTCTTTAATAAAAATATGGTCCTCGTAAGTATGTCTAAATGATATTGTTGCTCCGAAAACGGGATAACTTTTGCTTTTTAAACCAAACATGTTTAACGGTATCAAATTCGTGTTTTTTGTTTACCCCTATTGACCCTACTTTCGTTGATTACTTTTTTATAACTTTTTTTTTTTTTTGTCATTTAATATTATTTAATCGAATACTTTTAAACGATTTAAAAAAAAAATTTTTCAATATTAAAAAAATAAGCGGGTTGGAAGCGTCGATTTTTTTCAAACGGGATTTTTATTTCAAACGTACCGCGATCGATGCGATACTCTGAAAACCGGTTGAATTTTTTTTTTAACCTGACCGAACGGTTAGAATTTTGTTAATTTATAATTTTATTGTTTTACTTGGGGAGACTTCCTCAGAGTATTTGAGTATAATGAGGTAGATTTTATACACTATTAACTTAAAAAATAAATAGATTTTTAAAAATTGGCCATTATCAAGCAATACGTGTAGATTAGTAACGCATGTCGCACCATTGAAATTGGACAAAACGCGAATCGAATGTCTAAATAGTAAATTTTTACTAAAAAAAAAAACTGACCCATCTGTATGACTGTCAACCCAAGTCACAAGTATATACGTACGGAATGAATCGTATACTATGGCGGGTTCGGGATTATAATAATATTTGGTTTAACTACATAATTATAATTTATAGTTAAGATAATGTTTTATATACAATCGTCGTATCTTATACGTAATGGTTATCAGCCGTAATTGTATTAATACATGCACTGTATAAATATAATAAAACAAAGAAACTGCAAATAAAAGGATCATTTAAACCCGAAATATTCGATCTTTTCATCACCTCATTCATATTAAGTTTTTGAGACGCGATCCATAAACGGAAAAATCAAACTCCGGAAGAATCAAACGAATTCTCGTGTGAAATTACTACGACGACAAATTCTTAACGATTTACTGAGTATTGAAGTCTGTTGATTTACGCGTTTGTTACAGTTTTACAAAGGTGTTTTAAATTTCAGCTTAGAGACCTTACGTTCTGAACAATAAAGATATCAATGTAAATATATATATATTATTGGTTAAGAAATTTCGGAAATTTCGGTATATATTACTATTCTAGTCGCCGTGTGGCCACAACTCCGACTTACCGAAAGTTGCGTACCCATATCGTTATCTTTCATATCGACAACTTGTTTCGATTAATTTTGAATCCGCGACGAAAACCTGTCCGATGTCGTTCGGAAAAATAATTCCTAATAACGTATAGGTTTAAACGAATTTAAACAACGGTTGTCCCGGCTCCGATCGTCGTCTTCCCGGCGTCCCGTTTCGGTCAGTCCTCGCACCCCCTCGCTTTATTTAACCCCTTGGCGATAATCAAACTACTGTTGCAGTAGTGTACGGCTACACTACGAATTCGACACCGAACGTGTCGTCGGGGGCGTACTCAAATTCGGAAGAATTTCTCGTAAAGAAGTCTCTCGGTTCTCGCGATTTTTCAGGCGTCGAACCGCCGCAACAGCCTGGCGTGCACGAACTGCGGCACCCGGATGACCACCCTGTGGCGGCGGAACAACGAGGGCGAGCCCGTGTGCAACGCGTGCGGCCTGTACTACAAGCTGCACAGCGTCAACAGGCCGTTGACGATGAGAAAGGACGGTATCCAGACGAGAAAGAGGAAACCGAAGAAGCAGCAGCAGCAGCCGTCGTCGTCCGCTTCGTCCGCCTGCAACGGGACGCCGGACGACGGCAGACAGCAGCAGCAGCAGCAGCAGCAGCAGCAGCCGGTGCACGTGCAGTCGTCCTCCGGTTCCGCGGTCGTGGATCAGCTGTTGGGTAAATACAAACAATATGCGTATAGATTTTCAACAACAGTACAACTAGACTCTAGTTCTAGAGAGTCAAAAATTTTGTAAAAAAACTCGTTTTTTTAGTTTTTGACCGTCGTTTTTACGGCGGAACGTATCCGAAATTGGGGGCTCACAGGTGTCCTCCCGGGATGGACACACGAGCAATCGGTGCGGCGTAAGACGTTTTAGCCAACCTAACTGTGCGATTAGAACAAAAAAAACAAAAAGTTTCTAATCAAATTTTTTTTTTTGTTACTGAAGCTGCTATAGATAGTTTGAATTCAATTAGTTTGAATTAATCTCGTGAAACGTCGCTTAAACGTCTTTATCGTAGTAAAAGTGTGTTAAAAAAATATTAATCTTAAAACCTCTAAAGACAATCTCTTCTAAACTTCTGTTCACTGCCGGCGCGCCACGGGTTACGTTCGTAAGAAAAATCCCGAAGGACAACTTTTTGAAAATCGGGACTACCGTTTCACATTGACACGTCAATGCTTGTGTCTAACCGGTGTAATCCCGGATTAAGATTTCGTTACAGTATTTTATTATTTTTGTTTAATTACATCTCGACCCGATTTTTCGTGCACTCGTTGCATCCAGATTCCGAATTAACCTACAAACTATTTCTTCATAAAACATACACGATTACCCGTAAACATGATCTTCTAATACGCAGTATCTAATATTATTATCTTATGCGTAAATTACGATGATTTTTTTTTCTTCTATTTTTTCGACGTCCGTGTCGCATCGGCCAAATTCGTCAGTCTATAATTTTTAAAAGTATAATTTCGTTAAAACACTCAAAAAAAAAACATTGAAACACATATTTTTTTAAAGTATACTTGGCCTGTGTGTGTACCTATATTATTCAATACTAGTAAAACCACTTTGGGTATTTAAGAACTCGGTAGATAGTATAATAAATTATAGAACTCATAAAAACGTATAATAGGTTCAGGCTGGCAATCAGGTTAATCGTAAATTATTGTAATCACTTGATTGTAATTTATTTTGATGTGCATAGTAAAATAGTAATTCTACAATTGACCACAACCGTGCATTATTTTGTTTAGGTTTTTTTTGAATCTGATGAAATCATTTTGGAAAATGTATTTTATACTTTAAAGCCTAAACTGGAAAGTGGAACTAGATTTTCGTTCGGTCGTCGATAATTGTTGTTTTGATTTAAAAATTTTGATTTTATATTCACCAATTTTATTTGTCCAACTAACCTAACCTGAAATTTGTAGTACGCGTACTACGAATAACGTGTTTATAATACTCGATTTTTATGGCAATACAATTGCTGAGTAATTAATAAAACAAAAATCGTTTTCAGTATATTGTTAAGTTTTGAGTGTTAAATTAATAGTTTATTATTATTGTATATTTTAGATTTATCTCGTTACACTATCGAATACAAATTTCTACGTTTATATATTATATAGTCTTTCTGATATTTATCGTAATAGTTTTTAACTACAAATCTTATTATCGTTCTTGACGTTTTAAATGTCTATTAATATCATCATAGGCATATAAATCTAAAAACTGCTTGTTCGTCACTTTTAAGTACTTGTCGCTAATATTATGGTGTAAGCCACTGTAAGGGCAGTTCTGGATGAAACAATTTTCATACTGTTTCCCATGAAAAATTATGATTTTTCTCAAGATTAAGTCTTATTATTTCGTACTTTTCATGGAACAATCAAATTATATCGTTTTTCATCCACGATTATCCTACGTTAATTTGGCTACTCAATTCCATATAGTTTGCATTTGATTAATACAGTTTCAGACTTCAGTCGACTTTCAAAAAAAGTTATACTCGATGAATTCAAGCATTTACGCTTATTCGTCAACCTAAATTTCAATTAGTTTGAGATAACGATATATTTCTGCATTCAAATACGTTTATATAAATTTATAATAAACAGAAATGAATATAAACTATTGAAATTAATCACAATTTGCTCCTCCCGATGAAAGTTTAATTTAATATTACGGTTGGCGTCGGTGATTTTAAAACACAATAAAGACTTTCGTTAGCCTGGTAGAATAGGCATACTTCTGGACATACTAAAATTAATATGCAAAACTTTTTTTTTTTTTTTATTCTATTAAAAGTATACAACGAATTTGTCACTACTGGTAACGTAGTATCAAATACAAACATAAGTATAGATAAAACATTATTGTTCGAATATTATAGATAACTATAATTTTACAAGAAATAAATAATTATTAGAGATACGCGTCGTTATTGTAAAATCAATGGTGTACCATAGTACTTGACTCGCGGTCATAGATACATAACCTAGTTAGGTAAATTACCCAGCTTTTCAATAGTTGTACGCATAGCTGAGGTGCTAAAATTGTGTACAAATTTTAAAATTTTTTTTTAAACTATCGCTTAAAAAAGTTTCACAAAACATTTTAATGCTGAATATCCGAAAGAGTTACTATCGATAATTCCGCCAAAGTGCGTTCTATACTGTATTTCTATAGCAGTATGGGCTATCTCAGTATATAGAGTATCTTAGTTCCTTCACAACTAAAACAGTAATTAACTAATTTTTGTTTTGAAAAATTAAATTATTACGATTCAGAATAATAATACCTGTATACTTGATGTTGAGTTTTGTTTTTTTTTGAAAAATTTTGATTGTTAAAAAAATATTCGTGAAATTTAATTTTCAGCAACGAGGTCGGTTTTAAACTTTAATAACTTTAAAAAAAAAATTCATTGTTGAAAATTGGCCGACGGCAGTACCTGTATCGAGCAATATTTGTATTTAAAAGTTACAGAATTCTAACTATTTCCGATAAATTTGATTGCATATGAGCATTTTTGAGTTTGCCAAACGCCCATTGGCCGCATGATGATTTGACGAACGTTCACTGAAATGCGTTGAAATATTATAACTTGGGGCGTTTACTACTGAAAATCAAAATATACGTTTTTGGTATCGAAAAATTAATCATAAGTATAAACTGATAAAAGGGCGTATGTGGAATAATGAATTAACCACATAGGTACTCAATATAAAATATTCAGACGCCCTTTAAAAAAAAAAAAAAATTTAATCCACGTAGAATTGTTGAAAGTGCCGTACTTACTATAATTTGTCCAAAAGGGCGTTTGTGGAAATGTCAAAAAGGGCCGATACCACTATTATATATGTATATGTTTCTAGAAGGGCGTTTGAAAAAATTTAAACCGTTTAAAGGGCCACATTATTATATTTTAAACTATAAAATTGTAAACGCACGTATTACGTAAACTAAGTTTGAGTTAGCGCGATGAGCAGTTCCGAATCGTTTAGTATTTCGTACGTTCTATCTTAAATATTGATCTTTTAAACGTTTTTTTTTTTCTCGCTTCCTGAAATAAATCAAAATTCGGTAAAAAAAAAAAAAAACGCCCTTTCAACAAAACATTATCGAATCCTCCGGCAGAAACAACCGTGGATGTATTTATTCGATTCGTCGTCTATTTTTCGTTCCGATTTCAGTTGGCAAACATCATCATCACACGGTGGAGATCAAACACGAGCACTACGACGCGGCGGCCGAACACTTCCTCTTCCCCGGCTCGCCGGCCCATCATCTGCACCACCACCATCACCATCATCCGTCCCAGTTCGCAGCAGGGTTCGGTTTGCCGCCGCTGGCCCAGGCCCCGGTTCCGGCCCACAACGGTTACCAACACCTGTTGAACGGCGGCGGGCTGCCGCTCGTCAACAACAAGCTGATGGCGTCCTAACGCCCCCCCTCGGCCGTTGTCGAATGAAATAAAAAACATTATAAATAATATGTTTCTTTTTTTGTTACAAAAAAAAAAAACCATATTGTACACTAAAACATCCGCAGTTTATAATAATTTAACTTAATATTTAACCGCCGTCTGCCGTGACGGCCGCTACACAACATTTGTCCGCCGCCAAAATCGAAAACGTCATCCAGTTGTACATAATATTGTTGTTGTGACGGGAATGTGTTTTAAAATCTTGCTAAGGAGAAAACGATGTATTTTCTTTTTTTTTTTAATTTTTCGATAAACTTCATCGATTCGTTCACGCCTCTCTCTAGCGTAAACGATAAGATATACTGTAAATGGCGTTAAAAATTGATTTAAAAAAAAAATTGTTTATATTGAGAACGTTTTCGTTTTGTCTTATGCCATACCGTGTTTTTTTTTTTTTTTTCCGAGCGTTTTTGTTAAAGAAAATTAAAATTTTAATTTATTTTACCTAAAAATATTAATCTAAATTCGTTTTTAAAACTTTTTCATCTCGATAACCGTAGTATTTCCGAGCGCACGAGATATTATGTTTTTTATTTTCTATTATATATATCATGTACCCGCACGTTACAAATATCAACGCTAGTTACGTCTGTTACTTTTTCACTACTTTTTCGTATTTAGAGTTTAGGATCTGGGATTTATTATCTGGTTCTGGAGTTTAAGAAAATACGAAACAGTTCGCGTTCCGACGTTTTTTTTCATTTTTGCATTCTGAATGACGTTAAAACGGACCGTGAAATTTAGTTTATATAAATAATGTATATATTGAATATACATAATATTAATCATACTATAACGTTGTACGTACACATTTATAATAAGCGCAAGTGTAAAAGTTACGCTGATTTTTTTTTTTTTTTCACCCATTCGTTAGTATAATGATGACTGTGTGGAGTACTATTTGCATGCATTTTAACGTAAGGTATAAATAAATATAATCTCATCATAGTGTGTAATACTTAAAGTATAATCAAATTGTACGTATAAAGAAATGTAAAAAAAAAAAACTATTTCATTAACACAAAAATAAAGTACGATTTAATCATAAATGATGATGATATGTATTCTTCTTACACATTTTACAATATAGTTGGTGAACATCTGTATTACTGGTTATTGTCATTGAATACTCACAAAATATAATTAAAACGTATATTGTTGTACCGACTGGTAAAATAGGCGAATAATTATAGGATCAGAAGATTTTTGGCGTCTAGTGTCACCGTCGTGTTACGCCACTGACTTCAGACCTGATTCTCAGTTTTTCTGGAAAAAAAAAAGAATTTAAACGATTGTAATATTCAAAGTGAAAATGATTCCAAGTCAACTGATGACCTATTGCCGATTTTTGTTGATTCACCTTTGTGTGTTTTACCTCGGATGATTATAAAGCTATTATTTACCGACTACGAACCACAAAAAGTGTGTCTACTACCAGTTAGTACGTCGAGTAGATTTTAATGTACGCCACGTTTTCGTCGTGTTAACTATGTGTTATTATTATTTACTTATTTACCACCACCAATGTCGACGAGACCAAAGTTTTTACAAATTTTTTTTTAGCTGCAAATTTTTTTAAAAAACATTCCGATGTGAAAATTGAATTTACATACAACCTCGTACTAACGGATAGTTAGAGCAGCACTCGACAGTTATAATACAAAATGAAATGTCTTATTTCTAATAATTATGTTTTTTTTTTTTTAATGCATTTTATGCGTGCAGGCACCAAATTGTTCGAATAATATTCTATTTAATAATATAACGCGACATTTTTTTAAAAATATGCTAGCTTATACGGTGTAAATTCTACTTTTTAAAATCATGCTATTTTGCAGACGGTTTTCGACACACAATTTACTTGTATGATAATCAGAAAATATGCAAAAAATGAAAGTGATTTTTAGAATGGAAGATTAGGACCTAAGTAGGCACGTGTCAAACAGTTAATAATAGGAACTTTAATGTAGATTTCGCGACACGCATAGTGTCGCGACTTGAAAACCCTACTAAAATTAACTTTTAAGTAAAAAAAGAGAAAAAAAAAACCGTATGGCCAGTCAGTTTCGGGAGCAGCCTAGTAATTTTTTTTATGCTCCATCATTTGATTTACGGATGCGTGTACTGCAGCAAAGAAGAGGCTAAAACAATAATTTACCTATGCGTGTATAATAAAAGAACTGATAAATAATAAGAGTTGAACAATACTTTCCGTAAGTTTGTTTTAAAAAAATTATTTAACAATAATCATTTATGAATTAAATATAATCGTTCAACTATTTTGATTCGTATTGTATTTATAGACGAACAAAAACTTGAACGGTAAGTAATGAAATATAGCTGAAAGTGTGAAATTCTGAAGCGCTTTATTATCGCTAGAGTTGTGTCGGTTTATTGTAAAATGTACCGACACATTTGTATCGTAAACCAAATTACCAGATAAAAACGTTTGAATATCTCTCATAAGTTGACTACTTAATGTTGGGAATCTAATCGCAAAACCGTCGAGCGTTCAAATCGGAATTTCAAACTTAACGCGGGAAAGTTTTTTTAAAAAAATTGCAGGACACTTCAAGTCGTGTACCTATACTCTACATAGATGTTTATTATCGGGGGGGGGTAACATTTCAGTTATCAGTTGTATCCATTCGTTCTCAAAAATTAAAAAAAAGTCGTAAGTAAGGTGAATACGAGACGGATTTTCCGGCATTTAATCCCTGGCTTTGACTTATTGTTTTACAACGCGGTATCAACCCTTATATTTTGACACAATGTCGTTATGCGTAGTACATTATAAGATTATCCATAAACAGCTAAAACGATATTAATTCATCGTTGATCGTTTTCAGTCTAGACCCGTTTATAGTCGCCGAGCTGTATTGACTCGCTCGGCTCTCGAAATTTTTTTTTTCCGACGATCTTCGCTGTGAGCCTGCCATATGTATATATGGCTCCGGCTATCAAGACAACGGCTCGCGACCTATACCTACAATATAATCCAATACGTGCCGGCAATAAATATCGATTTGACGTCTTGAATCGATTACAATTATCGCTGAACACGCCTCGTGGTTCGCTATTTTGCAAAACGTATTAATAATGTAGTATCGTTCGCCGGCTACACGGGTCACACGTCGTGTACTTACAACGTCCTGTATAACAGTTGTGGGTGTTTAAGGAGTGTTTTATTGTTGCTCGGAACATGCTTGTTTGTGATGATTTTTTTTTTATTCTTCTGAATCGACCTGCAGACCGACAAGAGAGACCGACTTGCTGCCTCTCCCCCACAATCGTTGGACCCCATCATAGGCACGGCGCCAGAAATTCTTCGCTAGCGAGGCAAAACGATAAGGGCGAAATCAATGTTTCGAAGTGGCGCGCAATAAATTCAACGGTGTGTCGTATTGAAAACTTCGGGTGGGTAGCATCGGTTACCCGTGTTATTATTTAATATCTGAAAGCGACGATATAATAAACCATTCGAGAAAAAAAAAACCGTTCTGAGCGAGCTGTGTGTAAAATCTAACAAGTTCTGCGTGAAAATAAAAAAGATCGCGAATAACTCCTATTGTGGATACGTAGGAAAAAATAGTGTATTTGTTTACCTAGCAAAAGCTTTTTTCAGTTTTTCGTAACGCGCATCAAATAAATTTAGTACGTAAAAGTTTGAAAACGACGAGGAATAATTTTTTTGTAACGCTATAGTTTGATAGGTATTGTAGCCGTTCTGACGCCGCGTTTGACGATCTCGTACTCGGAAAAAAATCGAAACGTCGAAAAACGCTTCAAATAAAATAACGTTTAAAGCCGGAAGCCCAACTTTTACGTAGCGTTCAACGTAACAATTGAAGCACCGCTTTTACGCAAAAACGTCATTACAAATATTTGAAAATTTCAAATATTTCTCCGTAAAATTCTCAATTTTTTTCCCGGTTTTTGGGGTAAAACAATCGAAACTTCAACCAAAGTACCACTGGAGTGTCCGTAAACCTTTTAGAAAAGTTACAGACTTTGAAAATCGGAGCATTCGTTCCGTACGAAAAGTTGTAGACGAAAAAAAAAACATCATTGTAAAAACAATACTCGCTCGTCGCTCAGAATAAAAAAAACTATTCGTTTTTTACATTATAATACAGTGCGACAACGGCAGGTTATGCTTATAATTTTTTAGTACGAAAGAAAATCATAATTCAATACGATGATTTTTCGATGAACATATTTTGTCACCCTATATAATTATCATACCCAACGCCGCGAAAGAACAATAGGTTTTCATAGGTCTGATATTTGCCAAAAAATTACTAATAAGTGTGTATAGGTGTCCCGTGGCTTTTGTTTTAGTTTTACATGTCTTCAAACCTATGTTGAAAAAAGAAATCGTACAAAATATTATCTTGCTTGACAACGATCAGGAAACGAACGTTACTGTCTAATTGGGGAGCGACTGCCCACGTTCCTGTACATAATAATCGATCACAAAAACTGTTTTCGAGTTTACGCGCTTAAAGTTGTGTACAGAATTCAGGTGTTAAATTTTTCAATCGATCGCTGATATAATCGATACCGAAATTCGGTTAGAAACCAGTCTACGGCACTTTTCTTCCGTTTTATCGTACCTTGGTATATATATTATTTATATTGTCATATCATAATATAATATTACTGTTGTTGTTGTTTCCGAAATTATTATGCCCGTCGCCTGTTACAGGATTCGGTTTCTTACGTCAGTCGTATTTTTTCAAACGTCTTTTTTTGTTTTACGCATTATCTCGCGCACAGGAATTTCTGATTTTTTGGATTTCGTTTCGGTGTCAACGACTCCGCGACCTTATACGCCCCGATAAGCGTTTTAAAAATGACGCGCGAGGCTAAACGATTCCGTAATGACAAAAAAAAAAAAAAAACGCTGTGTAAATTACCTACCATTAGACTATATAATAATATTAAGCTTATGGAGTGAGTCAATATCAGCTATCTGTCGCACATTAGAATATTAGATAATAAAAACGAGTTCTACAATCGTTGACCACTATACTACTACAACCGATACTGACGTGTGACCCAGCAAGTTATATTTCACGCAAACAGATAATATGACGATTTTCGTGGGTCGTAAAAAGCACATTTTTAGACGCTTACGGATAATGTGTTCTGTTATTTTTTTAAACTCGTAAAGTATTTCATTGGCATTTCCGTTTTATTTTTTCGAGTTCTCTTAAAACTGAAACCAGTAGAAAGCTATTCTCGCTTTGAATTTCGGAATTATTCGTAGTTTCGTCGATGTATTTTTATTCTTGAACACTCCTATACATTTGTTTGGACGCACTCGAATGAAAAGTCTATAATAACTTTGTCCATTAAATAAATAGAAAAATCACCAACGCTGTTCGGTTTAAACGTTAAGAATTTTTTATCTCGGGGAAAAAGTATACCGATTTGTAGGGCCTCTTCTTCTTTATTTTATACCTAAATCATGTCTGACGAGTACTGTCATAACGTCCGAATGCGCGTAGATCAAAATATATATTATGAAAACAGATTTGGATTCAAGATGAATTTTTTTTTAGCCTTCTTTTGTATCGGCGTTTTTTAATTTTTTTTTTTTTCCTTTATTAGTTTACAAATACCTCCTACTCAACGGAAACATAAAAAATAATAAAAACCCTGCTCTAGACAAATATTTTTAAAAAAATTTAAAAAGTGGATGACACAAAAAAGGGTTGTTAGGTATTCAATCAGTTTTCAAAATGTATCATTTTTCTTACGGTTCTGACTGCTGATGGAACTAACAACGGAAGTCTTTTAAGCGCGTATAATATTTGAAGGCCTTAAATATTTGGTATAGTACATGTGACAAAAACAGAACAATAACTTTTTTGCAATTTAACTATGAAAGCGATTTTTTTTCTTAATAAAATAACTTTTTACTCCTTAACAGAGGCTACTATTAATGTAATTTTTTAATATAATATTAACTATTTTATTTTTAACGTTCATTAAACAGTAAACAATTTAACACAACTTAAATAAGGTTTATGGAAAACTCTTACAATGTTTTCCAATAATTGTTATGGACAATCGCTTTGTTACTACACACTATTATAACTTATTATATCTAATTAAAAAGTGAATAAATAGTAAATAGTATCGAATTCACCGATCAAAATGTTTTACTTGGCTGGCAACGCAACATTGAATTAAATTACTATTTTTCTTTCTAGAGTTGTTAAAACAACATCTCATGTGATGTAATTTTAGTGAATGTTGTTCAGTTTTTTTTATCGTACGGTCACAATAATATAGATATCAAAATACGTGTTATGTGAAACATCTGTTTCACATCAGCTATTGTTCTTATTTAATTTTTCTAGATTAAAAAAAAAAAAAAAACACATTTGAAGTATAACGTGATAACATTTATAAACTGTATCGCCGTTCAGCTATGGAAAAAATTCAGCAAACGGAATAAAAGAAAAAAACCGAATAAGCGATTAAAGAAACAAACGTGATTCCCAAAAACTTAAATTTTTTAAATTTTTCTCACGACTACAATAGACTCGCGTTTGAACGTGACGTAAAATTTTTTTTGTTTTTTAAGTGGCGACCCAAGTGTCCCAAACATTTTTTCGAAAAAATAACTTATAACGGTTAGTTGATAAGAATAAAAGTAAATGACTTAAATTGTAAACATTTTGGCATATTCTGTAGACTGTATATAGTTCTTGATTACATTTTTCTGAATTTCTTAGTTTTGCTGAATTGATTGTCGACGTTGTGTAATGTGTCATGAAACTAAAACGAATGAATATTTAACTAATATTTATAATCCTATACATAAAATGTCGAAATAATAGATTACTTGTTTAGCCTGCTAATATTCTAAAACAAGTTCTGTACAGTACGACATAACTATTGAGAGATTTTGTAAGAATATTTGAAAATTCAAGATGTTCAAATTGAAATGTAAAGTAAGAAAATTGAAAAACTAGAATACAAATTATGGACAATTTTTGTACGCATTTTTAATACTAAAAGATTTACTTACAAAAAAAAAAAATGAATAAATATCACAATTACATATTATAATAGCCATAATCTTCTTAATGTTGGTGTGAGTAAATAAAATATTTAAACAATACAATTATTGTTTTGTTTTTGTTAAAAATAACTACATTTTATGAGTATAGAGCCTTGTAATATTATCTTATTTAATTCTACGTAAAAAGACTTTTGATCAATAAACATATTTTTTGAGTCAACATATACATAACTTACTTATCTAATTACTTTTTGGAAAGATAAATTCGTGTTTTAGAAATAATAGGGCGGTTCGGCGTTAACCTTCAGTTACGATTTCATATGTAACCTGAAAATATCAAGATATTCCTTGAGTAAGACTTTAATGTTCGTTTGAATCTCTGGTAGAATCAATATTTTTTTTGGGATAAAAACAGTACTGACCTAGTCTTGTGAAATGTTTTTATTACCAATTGATAAATTGCAATTGTTAAAAAAATAAGATTTTGTGCTTTATCGATTTTAACTTTATCGTTATTTACATGGATTCACCTAATTTTTTCCCACTAAAATATCATCAAAATCGAGTTCGAGATATTATTTATTTGCCAGTGATGACCTGTTATCTGTTGCGTTCTAGAATACACGGCGTTTATACTGCAACACAACGTACTTCCCCGTTTTACGCACCGTAACAAACAAATCTTTTAGTTTGATTTTATGGCCCCTAGATACCCGACGGTTCTAAGGTGTTGTTGTATAGGCAACTTATTATACATATTTTTTTGTTTTTGTGTTGAAAAGCAATAAAAAAATGCCAGTATACCCTGAACTCTTCGGTTCAAACTAAAAATAACCAATCCACCGTCTAAAAGTATCCATATCCACTATTTTGTTATCTTGGAGTGTAATAATGTAAATCACAAGTATAAAATTGTACAAAAAATACTGTTCACAACTTCGTCGTAAACAAACCAATTTTCAATTTGAAAACAGGTTAAAAGTCACCGTTAAATTTACAAGGAAATCCTTTTTATAAGCATTTCCTGAATAAGCTTAACGGTTTGTTATTACGCAGTCCACTAGAGCATTATAAAAGTTAAGCGAGTGTTGGTGTTTTGATTGTTATCATTCGTGTCATGTCTATTTTAGTATCTGTTTTGCGCAAAAATTCTAGTTTACAAATTACCAGTGTACCGAGATACTTATTATTCTCGGAAAGACCTAATTAATTTTATTCCCTGACATGTTATTGCTTTGAATGTATTTCGTTTGTAAATAAATTAAAAAGTCAATTCTTGAGCTGTTTCGGGGATACTTTCTACCTGTTAACAGTGTGGCAAAGTATCCTCCTTACGAGTTCTCAGCCTATTTTTTATACTAAATACAGTGGAACCTCGATTATCCGGCGGTAATGGTGAGGAAGGGGACACACGGATAAATGAAAACCACTGTTAATCGAGACTTTTTATAGTAATGCATTTTTTAATTTAATTACATACAATAATTTTATAAGTACATCCGTAATATTATATACATCAAGTTATCAGGGCTTAAACTATGAAATTATCGATCTTATTTTTTTGGTTTGAAATAATTTTCCTTAGGCACTTCACTTCTTGTTTTTCTTAAACCAATAACGTCATGGAAGTCAAAATTTTCCTGTTTGCAGAAGTTTAGGAGGACATTAACTGCTTCTATTGCTTGGCTTGTCTGTATGTTTTCAAAACCGTCGTCATTATCGCTCTCAGAAGAAGAACCAGGCTGTTGTGAGGTAGATGGTGTAGCTGTTATGCTGCTATGTCACTGTCACTTGAGCGCTCAAATCTCTCTTTGTTGAGATCTTTTTGTAGCCAATCAACAATATCGTCTTCATCAACATTAGTGAAATCTGAAATAGATGTAGCTAGTTCAAGACAAGCTTTAATATTCGTATCTTCGATATTTTCTTTGTCATCACAGTCTTGATCTAAAATTTTTGCCCAAAGATGTCTTAACGTAGTCGCAGGTACATTTTCCCAAGCATCAAATACTGCGAAAATGGCATCTTTTATGGTCCAAAAGTTCTCTCATCGAATCAAAACGACTTTTTTTGCAAAAGATTACGAAGAAATTCAGAAATATCTTTTTGTTTCATCGTTTCAAACAGGAAACCACGCCTAGATGGGCTGTATTATGGAAGTTACGTCAGGTGGTAGACAGAAGACAAAAATTTGACCATCCGGGGTTTTCAGGGTAGACTCTGAGGGTTGTGAAGGAGCATTATCGAGCAGAAGAACAGCTCTTTTTGGTATTCCTTGTTCATTCTGAAATTTTTTTACAGACATTACAAAAACGTTGAAGTACCGTTCACTAAAAATAACCGGGTTCATCCAAGCTTTAGGGCGGTGGTAATAATCGCATGGTAAATATTTCATTTAAAATACTTATTTTTAAATTTTTGGAAGAGTGAGCAAGATTAATCGCGAACACGGATAATCGAGGTTCCACTACATACTTGTAATTTTTTAAATTTATATAATGAAAAATTAACTAATTTTAAAATTATTATAATTTTTTATATATTTTTATTAAACGTATTTTTTTTTTATTGTAAAGCAAGCGTAGCACAAAGAAACTTTAATAACTAGTATAATTACTGTTGCAACGTTTACTAAATGTACGAGGTTACTCTACTATACGAACAAAATATGATGTGCGATTTTCATGTAAATAATATACTGTAGGTAGCATATTAGTATACATTGGCAAATTTTTCCATCGGAGACGTGTTTTTGAAAAAAATAAACGCAGCGAACATGAAAAACATACTTTTCAACATCCTCACCATCGTACAAAGCGATCGGAAAACGTCGGTGACGAACGGCGGTTTTACGTTGAAAGAAAAAATAATTGCGAAAATTGTAGCAATAAGTAACCTCACTTTGTTTGTCATCGTTTCCACCGTCCGCGGAGGGACAGAGCGTTAGTTGTATCGAACGCGGTGAACAGTCGCGCGGTTTCGTAAATCCACAATTGAAATTTTACAAAGTGAACATTTTCTCGTCGATCGTATAAAAAATTCAAACAATACATTGGTACGACCAAAATCATAACAATAATAACATTCCTTTCCCGTCGTCGTTTCACTTTGCCGCCAAATTCATACGTCGATCAATTTCCCCGTGAAAAATATATTAATTTTCAAAACAAGACTGTTGTACGGCTGTACGATCAATACGCGTTCACTACAAAACCAAAGCTTACGGGCGACGGGTTCGGACGGTAATATTAACGATACGTGTTTTTAGATTCTGCGTTCTTAAAATTATTTATTTTTCTCCGCGAACAACTTCGAGGGTATAAGAAATGCTCCGACTTTCAGAGTCAACACCTCTAACTTCCGTTCTTCCGGTCCGTGAACTCTGATGGTGTTCAGGAGGGATTTCAAGTTTGAAAATCGAAAGAGTTACGAAACACAGGAGAAACGTTAATTACGACAAACCGCGTGGTTTAGATTCGTTTGGCCATCACGTACAAAACAACGATCGGAACGAACTTTTACGTAAAACAGGTAAGACACACACGAGTTTGATAAAAGTTTCAAGTTATTTCGAAAACTTTTGTGCTAATCTTTGAATTCTCGAAAAGTCAGACTACTGGAGCTCTCTCGAAATCATTTTTTCGAACACATCGCTTTTAGACGTGGTACGTTTAAACCACGACTTCCAAACCGGTGACCCGCCCGCACAAAGCGCTACTCCGTCATGCGATGTTAGGACCCAAAGCGGCGGATTTTTTTCAACTACAATATTTAACTGTATATAAAAATTCCGAAAAAAAAAAAAAAA
>CM029357.1:47358695-47378052 GCA_017140985.1 Hormaphis cornu | reverse complement strand
GTTTATACGGCTCATATAAATACTGGCCTGATACAAAATTTCAACGAATAAGTACATCCGTAATATTATATACATCAAGTTATCAGGGCTTTAAACATGAAGTTATCGATCTTTTTTTTTGGTTTGAAATAATTTTCCTTAGGCACTTCACTTCTTATTTTTTTTAAACCAATAACGTCATGGAAGTCAAAATTTTCCTGTTTGCAGAAGTTTATGAGGGCATTAACTGCTTCTATTGCTTGGCTTGTCTGTATGTTTTCAAAACTGTCGTCATTATCGCTCTCAGAAGAAGAACCAGGCTGTTGTGAGGTAGATGGTGTAGCTGTTATGCTGCTATGTCACTGTCACTTGAGCGCTCAAATCTCTCTTTGTTGAGATCTTTTTGTAGCCAATCAACAATATCGTCTTCATCGACATTAGTGAAATCTGAAATAAATGTAGCTAGTTCAAGACAAGCTTTAATATTCGTATCTTCGATATTTTCTTCGTCATCACAGTCTTGATCTAAATTTTTTGCCCAAGGATGTCTTAACGTAGTCGCAGGTACATTTTCCCAAGCATCACATACTGCGAAAATGGCATCTTTTATGGTCCAAAAGTTCTCTCATCGAATCAAAACGACTTTTTTGCAAAAGATTACGAAGAAATTCAGAAATATATTTTTGTACCATCGTTTCAAACAGGAAACCACGCCTAGATGGGCTGTATTATGGAAGATACGTCAGGTGGTAGACAGTAGACAAAAATTTGACCATCCGGGGTTTTCAGGGTAGACTCTGAGGGTTGTGAAGGAGCATTATCGAGCAGAAGAACAGCTCTTTTTGGTATTCCTTGTTCATTCTGAAATTTTTTCACAGACAATACAAAAACGTTGAAGTACTGTTCACTAAAAATAACCGGCTTCATCCAAGCTTTAGGGCGGTGGTAATAATCGCGTGGTAAATATTTCATTTCCGTCCCTTTAAAATACTTATTTTTAAATTTTTGGAAGAGTGAGCAAGATTAATCGCGAACACGGATAATCGAGGTTCCACTACATACTTGTAATTTTTTAAATTTATATAATGAAAAATTAACAAATTTTAAAATTATTATAATTTTTTATATATTTTTATTAAACGTGTTTTTTTTTTTATTGTAAAGCAAGCGTAGCACAAAGAAACTATAATAACTAGTATAATTACTGTTTACTAAATGTACGAGGTTACTTTACTATACGAACAAAATATGATGTGCGATTTTCATGTAAATAATATACTGTAGGTAGCATATTAGTATACATTGGCAAATTTTTCCATCGGAGACGTGTTTTTGAAAAAAATGAACGCAATGAACATGAAAAACATACTTTTCAATATCCCTACACCATCGTACAAAGCGATCGGAAAACGTCGGTGACGAACGGCGGTTTTACGTTGAAAGAAAAAATAATCGCGAAAATTGTAGCAATAAGTAACCTCACTTTGTTTGTCATCGTTTCCACCGTCCGCGAAGGGACAGAGACAGAGCGTATTGAACGCGGTGAACAGTCGCGCGGTTTCGTAAAACCATAATTGAAATTTTACAAAGGAAACATTTTTCGTATAGATCGTATAAAAAATTCAAACAATACATAGGTACGACCAAAATTATAACAATCATAACATTCCTTTCCCGCCGCCGTTTCACTTTCCCCGTCAAAAATATATTAATTTTCAAAACAAGACTGTTGTTCGGCTGTACGACCAATACGCGTACACTACAAAACCAAAGCTTACGGGCGACGGGTTCGGACAGTAATACTAACGATACGTGTTTTTAGATTCTGCGTTCTTAAAATTATTTATTTTTCTCCGCGAACAACTTCGAGGGTATAAGAAATGCTCCGACTTTTAGAGTCAGCACCTCTAACGGAAGGTCCGTGAACTCTGATGGTGTTCAGGAGGGATTTCAAGTTTAAAATTGAAAAAGTTACGAAACACAGGAGAAACGTTAATTAAGACAAACCGCGTGGTTTTTACGCATGGTTTAGATTCGTTTGGCCATCACGTCCAAAACAACGATCGGAACGAGCTTTTACGTAAAACAGGTAAGATACACATGAGTTTGATAAAAAGTTTCAAGTTATTTCGAAAACTTTTGTGCTAATCTTTGAAATTCTCGAAAAGTTAGACTACTGGAGCTCTCTCGAAATCATTTTTTCGAACACATCGCTTTTAGACGGTACGTTTAAACCACGACTTCCAAACCGGTGACCCGCCCGCACAAAGCGCTACTCCGTCATGCGATGTTAGGACCCAAAGCGGCGGTTTTTTTCAACTACAATATTTAACTGTATATAAAAATTCCGAAAAAAAAAAAAAAATCAAAACTATCATATGATCGTACTAAGAAACGGCACTAGAAATTTAATACAAGTTATACGAATTTACCGTGACAAAATAGGGCGCCGTTCGTGTTTTTGATGAATACGCTGTCAAATCGCTGTCACAAAACGAGGCGAAAAAAACACAATTAAAAAAAAAAACCCCGAATCGTCGTGAATCCTCGATAATGACGACGCCTAATGGATATGCGTCGAGATTCGCGCGATACGCGCGTCGTGCGGTTGACAGGTGGCGGGCGAAAGCAAACATTACGTTTTTTAATGGACGAAGGATCAACCGTCGCCGGTGTGACGTGCCAAAGTGTTTTTTTATTCCTCGGATATCGTAACGCAACATAACAACAATAATCGCGGGTTTACTTTTGAATAAATAATGATAACAATACGATTTCGTTTCTTTCGTTACGTCGCGTATTATTTATACGCCCATTACCGATTTTCCGCCCGCCCACCCCATTACAAAAACATCGTAAACGTACTTACCGCGCGATACGCGTGTGTAAGGGTCTGTTTTGTATTTTTTCTGCTCTCGTCCGACAACTCGTCGTTTTGTTGTATTATTTAATTTTCTTTTTTCCACACACACGTATATTTTTATTCACACGTTAACAATACAATATAACACAGCGGGTTACAAAAAAAAAAAAAAAAACGTTACAAACGTATTGCTGCCGCCCTCGCGGCGCGTAACACAGTCGTCAGAACGATCGCGGACGTCCGACCGGGCGCAGATTAGATGACCCCCGCGAAGGCATCGTTTTCTTTATAGTTTTCTGCTCTTTCCGACGGCATCGAGAGTTAAGACAAAAAATCCGCGCCGTTTTTTTTTTTTTGCCGGTTTTCCGACCATGGGTAAGTATAACGTGTGTTAAGACGTGTTCGGAATGAGGCACCACCCGGGGTCGCGAAAAATATTTTAAGCTTCTCCTCGGAATCGCGGTGTTGTGTAAATGTCAGGAAAATCGTCGTTATGCCGTCAAAAGCGTACGAAAATCGTGTGTAACGCGTGTATTTTTTTTCATACAGTGTATCGCAACTCGAACAAAATCAACCAAACTCTAAAATTTTATCGCCCTAAAAATGCTTATTTTTGTCGAGAATAAATTGTTTATAACGCGACGATCACGTGTGCCGCCGCGCGGTGCTGAAATCGAACGAAAAATTTATAAACACGAACGACATTTTCTGCGATATTTTTGCCGTGTCGTTACACCGTAAGAACCGCGCGTCGTAATCGACGAAATGTGTGTTTTTTTTAAACTCGAATTCAATTTCAAAATAACTATAATCGCGCGTTGTAAAAAAAAAATGTCTGCTCTGGGGTGAACGTAAAACATGCGAATAACATGTCATTATTCCACGGGCAACGAGACTTTGGGGGGGTCCACGTACGCCCCCCGAAAATTTTCACTCGTTGGTGGCAATCGCCCCGTACTACCCTCCCGCACTGCTCCGGCGCCCCTGAGCAAGCACCCCTTCGTTTTTACAAAATGCGTACGGGCGCTAACTTTTTAATATATTTTGCAACACTTCAATTAAAAAGAAGAAGAGTTTGATTAAAAAAATGAAAATCGACCGAGGAGTTCAATTAAAAATGAGAATTAAATGAGGATAAAACCTAGGAATTTGACGGGTATCTTATGTAGCGGTTGGATACAATATAGACAGAGAGGTTTTTAAACATAGGCTGCTAAAAAATTTATGTTCCAACAGTTTCTTTTTTACTTGTTCGTATAATAAATCCCAACTAACATTATACGGGTGATCTTAATTATTTTTTCTTTTTCATTTTTTCCTCCTAAAATTCATTAATTTTACTACAGTACGTTGTTATACACATAACATTTTAATTATTGATGTTTATATTATTATATGAAAAAAAAAAATGTCTTTTAAATTATTTATACGCTATACTCATACTCAATTTCACACGCCAAGTAATGATGGTTTTGAGGTAACGAGTACAAAAATCACAAACTAAGAAAACTCGAGTGATTTTTTTTTCATAAAACAGTGTTAGGAACACCAACACTAATTTAAAAATTTAAGAAACTATAAAAGTAGTACAAAACAGTTAAACATTATTCATATTAATATAAGTTAATTATATTAATCTTGTATTTTTATTTTATGACCTACGTATAAAAAAAAAAAAATCTTTCATTGCTATTTTAAAAACTGGTGTCGAAATAATGACACACGCGCGCGAATTTGCCACTACACGCTTGCATTTTGCTATTTTGTATTTATAATCAACTGCTACTGTCTATGTGGCCAAAACAATTTTTAGGTTTTATGAGGAACACAAAGGGAGAACACGATTGTGTAAATTTATTTCGGCGTTGTATGCTTCGGAAAAAGTACCTAAACTCAAATGTCCTAACTGATATAATCATATTTTAGTATTAACGTTGGGCGTTTTTTTATAAATACGTTTTGTTATTTGTAAAATTTTCATTCCTCATATTACCCACTTACTACGTAAAACTTATCAAATTTTTCTCGATTTAGTCAACAATAAACCGTACACGGATTAAATAACGTTTTACTCGGTACGTTTATTTAGTTATCCGAATTCGTTTACATTTTTTAACTATTTCCCGCGGACAAATATGTCCCAATACGTCCCTTGGCTATAGGAGAAGAAAATAAATATTATTAATTTTTATTTCTCACCCACTCCTCATAATATTGTTCATTGCTATAATATAAGAAAGTAGTTTAGGATTGATTTTATGACGATTACTAGCACGTTCACCAACAAAGGGGTTGAAAAATTGCAAAAGAGGGTTGTTTCGTGGTTTTTTGATCGTAATTGAAAAAACGGTTGCACTTATCGTAACAAATGAATTCAACTATAGATATTTAGGAAATATTCAAAAGGGAATGTTATATAAATTAAATTTCTTATAAGCCGACTATTCTCCGAGAAAATTTATAAAATACATACCGGAGATGATTGATTTTTTACAGTTATTTGAAAATTTTAGATTAACGGATTACGTTGATACGCCCAAATATCACGAAGAGAGATAATATAGTTCTCTAAGAAAAAAGTCAATATGTAAAAACCGTACTAGGTACCTTCAAAAAACTAGACTAACGTTGTCCCATAGCAATGACTTACCTAGGTGTTTTACTTGCAGAGTCTTGATTTTTTTTTCTTGCAAATGTTATTTGTTTTTGTTTGTGATGAACCTAATGACTATAACGATCGGGAGACTTCGCGAGAACATTTTTTATTTGTTGTTTATCCTAACCGAACAATTTGCCGTGGAAATCCACGTACAGGTCGGACACTACCGATCCCAGTTTATTGTCGGGTGTGCGGCGACAAATCGTTCGGGAAACACTACGGCGTGTACTGTTGCGACGGGTGTTCCTGTTTTTTCAAGAGGAGCGTCAGAAGAAGGATCATGTACACGTGTATCGGTACGTCGGTGTCGTTACAAATAGCACCCATATAAATAATGGTTTTTTTCTCTCCTAAAATCGTTAAAACTTCATGGGGAATTATCGTCGAACACCCAAGAAGAAGGTTTTAAAATCGCAAAATATAATTCTTTCTTTTTTTTTCAATCGATTAAAGTTGGAAAATTGGCAAACATTGGTCATAATTGTAACTCTTTTTTTTAAATTTGTAACCAGAACAATTTTGTTATTACCTAACCTGGGTGCCCGAGTTTCAGCCTATATTGTGGCGAAAAAGTCAGATTAAAACGACTGCCGGAGTTCGGTCCGAGAGGTCTGCAGGCGCACGTTTTTTTTTTCATGTTCATTTGAACCGATAAGCGGAATGGAATTCAACACACTTCTTGTGGACCGATTTCGATATTGGAAGTCCGTATGGATTTGTTGACTTTTTGTCTAGGCCATTCAGAAAGTCGATTTTTAATTTCGAATTAAAGAAACCACTCAAAATAAGATGTAATATTTCGAAAAACCGGAATTGAATACTGTGGACACAAATCAGATTTGCAATCGAAAAAGTACTCCAAAATGGGCCTATGGTAAAGAAGACGGTTAATTCATGGATATTTTCAGAATTTAAATCGGACTACTAAAAGTATATGTTGAAGTTATATCCGCTATTATTAATCCAAACGCATATTAAAATTAAGCGTGTTTTCCGTCACCTATTTTCCATTCTAAATAAGTACTAAGCAGAGATATATGTAGGTACGCAAAAGTGCAACTACACCATGCCTATGGACTAATAGTTGAGATATTTACTTTAATTATTTGAGATATATCACTCGTATAAGTTTACTTAATATAGTCTCACGGATCAAACAAACTATACGTACAATTATTATTAAATATTCATTTAGGGAGCACGTCGTTTTTTAATGCTTTTGGACCAAAAAGCGAAAGTAAATTCAACATACTTCTCGGAGGCGGACTTTCATTTGAATTGTCAAGAATTTTGATCTACTGATCATAATTAACCATCGTGTTTATAAAATTCATTATTCACTTTCAGCTGGAACGGGTCAGTGTATAGTGGACAAAGCGAGAAGAAACTGGTGTCCTTTTTGTAGATTACAAAAGTGTTTGAGAGTCAACATGAACGTTACCGGTGAGCATGAACTTCCGTCTGTATGTTAGCATAATTTTTTAGTGGCTAAATATTATATTAATTTTGATCACGTCAAGTGTGTGGATGTAGGTTAAAATGGAATCTGTGTATAAATTACATATAATTTTAGCGTTAAATTTCTTATCATAATACGAAATGTCTTAAATTCACGTTGAATAATTATTATCTTACAAAACTATTTAATTTTAAATTATATCAACGCTCTGATTTTCTGTATTTTGGTTTTTACGCTATTATATCAGTACCTATCACCAGCCACTTGTGTAATTTACATTATTCATTTTTACATTGTATTCCAGCGGTACAAGACGAGAGAGGACCGAGAAAGTCTAAAACACCCAAAATCGTCGAGAGCTGTAGTAGCACAGTGGCACCGAGTAACTGGAAAACGAGATGTATGCTGACATAAATATATTTTCGACGTGTTTAAATAAAACAAAAGATAATTATTGAAAAATATAAAGTTTATCCATTTGCAAATTGCAGTGAAATTCGCTTTTGGAACAGCGACACGTTTCAGACTTCAATTCCGTATTCTTTTCAACTATTTCCATGTGAACCGTCACTGTATTTGAACCAAAGAATGTACTACATATATAGTACTAGGTCATGCCGAAGATATTCAATAAATGGCCATTATTTCTTATCAAATAGTTGCTAATTGTTTGTACAATTGTTATAGATAAAAGCGAAGAGCTTGTAGAATTTTTATTTCAAAAAATGTTTGTATGATAATTATGACGTTTTAACTCTTATCAAATAAGTAAAAACAAAATGTGCACATTTCTTGGATAAAAAAAGAATCTGTCCAGTCTTTAACGTTTTGCACTGTGATTAAAGGAAACCCCGGCTATCCAGTTGTACCTATACTTAATCTGTGATTTGAACCGTTTCACTCGGTAAACTATAATTTTCCATAGAGCCCAAACTTTTCATACCAAGCTATAACAAAGCGACATTCTTCTCGACTCGATACTTTTTTTACCGTTATATTTTCATGAACTCACTTCTCATTTTCGTTTTACACTACCGTCTCTCCATTTGATTTCGCTCGTCGGTTGGTTGTAGATGAATGCATTTTCGAGATCGGAGCTCAAATATTTTTGACGAGTCTGCGGCAGTGCAGACTCAGCGATCCGATGGTCGCGATACCGAAAGCCGACCAGAACGAGATACTCATCAGAACGTGGCATCAGACGTTCGTGCTGATGGCAGCGTTTTGGCCTACAAACCTCGTCGCTCTTTTTTCCGGGTGAGTTTGACATGAAATTAATTATGAGTACAAACGAAATGGGACGTAAAATATTTTTTTGAAAAGAAGTCGCTAAAATAGCTGTTTTCTCATTCCAAACGTTCCGGTGCCAACTGATCGTGACTGATTTTGTCTTTCGTAGGGATTTTGAGATTTTAATGACCTGTTAAAATCCGCTACATAAAAAAAATGATCCTATGATAAATTATAGTTTATAGTATTTTAACCAAAAATAAAAATTGGGCGTACTTAAAATATTGCACATTTTTTAATGGAATGCAACAATAAACTGTTGATGCAGGTCTTTGTACGAAAAATGTCACTATCATAAATCTGTATCAGATTACTCTTAAAGAATTCGCACATGCGTGTATGCGTTATACGAAATAAAAAAAAATTCAGCTATCATTATCATGCAACAGTGAATTCGACATTGTAACTAATTACAAAAAAATTTTGTCAAAAAAACGACTATAATTTGTAAAAAAAAAATTGTAATTTCGAATAAACTTAGTTCTGCTTTAAAACATTTTTGGTTTTCATAGATCCACCTCAAGAGTGGAAAACGTAGTGGCCACACTGATCGCGAGTCATCGAACTATGAGACTCGATCCTATCGAGTACAATTTAGTGCTCAGCCTCGTCTTGTGTCGACCCGGTATGTCGAATTTGATAACATTTGATTTATTTTGTAAGCTATACTATCAGTTTATTTAAATCATTTAACCGGCAAAGCGTAGAAAAATGGCAAATGTGTCGATTTTTATTTGTTTCCACGCATCTGATTCAGTACACGTGGATTCGTACAGTTTTGGCAAACTCAGATATATAATTAAAACAAAAAACAAAACTTTTTCAATTTCCAGTTAGACACTCAAAATTATTGTTAGACATTGTACTCGTCAGATGGACATGCAGTTTAATTTTAATGTTTTTTCTTCAAATTATATTTGAAACACAGTGTGCATGTGTAATAACAGATGTGTTAGTGTCAGAATAAAATATTATACACTTTATGGCTGCTAAAAAAAATCGTGACTATTAGATGACTTGAAAACTGATAACAATTTTTGCAGAGTTTAACCTAAAAATGTTCTTATGATTTTTTTCTTAAATATGTTCACGTTTACAAATTCTTAAATAGATCCAAAATAAATTAACTAAACTATAATGATTTATTGCGTAAAACTCGTAATGTTATGTATAAAGATTTTCAAAATATACAATCAAAAATATTGAAACTCTAATTATTTCAATAATAATAATAATAAAACTAATTATTACTCGTATTTTCTTGAACGTAATGTAAATTTTAAAAATGCAAACGACTACCGTGTATCGGGTGGGAAACTTGTTGGAGTAGCGACAAATATTAGCTTGGGTCGTGGGTTTTTATACTAAAATTTGTAAAAATTGGATTGTTAACGAAAATCACGATTCCGAGTGAGTTCAGTAAGTCAAATCCTCAACAAGTTCAAAATTTTTAAGTTTTTTGTTTTGCTCGAATTTTTTTTTATGACGTTTTTTCAATTTGTAATGCCGTGTAAAAACGTCAAGGATGTAATACCAATAACTATCGTATAAGATCGTATTCTAATTTTACCTATCCCATTGACGTGTGATCAGCTTAAGCCATTCGGAAACGAATTCAAATAAAGTTTAATCTAGGGCCGATCATTTTTTATACAACCATAATATGTAAAGATCGGCCCCCACTTGTACACAACGTATGGTGTTTACAGAAATGAAAAAAAAAAAACGTCATTTTAATAACAGTAAACGTATTTCTCGTTGAGCTCGGAATCTAAAGTTACGTTCACCGTTCCTTTAAAATTCAGACCATTAAATATTAATTAGCGTGTTTGTTTAATAATAATAATAAATTGTTATTTATGCTCATCAACTTTACGAAAACACGAGTTTTTTTTCTTCGAGGTCTTCACGGATTCACAAAAAAAAAAAAAAATATATACACAAATATAAATCCGCTGGGCGAGTTAACAACTTTTTTTAACCCGCTAAGTGAAGTCGGTCGAAAAAAGTAAATTTAAGTCACGCTAAAAGTTAAACTCTTTAATTTTTTTGATTTAATAAGTTAACTTACAAAGAGCAAAATACTTAACTTAAGCTTAAAATTGGTACGAATCGACGTGGTTTTACGCAGTATGACATTTCCTCCTTATCGAAATTTTTTTTTTAGTATTTTCTTTTTCTACACTAATAGTTCTACAACCCAATACACCAAAAATATAAGCCGACGAGTTAATTACCACTGCGATTAAAATGCGTACTTAACTTCTCAACTTGAATTTCACTTTTGACGAGTTGCACACCGTTGTAAATCTGCGCGCCCGTAGATCTGTGCAGCCCGGAGTTCAGGAACGCTCTGACCGCCGTCGGCGTGGCCGCCAAAGACGCGTTGATGAAACACGCGGCGTTCAAGTCGCCGACGCGATACTACGGCATACTGGCCTGCATACTTTCCGTCACCGAGGACCTGGCGGCCTACATAAAAATGGTCTTCTTGGAACCGTCGGTGAGGAACGTGCCGATGAACCATCTGGTGTCGGTCATCACTTGAGCGGAGCCTGCGGCCGAACGGTCTTCTTACGTCCGAAACCGTCCGTCCCGCAAAAAACGGAGACGACGATTGGAACCGAAGGGTTCTCGGGGATGGTGCCCCGAATCTTTATCACAAAAAAACGGCACCGCGGTCGATTCGCGTACATCCATCACGCACTACAATAGTTTAGATTTGTCGAAACCGTATAGGGACAAACGCTGCAAAACTGTCGATCGGTGTGAATAGTTTTTTTTATTTTGACGGGTTTTATTTGACTGAACACATCGTTAAAAAAAGACGTATCGGGCATACGCGCACGACCCGGTCACCCGAAAACATTTTCTCGCTTCACTATTCGGTGTCGGGAGGACTATTATACGGTTTTCGGAGAGCTTACAGTCCCTAAAGCCGCCCCTCTGTTTGCGACAGTTGATCTAATTTTCAATCGTAACGGGTTTTAAACACGTTTGGAACATTAAAAATATGTCGAGAAGACAAATGAATAAAAACTACGTCCAACGATTTTGAAATTATAACTAGTTTATAACCTTTTAGGTACGGTGAAATTTTCGTTTTTCAATGCGTGTCGACGCGGAACCCCCAAATCAAGAGAACTTTCGCCTACTTATTGCCTTGTGTGACGTTATGTTATGTACTACCGACATAATTTATCCTGTTAGGTATTAAAATTTTTAAATTACGTTACATTACTGTATTGATATCAAACGAAATTAATTTTGTGCCCCTTCCTTTCCTGCGGGCGCTCATGTGTATATAATTATTATTTGTGTGCTAAGTGTATAAAAATAATTATGACTCAAACGAGGCGAACATATTTTCTGTTACGTTAGATTGTAAAAATAAATAGGTACCAATTTTTGTGAATTTGTGTTTTACGAAAAAGTATACTCGACATGTTTGTATAATGCCATTTGATGTTCAATATACCAGCTACGATGTATACCCATCAAAAACTATCATGCGTATTTACTAAAAGTCGGAAAAGAAATGATAAAAATTACTTTGTTTGCTCGTCTTGAACGTATAATACAGTCAAAACAGATAAGTCTTGTTTTTAGAATTTGTCACCTTTAAAAACACGGGTTGTATACATCTGGTCATACTTAATCAATGACATCTGGTAAGTACCTATTCTAGATGTAGGGGACAGGTGTACACAACGAGACACCTAAAATTTTGATTTTGATCACCTGAAAAAGATTCTAGTACGATTTACGTATTTGAATCGTAACTCATTTTTAGTGGTATTCTAACGAAACACGAAAAAATATACTTAGAATATTGTTCAGAAATATATCTTATACTTAGCTTTAATTTAATTAAAAACCAATTTTTTTTCAAATGCCAAAATGGCTCACTGTGGCCACTCCTTGTTCATACTGAGACGTGAATTGTGACACTATAGTTATCTAAATAATTTAAAAATGTAATGCAACTATTGGTTTTTTTAATACTTAGAACATTAATTTACTCAGGCTTAAAAAAAAGTACAATTTTTAATAAAAATTCAACAAAAAAAAAAACATATTATACATAGGTATTTTCTATAATTTTTCAAATAAGTATTTCAATATTAAAATCGCAGTAGATAAAATGTTCATAATCTTCATTTGGATGAATTATTCATTCAATTTAAGTAGTATTAAAATACTGAAGAGTAATATATCTAAAACTGCATGTTGGGCCGTATAAAATGTTTGTCTTAGTGTAAGACTTAATCCTGTTTACAAACATTTCATTTTTCTGCGATATAAATAAAAAAAATAGGTCAATAACGCTCAAATAATACGATAAAAAAACAATATTAAGATTGAAATGTATTTAGTACTATATATTATATATAAGGGAAGTATGAACATTTAAAATTCTCCAGAAAAGGAAAACTATTTTTTTTTCCAGCCAAAATCAAACAAAACAGTGATAACAAAAATATTTATTACTAACGACTGATGTAAATAACTTTTATACTCTTGGATTCTTGGACCTTTTAAGCAAATATTAATACCGACATCTGGTTACAACGATTAAAACTATTCATTTAAATTATACTGTATCTCACTATGTACACGTTTCCCCTGTTCAATATTATACTATTAAATCGAATAAATCGCTGAATAGTTTGTGTCGTTTGGTAGCTGGAAATCAACAATATTGATTGCTTGTATTTATTTTATCGAAAACTGAGTAAATTAATATTTTTATAAAACCAAACGCCCACCGATAAGTACAAATGTATGATGTCCCCGTTTAAAAACTTACGATATCGCTTATCTATAAAATTATAGTATTTCCTACGGCTTTGGTCCGATATGTTGACTTTACGATGGTATTTTTTGTTGTAAAAAGAGATAAAAAAATAGTTAATTATGTCAATCGTGTTATACATGAAACAGATAAATAATTTGCCATATATACCACCACTGGCGTGTTCAGGATAGACGGAGAATTTCTCGAAACGTTTATGAGCAAAAGAGGTCCTTGACTGACGTAATATTATAAGATTTTAACAATTTTTGTTTATGTTAGAAAGGCAAAGTACTCTTCTAGGGCGTACGTAAGGCCAATTTCGGAATATTTTTAAAAATAAACTCACAAAATATTAAAGTTAAAAATGAAAAAATTGGGGAAATTTTTAACGAAATTATTTTATTTCGCGCACGCGTTAAATTCAAAATCGGAAAAACAAGCGCCTTGCTGGACATTTTTCTCCGTGTGATAAAAATCAAATTTTATACGTATATTTTTGGCTATAGCTAAACATTTGAATTCTTCATGCGTAATATTTTTATAGATTTTGGCGAAATGAAGGTATTTTCAAGGCAGAAAAGTAAATAGCGGATTATACATATTATACATCTCTTTAAATTATTTTCAACAGCACACTGTTATTGAAATAGTTTTTGGAATTTGACACGCGTTATCATTGATTTTTTAGGTATCACCGTGAATAAAGGAGAATTAATATTGATGCCTGCAAGTTATACAACATGAACAACATGGATGTAAATTTAGTAAGACACGTGTAATTCACAAGGAACATTCGATGTGTATTAAAACATTTTAGAACAATTATTTAAATGCATAAAAAATAAAATGTTTAAAAAAAAAAATTAAAAGTTCGATGAATTTTTTTTTTCTTCGTTAGTGCTCTTGTAAATTAAAAAACTCCAATAATAATTATTACAGTTCATTTATTCGTTTTTATGTAATAACTGCAATGGTATATTAGGTACGTTCATGGACGTAATACAGGCATTGATACAAATTATAATAGTTTCGCACATAGCGTGTGATAAATCATAAAATATGCTTAATTTCGTAAAAAACCAGCCACTTACGTCACCCAGCAAAGAGTTAAGTTATCGTGATTTTGTAGGTACCGGTGGCAATAATACACCAGTAGGTAACCTACAAAGTGGGTACTTGGTTGTAGACATAAACAACACGAGTATAAAACTAAAATACTAAAAATATACCGTCGTAATACGAACGTAAAACTCAACTGAACGTGTCAACTCTGATAACTAAAGTCTTAAAATTAAATTTTTAAGTTTGAACTTACAAACATTTAAAGAGGTAAAGTATAACTCCGGGCACGAAACGAAATCGTAAATTTTTCGACCGATTATGTTATCATGGTCCGTGGCCTCTCAAATAATATGTAGAATTTTCTAAGAAAATTATTTTTCGAACGGTAATGTTTATTGAAAAATACAACAATAGTGTTCAAATGGTTTCAATCGAAAGTCGATGTAAAAACTCGAACACTATTGTTCATAAAAAATATTTGATAATTGTAAATGTTATTATTGATGTAACATCCAATTTTGAATATTCTGCAGTATAACGTATACTTAAAAGCTTTCGACCTCTCTTATAGTACCAACATTTATAATCAAAATCTAAACTTTTTCCGCAGCAAAATTTAGTAATACATCGCAAAATATTTAATTACAAGAGCACACCTACATGGAAATATTATTATAATATGAGTTAATAAATGTGCAAACAGTATGCATTTTTTGTTATTATAAATTAAAAATTGATGACCAAGCATTGGGAGTCTGGTTCTCAAAAACAATATATTTTACTACCCATTAACGGAACAGTAAAAAAAAAAAATGGTTTTTCTGACGATAGTTTAGATATTTTATTCAAATGAACGTAAACGATTTTCAATTCGTTTAAATGATTAATAATGTAAATAGGTATTGATAATTTAAATCATAATATTATAAAGTACAAGAAATATCGTTACAATCAAAACAATAGTTGGTACAATTGTTCATTAAATAAATTCAATTATTGTAGTAAAAAAATTTTTATTAAATACATGTTTTCAGTCAAATATATTACAATCGCGTATGAGTTAAGTATTCACTAATTTGATGAAACAGAAATGGAAAAAAGTAGGCGGTCACTGTATATAATTGAAAAATCTTTCACGTTTTGGCAGTAAAATCGGACAAAAATAGACGTTTTAGGCCTAAAATGAGGTCGTTTGCGTGTTATTAATAATATGCGTAAACATATGCTTAAATCTTAACATTTGTGACGAATCCAAATCGTGGAGTGTTGACAATAACTTTTCACAGTCTAACTTGATATCACCTAATATTTCATCATCCATTTCTATTGTAAATATTTGAAAAAAAATTTTCCCTAAATTTAATAAAATTAAAAATCAACTAATAATACGAGCGGTTTTAAGATTTTCTGATATACTATTATACATTTCTTTTTGAGTTATTTATATGTGTTTTGGACGATTTGAAGATTTAAAAAAATTTTAATAATGTAGGTATAGCATATGGCTAAATAACTTATTTGGCCTGTATACATACATACAACATCTGTAACAATCGAATAAATTTGTCGTGCAAAGAGAAGAGGCAGATTTTTTGACATATTTTTAGTTTTTTTACGGATAAAATATTTTTTTTACGAATAATCGACGCTCATTCTCACTCCAATTTACCAACTCTGGTGTGTATACAGTCAGTACCGAAATTTATTTTCGATTTTTTCTTTGTACTTACAGTAAGTACTTAAGACTTATTAATCTTTTGGTTTGAATTCGATCCATACGCAGTACGAATTTTGTACAGTAAATTATTAATATAATTCATAAAAGTTAAAAACCACACAAACTTTTTAGACGAAAAGTAGAAAATATACTATTTTTTTTTTTACCAACGTAGGTACAGTTTTCCATTTTGTGGTTAATCTAAGTTATGCGAGATATAAACTATGAAAATCGTAACACGCGTATAAACGTGAGATATTTAAAATATGTCTTGCAAGCTTTTGGCTTTGTGATCGTATATTATGAAAAAAAAATTAAAATAATTTTTTTTTTTGGTTGTAAGCAACTAACACTGTGTTCACCGTCAGACGAAACGACTGTGTTATTTGTTTTCGCGTTTAAAATAGAGACTTTTTTCGTTCTTTTTTTTTCTTTTTTTAACGTGTCCACGTCTTGGTACGTTATCGTCCGACCGGAGGGGAAACGAAAATAATTTTCTTCGTTCCGGTTATTTTTAGATGTAATTAATAACACGTTTACTAGCGGGAAAAGTGTAAAACTGAAACCGTTTTTTAACCGAACACTGCACCAGCACCGTGTACCGTAATGTCGTATCAATGTTTACGTCATGTTGCACGCACAGTAATTAATTAACGAGCGTATAAAATAGTATAACAGTTCAAAAACCCAATCACTATTTACGATGTCGCCATACGTTTCAATATAACGTTATACGTTTTCCCGAAACTCTGTGTAACATTGTATACACATATACATCGAATGCGAATAAAAAATAATATCAATAAATTGTATTTAAAGCAATACGCGATCAGAATTTATCGAAAACCAAAACGTGCCTAAGATATAAGTATCACGGATACCCTGCGATTTATACGAGTAGAAATTTTCCGAATTTTAATTGTTTCTAGATACCCGTTGCTTTATTATAATAGAAAAAAAGTTGAATTCCGAAAACTCTCAATATTATGACAAGTACTCAGAGTACCGCGGTACAAACGATATAATAACAATTTTGACGAAACTTATTGTATAAATAATTGTTTAAACAGAAAATAGAAGTTGTTTTGAATAATATTATATATATAACAAAATAAATTATGTACAAAACTATTTACTGCTGTACGGTAAATCTACGTGCTTGAATTACTAACGCAACGTGTTTGTTTGTTATTTTTTTTTTTATTAAATTTTAGCGTTTATCGAATCTAAAACTATCCGCAAGCTGCGCGTATTCGTATTTTTAATACTTCAGACAAATTCGCTGTGTGTAGATGCGTTTTTAATTTTTCTCAGAGGTGCAATGTTTGATCTCAGATTTTGATTTTAGATTCGGAGCGTTAGCGAGAAACAAAACAAAGGAGTAACATCATACTATAATTACGACGAACGTGTTTTGTTGCCGCCACATCGATATAGGTTTTTTGGCCAAAACTTCCAGGATGACGATTGGGACAAGCTGAAACTTTTACGTAGTATTGAATTTGGTAAAACACAGGACTGATACAAATTTCAAGATATTTTTAAAACTTCCGAGCTAAGTACGGAAGTTTGAAATAAAAATAACGTATCGGTTTTACTATGAATTTTTTACATTCCGCGATCGACCGCCGAGCATAAAACAATTATCGCTCTGATCTTTTTCGTATATTTACCTCTTTAATTTGACCCGAGACGATACTTCGTTTAAACTTGGAAACGTATTTTCGAATTTCTTTTAGGTAATCCGAAAACCGAAACAACATTGAAATCTTCAAAACACTGGCCGATCGCCCCGCAGCGATCGTTTCGGACAAGTGGGCGCACTCAAAAAAAACAAAAAATAAATAAACAAAAATATTGTTTTCCACGACCATTGTTCCGGCACGTGCTCCAAAATAACACCCGAAGCGCGTCACCCGACAACAAACCCTGGAGAGCCCTTTGAAAGCCCGTCAGGAACGGTTAAATATCGTATAGTCTGCACGTGGCGAATACTCCAAATAGGATTACGTATGAAATTTATTGACACACAATGTGCACACGTTGTCTGGTCCTTGTTTTTCTCTCCAGTCGTTTCCGGTAGTTCGCCACGGTCTATTTACATATCATATTCTAATATACCCACTGCGCAAACACGTGCGATTCGGCAAAACAAACCGCATTGACGAGTTGTGAAAAATTAAAAATGAGATCACAAGTCGAGGTTAACTGTTCACTTGCGGTTTTTTAAATACGGGTGCAGGGATTTCGAATCACCCGACAAAAAATGGCAAACGAACAACAAGCGCACACCTTAGCTCTAACAAAAAAAAAGTTTGAACGGCTGAAAAACGTCTTACGATAAAAAAAAAAAACGCCAATATAATATTTCAAACGATTATCACATGATATTTGAACACTCAAGGGTCGCACTGGATTTTACGACGCGAATATGGTCTCGGCAGTTCCATAAATTAATACGGTTATACGCTTGTGCAATTTTCATTCTGAAAACGGTTCTATACTAGTTGTAATGTCTACTATGTTTTGACAAGATAATTTTTAAAAATATTTATAATTGAAATATTGAAATAATGACGATATTCGATCAATTTTAAACGGCCATAAAATTGTGAAAACTTATTTATTTGCGAAATCATCTAGTAAAAACCGTGTTATTAGGTTCTTGCCTTAAATTTAGCTTACCAGTGTTGGTTCTAAGCCTACCAAAAAAATCACAATAATAGAAGTACAAAATAATGTTTTTGAAAATAAAATGTATTGGCATGACTAAAAATGAATTTAAACTATTAAAATAATGATTAAGCGCTCCTAAATGTCTAATACGTGGTGTTCTCGATATAATCACAAGTTTATCCATTTTTAGAACGAAAATCGGAAAAATACAAATAAAAACTATTAATTATATCAGAAAATTCATGAACGACAAAGACCATTAACGACAGTTAATATTACCATTGACCGAATAATATTAAAAAAAACATGTCAAAATAATAAAAATAAGTATAAAACGATTATATTAGGTGAGTAAAAATTAGTTATAAATCGCGAAACATATCATTAAAAAAAAGTGAAAAGAGGAAAAACACTTAGTAAATGACGTGGGTATTGAAAAAATCAATACTAATTAATAACAAAATTAATGTAAATTGTATGTTCGATCCAAGAGTGGATCTAAAAGCACTATGGACAAGGGTCCCCTCCATTTGCCAAAAGAAATAACACAATTTTTTTAGTCTTAAAAACAATTTCAAAATTTCAATTAAAATATTTTATTTTTATTCAAATTTAATTGAAAAAAACAATGTGCTATCCATGGTATAGAATATTACTTACTTAAATCGCAATCATTTTTCATGAAAATGTCTATGTTTTTTATTTAAGTTGTCCACGCGAAAATAATATTTTTTTTAAAGAAATAATTTGTTATAATCATAATAATTTACCGAATTGTCGGAATTATTTTGTCGGGGAAAATTTTATCCCTACAATGCATGATTTTTTTTTTTTTAAATATTTAATTTTTTTTT
>CM029357.1:47269304-47338695 GCA_017140985.1 Hormaphis cornu | reverse complement strand
CGCGACGGGCTGCGGTGCAGCACGCTCAAAGCGTTCCTGATGCCGGCCAGCCACAGGTCGAACCTGTTCGTGGCGAAAAACACCAGAGCGACCCGGTTGCGGTTGGACGAGGGCCGAGCGGTCGGCGTCGAGTACCTGACGCCGAACGGCGTGACGCGGTACGTCGCGTGCACCCGCGAAGTGATACTGTCCGCCGGCGTGGTGATGAGCCCGCAACTGCTCATGGTGTCCGGCCTGGGACCGAGGGAGCACCTGCGAAAGCGCGGCGTTGCCGTGGTCCGCGATCTGCCAGGGGTGGGCCACAATTACCAGGACCACGTGTCGTTCGCGGGACTGGTGTTTAGCGACCGGAAGAACCGGACCGAACCGGAGATAGCGCGGGAGAGCCAAGAGCTCATGCTGAAGTCGGTGAATCTGACGCGGAACGGAATCGCCACGTTGGGCCTCACGGGCCTCGTGACGTTCATCAAGACGGACGAGCGCGAGGAATACGCCGACGTGCAGATCTGTCTGATCAGATTACCGTACAACACCACCCGGAAAACGTCCAACGGCCGGAGTAGGATGACGAACTTTTTCGGGTACTCGGACGAAGTGGCCCGTCTGTACGACGAGGTGAACGCGCTCAGCGACACGCTGCTGGCCGTACCGATAAACGTGAACGGCCGGAGCACCGGGCGCGTGACGCTGAGGTCGTCCGATCCGAAGGCGTACCCAAGGATCCAGACGAACTTTTTGTCGCACGCCGACGAGACGGAGACCCTGCTGCGCGCCATCGATTTCGTGGTGAAGCTGTCCGAGACCGAGCCCATGGTCCGCGCGGGGCTGACGCTGGAGCGAATCGCGTACCCGAACTGTGTGGGCCACGTGTGGGGCACCCGGGACTATTGGGTATGCGCCATCCGGAACGTGGCCACGTCCTTCTATCACCCAGTGGGCACTTGTAAAATGGGACCGGCCCACGATAGCAGGTCCGTGGTCGATCCTACGTTGCGGGTGAAGGGCGTAAAAGGGCTCAGGGTGGCGGACGCGTCGATCATGCCGAAAATCGTTTCGGTCAACACGAACGCGGCGACCGTAATGATCGCGGAGAAAGCGTCGGACATGATAAAACGGTTTTACGGTAAAACGGCGTAGGTGTTTGAATTCAACCGCGAGATCGTAACGTTAGTATATATTTCTGTATTCTCGTTTTCTGCGAATAGTTAATTGAATCGAGAAAAGCACTTTTTTATAATCAATCTTCCGCGCGTAACATTTTAAACGCACAAGCGAACCGTTATTGATATACTCGCGTTATAACCAATGGTCTTCCATTTCGTTTATTTATGTTTTACAATATTTTATGTTAAGGCCATCATTGTAAAACGTGTTCGGTTTGTTGGAATCGATTTATTCGTCAATTATACCTACGAGATCCCGCGTACAGTGTATAGTTTTTTTCCAATAAACTTTTATTTTATCGTTTTGAATGTCGTCTACACATAAATATTGGACCAGAGCAATTTTTGTATGAAAATGTGCGTACGTGACATTAGCCAAACGTTAACGTTATTCGCTTTGATTGTTACGGGTAAACATTGGTCTTGCAACGTTCGATTTGCACGTTAAAGCTGGTTTGTGAAATAATATGATGTTTAACACAAAATGTTAAATTTTGGAATTTTTTTTAAAAAAATCCACATTATCCACATCGGTGATAGTGATGGCTAATGTCGACGTAAGCCGGATATTGTTAAATTTTGCCGGCTATCGTTAAAATAATACACTGACTATAAAACACGTTAGCCAAAATTCGTGGCTGACCGTTAGCCGGATAATGGTTGACATTGTCCAAATTTCAACGTTACCCGTAACATATACGTGTAATACGCGTGCCGTGTGAGCATCTGTTTTTAAATACGTTTTTTTAAAAAAAAAAATTTAAAAAAATACTCCGTCTACAGCGCGTAAATATAGAACTGTATACAGTTTGTATACATTATAATGTCATCCGGGTCTATCACGTGCGCGCAACGTGAAAGTATTTCGAAGCACCAAAGTAGGTATAAAAACATTAAATTTATAAGCAAATAAGAAATTGTTGCAGGTACCAACTACTTATTATCGTTATAATGTGTAAGTTTATGTTATTAGCTAACTCTAACGTGTTACCTACACACCTTAGGTTTTAGAACGTGTTATAATGACGAACAATTAAGAAAACATTCACAAAATGTTTGAGATTCTAAGTGCAGCGAACATTTTCCACGTGACGCATGTTTTAGTTTAATTTTTTCATTTATTTACCACTGTGTAATCACGATTATTAATGCTCCGATTTTTAAAGTCAGTAACTCTAATGATAGGTGTATGGACACAGACGGTACTTTAAAGGGCCATTGATTTCAGCGTGAAAAAAAATTCACAATAAAAAAAAACTAAACAAAAACTATGGAAAAAACGTAAAAAATTACGTCCATCGGTTTTCGTCATAATGAAACTTTTATGTAATATTTAAATTCGTAAGATACACACGTCTGATATAAATTTCTTGATATTTTTGAAAGTTTTCATTTTTTTTTTTGTAATTTCTGTTCGATAAAAATATAATTTTCTACAAAAAGTTCTGAAAATGTAATACGAAATTTCCAACGGGTAAATACATATGCTACTAAAAAATTTCGAAAATCCGTAGACACAGTTATTATAATTAGTTGTTTAAAGTTGGTAAATTTTCGAAAATTAGTCGTAAATTTGACTACTTTTGGAAAAAAATTCGTAACTCACATAAATTTGTTTAACAAGTTTTAAACTTAAAACTTTTATCGAATCTCCAATACATTTACCTTTTTTTATAAACACGTTCTCTTTAAACATACTGATCATAATAAAACGGAATCAACAAAACAAAAACACGTTGTCATTGAAATTGTTATAGTTCACAAAAGTAATTTAATAGTTTCGAACGGTGCGAGGCCGAGGATTTAGACTTTGGCAGACTTTTTTTTGAAGCCGCTACCAGTGAAAAACTTATAAACAATACCAAATATCTAAAACAGTTAAAAACTCAGTTTTCTCCGAAACAGATTTAAAGAACGGGCTATGCAAACGATACACGAGTTCGTAACAATAATAATTATTTTTTTAAGACGACATTTTTTTTTTTAGTAAATTTCTGACGTTAAAAAGTCAAATAAATTTATTCTCTAGTGTATCCGGAAGTCCCCCCAAACGTCTTGGGACAGTGAAGTGCCCTCAAAACCCTCCGTCGAATCTGGACATGCAGGGGCGGTGGTGTCCCTCCCCGGAACAGTCGCACGGATTTGTTTCGTCGGTTCCTGTCGGGTTTTGGTATTTGGCACCGCAGACGACGACGTTATCGGTTGGGACGATTTTAAATTTAGAACACGTGTAGGCCTTGGTCGCGACGGCCGTAGCGCACGTCTTCCATAAACACACGCGGTATTTCGATTTGCTCGCCGAAATCCGACGAAACTCGCCGACTCTGGTGCGTCATTTATTTGGTCGGCGTCGAATCAATCGTTTTGTACACGACGTAGACTTCTCGCCACCGATCTCAAATTTACTACCTTTCCTTCCTTTTTTTTTTTTTTAAATTCTGAGCGTCAGCGAGGAACGTAATGTTTTTTTTTTTTTCTGTGGACACTTTTTCTAGTGGAAAGACTGTTCCGATTTTAACGCATGATAAGAAGGGGTGGACAATTGACGATCCGCTTTATTTGAAATTATTATTGGAGTCATGAGGAAAAAACGTCTCGACTTTCGAAATCGCTCCGTTTGACTTAAAATTTATGTACGTGATTAAAAAGCGTTTTGTGAGTTTACCGCTGAATCATAATTTGATGATTTTTTAGGGAACTTTGAAACAATTACTGTTCCTCTCTAGTTTTTGCGTTTAGTTCTCGAAACTTCGAAACACGATCTAAACGAGACAGTTTTACGTGTTCGGTTGGAAAATTTTTAAAAATCGGTTAACTCGATTTCGGTTAGGTCTCACGTCGTTATTTTGTCGTTAAACTCGTCATTCCGGTCGGCCCGTGTATTTCTTACCGGGGGGAACAAATAACTAGTTACGGGGAACGCGATTTTCGTACATCGATGATATTTTCGATCGTAACGTCCGTAATAAAGATCGGACCGAGCTGAAACTATTATACAATACCGAAATGGGAAAGACACGGGGATTCGATGAAAGTTTTTACTGTTAAATTAATGTTTTTACCACGACGTGGGTGTACTAGAATCGGCTCGGAATCGGTGAAATTTTCGAACTCGGTGGTTGCTTTCGGACACACAAAATAATGCGCGTTTTATGCACAACTTCTAAACACTAGACCAAAGCGTGGTCGTCGGTACTCCGTGGAACTGACCGCGCGACTGATCCCGGCTGTTTTTAAGATCGTTTCGTTCTTAACTTTTATAAGTATTAAATTTTATTAGTATTATTTAATAACTCCGTCATTTTTTTAAAATCTATAAAAAAAAAAACCCCCCGTATTCACGTTGGCAGACTTGACGTGCGGCGGCGGCGGCTGCTGCTGCGGCGTCGGCGGCGGCGGCGGGACATATTTTAAATAGCTCGGCCGGAGATCGGGACGCGCGCGCGCGCTCGCGTGTCAGTGGTGTGCGGCGTCTTCGCTTTTGCACGTGTCCCGCGTCGTCGCATCGCTCCGTTTTCACGCGATCGCGCGCGTCATCGATCGGAAGCGATATCGCGGCGACTCTCGTCACGCGGAGTCTCCGTACACTGTCGTCGGGTTCGATGCTGCTGCGGCCGTCATGGGCGGCGGCGGCGGCGGCGGCGGAACGGCAGCAGCGCTGGCCCTGGTCCTGGCCACGGCAATCGTCGTGGCGGTATCGCGGGCCGAAGTGCTCGGCTACACCGAGACGGTGTGGCTGGACCGGCAGGGCCCGCTCAAGGGCCTGGTGACCACGGTCGGCGGGGACCGGGGCCCGGACCAGGCGGACGTGTACCTGGGCGTGCCGTACGCCGCGTCCCAGGAGCGGTTCATGCCGCCCGGCGAGTCGCCCACGTGGTGCCCGAAGGCGGACGACGGGTCGTTCGACCGGAGCCACTGCCGGCCGCTGCGGGCCGAATACCTGCGGCCGGTGTGCCCGCAGCGGCCGCCCGACCTGCACGTCGCGAACAGGCGGCTGTCGGCCGCACGGCAGAACTACCTCAGGCGGCTGACGCCGTACATGGGCAACCAGAGCGAGGACTGCCTGTTCCTAAACATATACGCGCCGCACGGTGAGCACCACGTCAGCGCGCGCGCGATTCGCTTGTGTTTTCGTTTGCTAACATTACGCGGGCGCGTTTTTTCCCGTACGAAACACGTTAAAAATACCTCCTAACCGAACTAGCCGGTGAGGCTGGGCGAGTTAACGACTTTTTTCTTCTTTCGACCCGTCAAATCGGGTAAAAAACAAAAAGTCAATTTACACGTTTTTTGAAAAAGAAAAAAAATTCACTTAAAATGATGATAATACCTAGCTGCTCATAATTTTTAATTCACATTGGTTTCGTACCTAGTTAGTAACACTAACTATACGACGCGATATCCTCCGCTTCGGAGAAAAAATCATTCGCGCTTTCCTTTTGAAATCGTCTTCTTGCTTGTACTTTTTAAAGAAAAAAAATAATTGTAATACTACATAATAACTTATAGTCAACATAAAAAAAAGAATTGACTTATTTCGTTGACGAAAATAGTCCAACTAACCGAGTCGAAATTAACTTTTACGTAACTTTTAACGAGTTAATGTCCAGCCTTGTTGAATAGTACGCAATACAAAACCATCGTGGTACTCATACTATAGGCGCTTGTATAAACCAGTTGCAAAGTTGAATTGATTTTTTTTTTTTTTTGCTAACCAATGACCAAAACTAGTCCGTTGACTTTTTTTGATATCATTTATTTTCTTAACTGCTTGAGTTTAAAATAGCCTGGGCGTTTTACGACTTGTGAATGTGTTAGCAAAAAAATATACTTTTTAAAACTGAGTTAAGTTTATTTCTATTTTCATCTTAACTTTTAACCTATCGCGGTTATTTTTGTTTTTTTTTCACTAACTCGCCCCCAACATTTGTTTTCGTTTTTGTTAAATCTTGTTGAAAAGGAACTAGGCTCGTTCTTACAATAAAATAATGAATTCGTACTTTTCGTCGTTCATCAGAAAATCAAATTCTACATTGTTTCGTCGATAATTTTGGACTCAACCCAACACACCCACCCTGAAGAATCTCCGATAACGAAACGTGTTTCCTAACGTACGATATCTTTCACAGAAGATCGACTTATCATGATAGGTTTAAACAAATTCATAAAAATTTTTACTAAATTTTATAATTTTTATTTACTTAACCGTTAGTCATTAATATGTGTCACCATTTTACTGATACTCAATATTGGTACATGTTATGTTTCCGTGTTGAAAGTAAAAGCATAGGTAAAGCATATGCGAGAAAATAGAAATAAAAATTCTGACTAAAAATATTTTACCATTAAATTGTAAGGATTAACAATTTTCTTTTACGATAAACAACAATTATTTACTTTAGCACTTTTATTGTAGTAACAAGTAAATAAGTTTATAACCGTGGCACTGTCTCGCTGTGACTCGAAATAATAACAAATGACGACCAGATACAAAATTCTAGATATAAATCGAAAAATTTATAAGGTTATAATTAAAAATCAATCACTTATTCAAATAAAATAAGTAAATATGAGAAAGGAACGAACGAAAAAAAAAATCGATCCTCCGAAAAATGAACGAAATTACATTATACGCTCCTTTGAACCCGTTCAAGCACTGAAAATAATAATAATAATAATAATAAAATGTGTTCATGGGTTCACAATATATTTTTATTTCTGTGTTCGGTATCCAGATTTCAGACATGATTAATTCGATTAATGAACACGATTAATTTGAAACTTGTCGACAGCGAGTCGACTCTAAATGCAGTTTACTCGATGTTTGTTTTGGTATGCCACCCCAAATATGATTGAAAGAAATTATTTTTAAACTTTTCATAGGCCTTAACGGGTCCCCGTTTGTTATTTTTAACACAGTAATCGTGTTTAAAACTTGCGTTTTACGACGACTGATGCGAGTGTTTAACTCGAGAATTTCGTGGGCGTGATGTTTACGATGGTAATTATATAATATACACAGTACCTACTCGTAATGTGATTTGTGAACAAACGTGGCTTTGGTCGTTAAAAATATTAATAAACGTCCTTACTTTGCGCAAAATGATCGAAATTTAAGCAACAATACGGGTTTCGGTTGTAATTTGTAAATTGGCGAACTGGCTAGGGAAATCGGCCGCATGGGCGAATATTTTGGACGATTTATTTATACGAGTATTGTAATATATTTTACAAAAATTTGATTTAAAAATAACAGTAAGCCTATGTACTTTTTGCACGCAGAGAACACAATGAGTATAACGATAAAGATTTTCTAAAAGTTCTTCGGTTTCAATCAATATAGATCTGTGTTGCTCGCAATATTATAATAAATATCACTTTGTTTTTAATTTGTACATAGATATTTGAGTATTTAAAAAAATACAATTTTTTTTTAGTTAGAAATGAAATTTAGTGGGGTATGAAGAAAAGAAAAAGTCGAACTATTAAAAAAAAAGTCTTGTACCGCGGTTCTTGAAATTTAAAATTTCGGGTAGAATTTCACTTCCAGTCCCCGTCCCTGCAGTGCATGGGAATCCGTTATGAGGGATCCTTATTCCTGAACTTTCCAAAAAATTTATTGGGAGAAAAAATATAGGTGTTATAAAGACGAATCAACGAAAAGCAGCCACGTCAGTTGTGACGTACAATTAATTATATATATACTCGTATGTTACCTAGTACTTTTTAATAAACTATTTTATATATTATAACAGGAATAAATGATAAATAAAAATTAAATAACATCAAACGATTTTTTATAAGTAGGTTAAGATACTAAAATCTTATATCTATTGGAATTAATTATTAACCATCTAAAACTTTGTTTTCAATATGACGAGTACCTACTATACTATTGTTAAATATCTATAATGGGTTATGCTAATCTGTTAATGTATCTTAAAAATTACTCTGAGATTTGTACGTGAATTGTTTTACCCCGATTTTGAAACTGTAGAAAATAAAATTATTACAAATGTTTATAACATTTTTCTAACATTTACTTTAACACAATAAAAATTGAAATTTTTCATAAAAACGAATACACGTTATTAATTCATATTTTAAAATTAAAGATTCAATGTTACCAGCATGTGACAATGTGACAGGAAAAGCGTTAGGGCGAAAATATAAAGAGTGAATTTTTCAAAAAGATAAAAAAAAACTTTCACGACACCGTTCATCACTTTGTCACCAAAGAATATACTAAACCTGCAGGGAAACGACATGTAGTTTGTGATTATTTTTTTTTTTTAATTTTGGATACGGTTTTGTAAAATGTACAGACAATTTTTTGAAAATCTATGGAAATCATAATGGACTACGGAAGTTTATCGAATGGTTGAATAAAATTACCTAAATGAATGTGCCGAAAACATACGTTTTCAGGATTTTGCTTTACGTTCTCTGATTTTGGGTGAAAAAAAAAAGTTTTAAACCTTCGAGAATTTTAGAGTTACGGGCAAAATACGACACCAACGTCCAACAAAATCAGTGCGCATTATGGCCAATATTCGAGACTAAACGTTGCAACGTATAATAATTCTTTTCGTACGCGATATTATATAGTCTCGTTAAAGAAATTTTACAGCAATACTTTTACTACAACCAGGTCAGAGAGCTGCAGGGTCACAACAGCCAGTTATCATATTATACAGAATGGTAACGAAACGATCGTAACGCATGTGTAAATAATAAGGAAGTATAAAAAAATATTAACGACGTTTACAAAAGCGGCGAGTCGAAAAGAAGAGGCAAAAACCTCGAAAAAGCAGTAAATTTTCGTGGTGATGGGCTCCAACGACTTTCCGTTAAACGACCACCAAAACGCACGTGGTCTCTCGGGACGGCGTGAAAAAACCTATACGTTATTTCTTGTAAAAAAAAAAAAAAGATATAAAATTTTTTTTACCTTCCTGCGTCGTCTTTGCGACCATGCGACCACAGAGCGGGACGGAGCGGACCCTCCGGAACCGGGCGATAAATTTATTGTTCTGTGATTTGACGTGATCGCCACTGCGCAGACGTTTCTCTTCCTTGTCTTTCTTGTTTATTAGAATGTACAGATTTGGAAACAGACGGCCGTGTCGTTACAAACGAATTGTCAGATAATGCACAGCGTGCGATGACAGGAAAAAAACAACACTAATACTGCGCATTGGAACGTACAAGAACGATGTTTTATTTTTTTTTCCCGGAATATGTGGGTTATGTGTATGCGATAATAACTGTCCAAACATTATGATTTAATTTCTTATACGTTTGATAAAAAAAAAAAAAGCGTGGACGGGTGCGTAATACAGTGACGATGTTTGTGTCTTTAACCGGATGAAATCAAAATTTTCGTCTTCTACAATGTAAAACGGATTGAATTCGCTCAATTGGACATATTTTACAATGGATTTCTAAAGTCGTGTGTCGTTGTGTGTCGCACCTATGCAAAGGCTTCTTCGAAAACTGTTGTGATATGATTGTCGGACTGTAGTATACGAACGGATAGGTATAGATCGTACTTTGATTGTTCGGAATCGCTGAATCGTAAAATAAATATTTTTAACAAAAAAATAAAACCTACTTCAAAAAGCATAAGAGTATATAGAGTAATAACCTTAGTTTTAAAAAAAAATGTTATTACTTTTTCGTTTATTACGGTACGGACGCACAAGAAGTGATAACATTTTTTTTTTCCATTTAATTATTTTATACTTTTTAGTGCTTTTCTTTTTTTTGTTAAAATTTTTTTTCTAATTTCATAGTTTTTAGCGGAACGTTTAGATTACTCTTTGTGTTTACATAATCCGTACCATGCCGGTTGCAACTTAAAATGTCACCGTATCGTTATCGCGATTTTTCTGTAAAACTTTTTTGTTATTTTTTTTTTCGTCAAAAAGCACTTTCGATAAAATTTATATGGGACCGTATCTGAAGTATGACCGGTCAAACACAAAAAAAAACAATCAAAATCGGTTTATAACTGACGGAGCGATTGACGGTCGAACATAAAAAAATAAAATACCCACGCAGTCGAACACATAGAACGTCATCGTCCCTTTTTTGAAGTCGGTTCACAATGATCATTACAAATCAGTCTCGTCTCGTTGGTCTGTATACGGCTGTTGCGATTTAGAAACGCGATTTATTTTATTTTCTACGATCGACGACAATAAATTACCCTCAGACTAGTTGCGACGGAAAACGGATCACCCTGTATATATATATAGCTGGTATATGTCTGTCGGCGAGCATTCGTAAAAAAGTTACCCGGTAATTATTATCGTCTGGTTGAGACTCGGATTAGGACGAGTGTTGGCCCGAGCCCAAGGCTGCGACGAGCGATGCATTATTATAATCGGCTTCAACCCGTGTTGTTTCACAGCTATTTCGGTGAGTTCGGCTTACAGGTCTAGTGGCGCCATTTAAAGGGGGGCCGGGGGGGGGGGGGGGAGGGGGGGTGGCAAGGGTTAAAAATGAGTCCCCTCAGGTCTGACTACAGTAAGAAAAGCGTACCCTTTAATTTGTTATCGGTATAGAACGCTCGAAATTATGCAAAAACGATCGTTATTGGTAAATCTCGTTTAAGACTTTCCAAATTTTTGTTTTCAAACAAATATAACAGGCCGACAATATTGTAAAAAATCTATAAAGTGTGAACGTAACAAAATCGATTTTTAAAAAAGAACTACTATCTCAATACGTTTAAAAACATTTTTCAGGCGAGTTTTGGCCAAAAAAACACATAATGATAGAAACAAAAATACTATGTCAATGTAACAGCATAGAAATGTGTAAGTTACTTGGTCGTTTATAGATTGTATCTACGTAAAAGATGACTGAAAATGAATTGTATACGCGTATTGGTAAATCTGTGAATTTTAAAATATCAAAGCGCCGTGAATCGTTAAAAATACGTCGAATTCGGTGTTACAAACACTAGTTCATTCTATCCTTCTAAAAATCGTGTGATTATTCCGAGTCGTTTGGAATGTTTTGGAAATTTCGATTTTTACATTTTTCGATCAAAACTCGAAAAATAATCGAAAATTAAAACAATTTAGTATAAAATTTATTATAGTCAAATATGTATCACGTAATAGGTACCTACTAGGTAACTACCTACATGTTACGATAAGATGGCTGAGCTCAGAATCTATAATTAAATTTAAGAGAACAGAATTCAATAAGACACTCTGTCACGGCAACGTTTATTGAAAATGTATTTGAATTTGGGATATTATCGATAAAGTATATCGATATAAATATAACTCAATAACTTTTTTTTTTTACTCAAAAATCTTAATCCGCGGTCTATCGTATAATAGATTTTCCGGGGGCAAATTTAAAAAGTCAAAATCGTCTTGGTGGTGATCTTGACAATTTAATTTTCATGCGTAAATTGGACGTTGGTGTTGTAAATAGCTCTATTTATATTTAATTGATTGCAGTGTATACGTACAGTTGCTAATAGTACATTTTATACTACTTACCAATAGTAATTTTAATGTTGCTAACGCGGAGAATAGAACAAGTATTATGATTATTCATGGTTATTATTTGCCAACGTTACGTGACGTATGTGACGATATGGCACATTGGCATCCAGTTTTCCTCTTTATATTTAGTAGTTTTTATAGTAGTAATTATCAAAATCGTTACCAAATTTCGGAATTTCATAAATTTTTCAAGTTTAAAAAATAACAGTTTATGTATTGTTTTTAAAGGTTTTGTAATATATTTGATTATTATTATAAAACATAATGTATATTAATTTTTTTAATTAGAACCGCGTATGTACGCTGTATATTGACCATTTTGTAAAGGAGAAAGACGTGTGTAAACAATTATTATTGGAGACTTAACCTAGTTTTCTAATATTTATGTTTACGAGATCACCCTAAAAATACTGTTGTATCTATGCCTAGGTTTCGCTGTAAAGAACTAGAAACAAAATACGTAAAAATAATTGGTTTTGGGTATTATTTTCCACAGAATAATATCGGGTGTTTTCAAATTGTGCCAGAAGAGTAATTATTTCGATATATCGACTAGATTCAAGTGTTCGAGCGTGAAACATATTTAAAATGTGTTTTATATTACATTAAAATAATGAAAAAGAATCGCGAGTTGGGAGTACTTATTGCGTATGATATAAAACAAAAAAATTTTGTTTTTTAGAGAACTGAAAATAATAAAAATCCATTATTTTAAATACCAAACTCATATAATGGCACAACGTCCAATGCCAATTTTTTTCACAGCTGTGCTATTCGTCATATATTTTAAGCTATTTACTGGCATAGTTTTGGTGATGTTTAGTCATTATTTTTAACTACATGAACCTAAATATTTTTAGCATACAATAAAATAATAATTTGTTTAAAAAAAAAAAAATTAGTTATTCTCATTACCTTTAAAGCGTGTTATTTGTAGTCCATAAAAATGTATTACCCGTTCATGGTTACGTTTTATTAATGTTGGTTGATTACGACCATTTAAGCTCTAATTAATTTACAAAAATCTGATAAAATCATTGTTAAACATAATATACTGTTAGGAATTTATATTCAACTGACTAGTGCCAGTCAGACGTTTAAAGCATAATGAATATTTGATTTTCTTAATTTTTTTCATAGATAGGCATTAAAAACCGTTTGAACTAATTTATCTAGTTTCAAAATTATACAGCACAATCATTAGAATTTTTAAATTCCTAGTACTTGTGTTTTTTTTTTTTTAAATTTCGCATCAAGTTTACTCCCCATTGTTTTGGTTTTCAGTTTCTTAACCGACCAATAATCATCTAAACCAGCCAGTTTGTCTTCAACAATACTGTTTATTGATTACAGGATTCGTGTAACGATACCAAGGGACAAGTTGAGTAGGTTTTATTCATAGTTAGTAAAAAAGTACTTAAACGTTATTTTCATAACACATCTAATGGAAAAATACGCAGTTTTTGAAATAATAATTCTATTGTCAATTTTGTTGATTAAAAAATATTCGTTTTCGATTTTTCACTATTTTTCATGAATTTCAAAACGTTTGATATTTTGTACTCAATGTACCCAATACTTTTGATTATTATCCAAAGACTAAACTCTGTAGTGAACGAAATAATCGACACGAATAACTGATTATATACTATTTAACAGTTTTATTGTGACGTGACGCGTTTTTGACGGCTTACCACGTATGGCTGTTGTGAGCCGTGGACCGAAACGTTCTGCTGCTCAGAGGAAAAAAACTCTCGACAATTGGTTACGGTTCAGTTTATTTCACGTCTCTTTTTCTCCGGGATGACCATTCGTCAGTTTACATGCTTGAAACTACCAAAATAATTATACGTTACAACTACTAGACCGCGTTACATTTGCAATTTGTAGCGATCAATTGCTGAGTCATTAGCATTCGAGTAATACTCGAAGGGAATTATTTATCAATACGTCATATTTGTTAAATGTTTTTGAGAATGCGCGTTTCAAGTTTGATTAGGTAACTTTTTTATGGTAATTGTAACTGGCACCGGTTTTCACCGATTTCAAAATTAAACGTACGCGATGACTGTTTTTTGCACTAGACAGAACTCTCTACGCAATGACAATATCATCGTCACAATATAGAAGAAGCATTTGAGTCAAAACTCGAAAATTCGTAAAAATAGTACGACATAACGACAGCTCTTTTACGTTCAAACGTAATATACCTACTGGTACAGTTTCATTTTTGCGGTTTATGATTATTATTGTACGTAACAGAAACATATTTTTTTTATATACTACACATGTAACTGCCATAACTAATTTAACCACCAAGTTTTCGGTAAAATATTACATTTTAAAAAATTTTACTAGAAACATTATTAAAAGTTTTTTCCCTACTGTTAGAGCAATAACATAATTCCCCTAAAATGTCGTGTTAGTACCTGCTACTATAGTCTGCGAAAAAACATGGCGCTTTTTAGTCAATTTCAAATGTGAGTTTTGAACCTTCCATATTTTATTCTTGATCGTACGATATCAATATTATGATCTGCAGACTGTACATGGCCGCTGTACGTAATCCACCCGCGTCGAGACCGTTATAGAATTCGTGTGTTAATAATTTGACGTAGCAAACAAGCGAAATATAATATTCGCGCCAAACGACAAACATTCGTCGTTGTTTACCTTATTATTGGTCGTTTAAAATAAATAAATGTTCACGTAAACAACCGCGGCGGTACGTGCACTGCATTAGTTATTGCCAAATTTTTGTAGTACGTTTATCCGTAACGAAGGAAAAAAAAATATTTCTTTTTTTTCCGCCAGATTCTGCTGCGTAGGTTAAGTATCGTGTCCGTGTCCGTTGCGCGACTCTTAAAATAATCGCGTGCCGTAACCCAATAACACGCAATAAACCGTTTTCCACAAACGCGCTCCGTTGGATTTTGCCGAATCGACAAGCGCAAGACAGACGTCTAAAACGGTATAACTATAAACATGTTCAGTGTGTTCAGTTAAAGTAGTTAAAGTAAAAAGTTAAAGTTAAAGTAGTTAAAGTAGTTAAAGTTTGCGTTGAGAACTGATTGATTTGCATTAGTTCAGAGGCGGACATAGCTGTGTGTAAAAAATTTGAAAGTTAAAAAAAAAAAAAAAAAGGTATTTTCACACCATCATTTCAATCCTTCTATTTTTTCGTTATAAAAAGCCACAGATGTATACAATACTATGGTTATTTGTGCAAAAAATATTTATTATTTTCTACGTCTATCTACAATATATTAACTGTGGTTTTTTCTTTGGTCCATGGCTAAAATAAAATCTGAGTATATCTATCAGTATTCTCATGATAACTATCCACATTCAATTCACGCAGTTATTCTTTTAACGTTGTTGATGTTTTTGTTACGTTCTGCGAGGTACTTCATGCGCTTGTACCGTACCGAATCACTTTTCTCGAACGATTTTTAGTACCTTTATAAATACCTTCGGTCATACACACAAGTGTTAATAAGAGAAAAAAATCCGATTCCTCTCCTATTTAAGTATCTCGCAATGGATTGACTTTCAGATCAGATCGTTTTCTATTGTATCGTGCCATCTCTTCCGTGGCTTGATGGCCTTATGGTCTTCTGCCCGTCGACTTGTTTTCCGTTACTTCCGTGAGCCCTCAGCTCGCCAGACGTGTCCTGCCCATCGCAACCTCTTTACCGCTAATAAATGACGTAGACGTTGGCTTATTGTACATACAACTGCCGCAAGTCTTCATTGATTCTATTTTCGAATTTTTCCAAGTCGCTATTTCAATTCCGGTCCACATATTTTCCTCTCAAATAGCTCTGTAGTCTTTCTTCAGCCCCCTGAGTGCTAGCGACCACGTCTCGCATGCGTCACTGCGTCACTGTGGGTCGCATATGTGCACAACATAGGTGCTCCTTTGTACGTCTGGACAGTAATTTGGAGGAGAACGTTCCTAAAATAACATCTGTTTGCCGCATTTTATCCAGATGTCGTTATGCGCGTTGTTTATTTCGTTTGTATTGATTCCCTCCTATCTTCTCGAAAGTAAAGTAAGCCCGTTGACGCAGCCCATTGTCCCTTCACCGTTTCGTTCCTATAGTCATTGCCCCTTATGTTTTGTCTCGTTCTCGTTCAATAAATATCGAACGTTCGATATTGTCCGGTGAAAAAATAGTAGCGAGAAGAATATATTTTATTACAATGTCGACTTAAAACTCGATTAGAGGTAGCTTCTGTTTAAAATTCAATTGCGCCCACTGTTCAAACATTCATAAGTACCCCTGTACTCTACATAGTAACTGCATGGTTGTGATTGATGAAAATTTGTTGTCCATTTTTCCGCGGATGACTTATAAACACTTTGATCCGTTTAATCGGTCTCTGTCGTTTGATTTCTTTCACGCCATTGTTTGTTGTGACAGGTATTTATCTGCAGCGCATAATACATGAGCTGTACACGCCCGTTTCGACGCGACCGCGCACAGACACGCGCCGTTCAATGACCACGTCGGTCGGGAATCCGTCCAAGTTTATATTAGAAGAAAAAACACAAACAAAAGCCAGAAATAATGAATACATATAAAAATAAAATTTTAAATACCCCCGCACACGCCTGTAATTCGGCCGTTACACTGGTGCCGTGGGCTATTATACATATTATTATTATTCTCCGCGGGCAACAAATTATTGTTTAGAACTTGATCCCGAAGAAAAAAAACCAACTGTGTTTACACTGTTTTGTCGGTAAACACCGAACAGCAGAATAACATACGCGACCGGCGGCGTGTCGCGTCGTCAGGCGTTCCCGGATGTCTTATTTAATGATTAAATTTTAATCGTTATGGGTACCAAAAATCTAAAACCTTCCCGATAATATACATAGTTTACTCAAAAACGCTACTGAATAAACGATGACGGGTGTATTTATAATTTAACTCGGTAACCAGAACAGAAATCGTTTTTATTTTATTTTTTTAGCTCAAAATCAAAAAAACCAGTAGGTTGGTCGGGTGAACAGCTTGTATGCTTTGGACGTGTCGCACTGGTTGGGTGAAATCAATAGATTGCATACGAAAATTACTATTCTGAATGAGCTCAGCGAGTCAAATATATACTCAACACGTTGTACATTTTGAGTTTTATATTCGGCTCATATTGTATTTTTAAGTTTTTATGACGTTTCGACTCCATCTGTTCCAATAGTGTGAAGAAAATGCGATTAGTTTGAATTATTTTTGGAATAGTTAACAATAAGAACGAAATAATAATGGGATTAACAAAGAGGTGAAAAACAATAACATTAATTATTTTAAATATTTCGTTTAGAAACTCGTGTAAAAGTTTCGTGTCTTAGTATGGAAACTGTACATGGCTAGTTTTACAAAATATATACGGAATCAGGAAAATTCAAAAAGTTGGTTCTACGTATAATTAGCTCAAAAATGATCAAAACCGTTTGTACGTGTTTGTATGGCGTAAAAGTTTCATCCGTTCAAATAGTATGTGAACATGTCAAAAATTAAAACAATTTTGAAAGGACTTATTACCAAAATACATACTGACAAAACCAAAAAAAAAAAATACGATGTAAAAAAGTCTACAGATCAAAATTGTGTAGACCAATAACGGTAAAATTTCAACCACATAATATTGCGTGGTTGAAATTTTACTTTACTAAATATTACTATATTATAGGTTAATATTATATTATTTAGATCGTATTAAAATTTCAAGATTTTATAAATTGAGAAATGAACAATGCGTGCATGTTTAATCTATAAATGCTAATATATAGTTTATAGTTTGGTTCAATATTCACAATCAAATACGTTTAACTTTTCTTAACGTTGTGTGAAAATTTAAAGTTATTTGGAGCACTTTTGAAAATGTTGACATTGTTTTTTGGGTAAAAAAATAATCGAAATTTCCAAAAAAGTTTCAATACCTATAGGAACCATCTAAGGTCAAAATATTTTTTGTAGTAATACTCGTTGAAATCGGAGTGATCCTTCTTACCGAAAAAACGTTTTCTTGAAAAAAAAAAACTAGAAAAAAACATCATCGTAAAATGAATACATTATTCGCTCCACTCAGAATCTAAAAGTTCAAATCGTAATTTTGAAATTCAGAATGGATGGATTTTTCGTTGTTATATGAATTAAAATGTTTCACAACATGTGTGGAGTTATTTAATCGAATTGTAATTAGATGTTCGAAAGTTACACGAACACGTTATTAAAGCGTTGACAGGAGGCGGGTCGATGTTATTTAATTTTCCTGCACACTACTCTGGTCTCCCCACATTATAACTTCTTTAAAATGCCCATAACGGCTTGTCTATATAACTTAAACTAATTTAACTATTATTAAAATGTTTAAATACACTGAGCCGACAAATTAATGTATTCACGATCTGCAATACGGTATCTATTCAAATTAAAACAGAAATGTTTTTGTTTCGTATCTAATACTGCCGTCTGACACTCACATTTTACGTGGTAGACTGTAGTAATTTTCAAAAATCAATCGTTCAAAAATAGTTCCTAAAATCGTGAACACGTGGCTTATCGTGTACGTTTAAACTTTAAAGACGTTTTATATTAAAAACAGTCAATATATATATTGTTAATTTTTTATTAATATTATACGAAATATTAATAGTTACTATTGTTTGTTATTATTTTTAACTCTGTGGTGTGATGGCAAAAGTTTATATGTCATTTTTGGCGATTTTCCGATCATCGTGTGGATAGTTAAGATATCGTATGTTTCAAGAGCTGACAAAACATGATACGTCTCTCGTATAATATCGTAATCTAAGAGCAAGGACCAAAACTGACAAGTCATTTTTTGAAATGTATATGTGAAGGCAAAACTCGATTGTCATTATAAAGTTTTTTATAATTAATATTGTTATTTATTATTTTACTATAGATTAAATCGATTAATAAAAATGTTTTCTCGTTTTTATAAATAATTGAACAAAATATTATCTAATATTAATCCTAATAATAAATAGTTAAAAAAATTCTTCTTTATAAAAAAATATTAATTTATTATTATTGTTTGACATGTTTATAACCGAAAAGAAATACATGACGGCAAAACATACGATACGTCTGTTTGTTACTCAAAAACGTTTTAAAAACCGATTTAAGTGTTATAGCCTAATATTTCAAATCACCCAAACTACTCCTACTCCCGTGATCGTTACCCATCTGCTTGAGAATATTCAAATGTGATTGATTGAAGTATGGCCGGAAATTCGGCGGTTATTTCGAATTCAAAAGTTAACCAGTGGAAACGTATCACAGATCATAACTATAATTAAAAACCATACGTCCAGGGGCCTGGTGCATCTCGTTTTCATTCCGTTGTTAATAATGTTACTGCGACGTATGTTTTTTTGATCACTTACACCAATTGTTGATGTGTTTGGTTTCGATGCGAACGTGTATTTGGCCACTGTGCTAACTCTATATTTAAAATATGTTTTGAACTAAAATATTTTTTAGACGCAAAAAACGAAATGAGCGACGGAGTGGGAAACGATTACAAAACGACGACAAAGAAGTCCAAGTACGCAGTAATTATGTTCATTCATGGCGAGTCGTTCGAGTGGAACTCTGGCAACCCGTACGACGGTTCCGTGCTGGCCAGCTACGGGAAAGTTATTTTTATCACGATTAACTATCGCGTGGGCGTTTTAGGTGAGTTTTCAGCAGCCACGTAGGTACGTACACACACGACGAAGACGTCGGTCGTGGTTGTTAATGCGTGCAGGAGTGCAGCTCCGCTTACCTTGGACGAAATTTTAAAGCGTTCCACTTTAAATATTTTATTTAAGTCATTTATTTTTTTTTTTTTTCGTGGACAATTTCAAACATAAAAATAGTGAAAATAACTAATAACCTATTAAAAGTGTATAGTAAATGTTTTAGCAATAGGTGTATACCATATAGAACATATTGTACGAGTAGATTAATTAAAAACTGTTTGTTCCCGTAACAATGAAAATAAATACTGCGAGAACATTAAAATTATTACTATGGACTACGGTCGGAGATCGGATGATGGGATAATAGGACACGCGGAGGACGATCACTTGCATAACATAGGTTGCATGGTTAATCGACGGACGATTTTTTCTGGTTTTATAGCAACGGCCGTGTTTGGTACCTACTTTCATTACTTTAGAGAATTGAACTTGCTCGTTGAAAAATACACGTTTCCGAATCTACATCTTACGAAATATCACGCGAACCACACATAAAATAGTCGTATTATATTACCTCCGTCAAACCGATATGTCCTCTTTGTAGTGATTTACGCGAAAAAATTTACATATATTTTGTCATGAAAATTTGAATTTCTAAGGAAATACACTGTACGGACAACGCATTGTAAGTGAAGTCTAGATCAGATATAGAACGTTTCCTCAAAAGAATATTTAAAGAAAAAATATTCTTGAGAATTTTCTTTATTTTCTATTCCGTGTGTGTAAATGCGGGCACTAAAAATAGAATTGTCTGTGGTTGTGGAATAACGCGTATAATACGGTCACTGAGTTGATTAATCGAAATAACTTCTACGCACGGTGAGCTTTGATTAGCTACTTTAGTTTTAACCGAATCGGTAAAAAATGGACTAAAAAGAAAACGATATCCACTTCGGAGAATATTATACTCTTGAATGTAGGTTATGTCACAGCGTAAATTTTCGTTCTCGTCACATTTTTTCAAACAAATTATTTCAAAATCAATTACTCAGGTACGACACTACGACGTGCAATGTACATTCGTATAAATCACCAGGGTAGGGGTATTATTATAGCACTCTGCGCGAGTTTTTTTTACCATATAAAACTGAAAACTTGAGAATCGAGATCCACAATATATTAACCCTGTATAGGTGTCATAACCGACAGTAGTGTGGATAATATTGTTATTTTCTTTAGGTTTTTTGAAGTCCAACGGTGGAGACATTCCGGCCAGCAATTTCGGCCTGTTAGATCAGATGGCCGCCTTGGAGTGGATCAAGAATAACATACAAGCGTTTGGCGGCAACCCAAGTGCGGTCACGGTGATGGGACACGGTACCGGTGCGGCTTGCGCGAATTTTCTGATGATGGCGCCACCGGTCAACAACAACAGTACGTATAGTTGACGTCGTCGTACTAATAAAAATTAATGCGACGTCGAGAACATTAGTGCTCAAATGAGTCGAATCTGTCTTGTTAAAAAATATTATTCTTCTGGACCGTGTGCTGGGGATCCAAAACTTTACGAGTGAACCAATGTATTTTTTCAATTTTCAGTACAGCTGTTTAGTTAAGAAAAAACAAAGCTTCAATTTGCACTTCAGACGTCGGACGAAAAGTATAATTTCTTGATAAATTACCCGAAATTTTAACTCGGGAAAAAAATATTTCATGTCAAGACTATTGCAGTTATCATGGTGTTTTAGCACTTGTAGTTTTCAGTCATTTTTGTGTAGTCGCCTCACCATTCGATAACGTCTATAACACCGATTTGAAAAAATTATAATTAAAAGAGAACGGTCTGTATGGAATAAAAAAAAAACAATAAACAATTAACTAACTTCACCATGACCATCTATTCACGTGGTTAATAGCACGCGCCAGCTGTTGGAGTCAGTTACGCTGTATAAAACATATAAATTCAATATTAAGTATTTATCAACTTATGTTTATTTTAAGATTTAATATCATATTGTGTTTTAATCTTGGCTAATTTTTCGCACTAACGTGTATCGGATAAAAGCACAATATTTTTGTTATCAAAAAAATTGTTACCAAGTTTTGTCTGAAGCTATTGAAATTTCAGTTACCACATTTTTACATGGAAATAACAAATACATCGTATGCTCTACAAATATCACGTTTGACCTCAATTTTACATTTTTGGCACTTATCAGGATTTTAGCTCTCCAACACAGAATCGGAAAAATGGTTTTTCGAACGTAATATATACAGGTTGATAATAATGTACTCGAATACTTTACAAAAAATATACTCAGCGTAACATATTTTTTTTTAATATTCATAAATCGCAATGCATAATTGGCTATTTTTGGCAAGAATAAAAATCAGGATGTTTCTTGATAAAAATAACTGTCAAAAAAATAACGATTGAAAATAATTTTTAACGTGTGATTTTTTCGTTTATTATAACATAAAATGTAAACTAAAAATCAGTAAAAACGTATGTTTCGACGAACAAAACAAAGATGGTCACTGAAACTCAGAATGAATATTCGAATATTTTTGTTAAAAAGTAGGTACCTAGTGAAAATAATGTTTGAATTTTGAATACAAAAAAAGATAATTTTATTATAATACATTTATTTGAACCTATTTTTTCAAAATAATAAGCTCGTTAATTACATTGTTATAGATAATACTGAAACAATTAACTTTTTTAAAAATGTTATTGTTTTTAGGTCTTTATAAGCAATTATTCAGTAATATCATGATGTGTTAATATTGTAATAAAATATAAATTCCGTTATGGCCGATGTGTACCTATTAGGTTAGGTCGATTATCTGATTTTTGCTGTTTTTAGCCGTTTTGTAGTAACAACTGTGTAGGATAGAGCTGGTATCAATCAAATTATACCAATATTCTATTATTTTCTTTCAACTTTTAAGTACCTACAGATAATAATAGCTATACATACGCTTTCCTCCATTCGGTCAACCATAAATGATGACATATATTTCGCGTTACCTACTTTTACTTCACTTGCGACTTGATACTAATTGGCTATCTTGTCTGTACTGGTAATAGTTGGCCAATTGGCAACTGCCACGCGTACTAAATTAAAGAAAAAAAAATATATATATAGTATAGTGTTGATTAATCGCCGGTAATATCATATTAAATATCCACAACGTTCCTGAAAATTTACCGTTCAGTGAATTTCCAATAACGACCCTTGATACTTAGACGCATGTTCTCAACAGTATTCAAGGAGCGGTATGGGAGTCAGATCTCTCCCAAAGCGAAATATTTCTCATCCGAACGTACTACTACTATATTTTCGGTAAAATTTCGAAAAACTATGCGTATACCGCACGATTTAGAGGAAAAAAAATTTCACATTCCCCCGTTTAAGACGTCCCCAAGTACGCGCCACCGGTTCTCGCGACGTAATATACCGAGCGTTGGTTTGATTTTCAATCCGACAGATCTATTTCAAAGGGCCATACTGATGAGCGGTTCCGCGCTATCCGACTGGGCGTTGGTGAAAAATCCTATTTTGACCACCATACAAGTCGGCCAATCGTTGAATTGCGGCCCCGGAGGCAACGAGAAGTTTTTCGACTGTTTGCGAAGAAAACGGTTTACCGATCTGGTGTCGACCACCGTGTACTTGCCGCCGTTCGTTACCGTGTTCGGGCCGATGGTGGACGGCGTGATGATCACCAACGAGCCGCTGCCGCTGTTGAAAGAGCACAAAAATTTGTTGAACAAGTAAAACTATACGTTACTTTTTTGTAGTTATACTTTATTTTTATTTTTTTTTTGTGTAAATGTCTTCTGGAAATGTTATACGTCATAATACAGTGGCGTTATCTGAGGTTGGAAGCTATAGTATTCGCTGAATTCTCGGGAATCCTGTGCACTGATACGATGATTAATTTTCAACAGTTATTGAGTCTCCGAATTAAATGAACGCATTTTTATTAGTTGTGAATGCGAATTGACAGAATAAGAGTATATAGGGTACTTAATTAAATATAATAAAGTATATATTATTGGGTTGGGAGAAACTTTTGTCGAAACTTATTTTCCAATTAAATTATCCCCAATCATCCCAGGTATTCTCAGTAAATTAATTTGATTTCTCCTTCCAAAAAAAAAAAATTTAAAAAAAAATTTATCTAATGCATTTGATCTGTCAAAAAATTATTTTCCGACAGAATGAATAAGTCAATGTTTTTTTCACGTAGCCGAATAAGTTGTGTATATCTTTGTAGCGCCTATAGTTTTTGAAACAAGCTTCTGTCTTTAGCTCTATCTATCTATATAACGTCTTTGGATTAGGTATCCGGTAATCTTTGTAATATTCTTAAAAAGCAGTGGCCAAAAAGAAGAAAAATTGACGATCATACTTAATTTTTGTAGATATTTATGATACAGTTTGAAGTTTTGAGCAGATATAGCTTTTATAAACGTACATAAAACGGTCAAAATTTTCATCTGCACAACAATGAATTGCGCTGTGGCGTTATTGTTAACTTTGAAAATACTTTTGACGAATACAATATTTGTTAAGGAATCGTTTTTTTGGCAATTTTCAAAGTTGTTGGAAAAATCGAATACTAGTAAACGGGCGCAATATACTATGCTTATTTGCTACTATGGTATAAATACTATCGTTTATTTAATTGCATACCTACATTAGTTCAGTCGAATTTTTACACAAAAATAAGTGAAAATTAAAAAATAAGTCAGTCAAAATTAACATAATAACTGGACAGTAAATTGCAATTTACAGTCTGTTATTGAATTCGTTGTGAATATTAAGTAGTTACTGTTTTGTGTTTAAAATCATATAAAAAAAAATGAAAATATAAAAAATATTAGGTACCTACTCTTTGAAGTTAGTAAGGGAAAATCACACACACGTTGTCGTTAAACACTTGGATGTCATTAAACCAGTGGTATTACACCAAACGACTTCTCGCGCGACTTAGAATTCACTCTCTATTTCTTTCCTTCCTTTCGAAATATTCACATCTTTTCTTTCTTTCGCTATCTTAGAATTCGCTCCCTTTCTTTCCTTCCGTCTGTCTACCTCCTACTCATAAAAACTGTATCGGATGGTAATATATATATATATAATATTATAAGCTCGTTTTTTTTCTTTCTTTTTACACATTTTTGGAAATTACACAACGTCCAGTATAATATTCGTTGTAATATTCCGCGTCCCCGGAACAATGACAAAACCGCGTTGAATATAAAATAACCGTTCGTTGTACCTAATTGATCAGTTATAGAATACTGGCCGGCGTAACGGAGTACGAAAGTTACCACATGTTGGACGGTGTGTCGTTGGCTCACGGCATGTTGGAAAACGAACAACACAAAGTACTGCTAGACTATATGAAGGCGAAATTCGAGGTATACCTACCTAATTACAACACCGAATTCCACGTCGTTGAGCGATTTAATTTATAACTTTTTTTTTTTTTTCCCTCGCTCAAAGCTCTTCCCAGATCTCACACTCACGGCCACACTCGCTCAGTACACGGACCGGGATCGATCGTGGTCATCGTCCGGGGCTTTGGAGAATCGCGACGTCCTGTTGGACATACTCAGCGACGCGATGGTTGTGGCGCCGCTGACCCAACTGGTCGACATCCAGTCGGAAGCCAACGAACACACGTATTTCTACGCGTTCACGCACAAGAACACTCTGAGCGAATACGACGTGGTAATAAGTCATAGACGGAGGAGATTGCTAAGACCCCTCCCCCCAAATAAAAAAATTAAAAGCCTTCCCAAAATATTTTCTATTTAAATAACAAATAATTCTTTGTTTACGGTTTCTTATTTTTTTTTTTATTCTTTCATAATGTTCGAAACTGCCGATGTTAAAATTCGGCATTAAATTGAAGATGATAAAAGTAAAGATTCGCACGTTAGAGGCAACATTTTCTTTTTTTTTTTTTCGTGTTGAATAGTACGACTTAAAATAACGAGAAAAATTTTGAAAAACGTTTCTAGTAAAGTACCATCTTGGTCCAAGACCATTTTATGGGAGTTTCAATAATTGTTACTCGTAATAAAAAAAATCACGTACGTATTGGTACGTTAGTGCATTAATTATGATGAGTATCTTGATTGTTTTTTCCGTATTTATAATTGTACATAATAATTTTTTCCCGCGGCATCGATTTTGATTTAAAATATCGGTTGATAGTGATGTAATGAGTTCTTATGCTACAATATAGTTTATGACTGTTTTGTACTATACCTAGGTAAAAAAAAGTATAAACGGCGAAGATTTACAGTATGTTTTGGGCGTACCTTTGGGAGGCAACACCGTTCATCTCAAAACGCAGTACGATCAAAAGGAAAAGCGGCTGTCGGAAACAATCATGACGTATTGGAGCAATTTCGCTAAAACGGGGTAAGTATTACATTTAGCGGTTGTTCGTTTCATAATAACTCAATGAAGAAAAGAAAAAAATTTGTATGTTTAGAGATCCAAACTACTCAAAAAAATCAAACCAAAACGAATATAAGACGAACGTGCGGTGGGCAAAATATAATACGGCTAACCGTGCGTATTTGGATTTAAGTAAGTCCGCAGTTATCATCATCACAGCTTACGAATTTAAACACAAATAAATTATATTTTTAATTATGTTTTTTTTTATATCGCGATAAAGACAATATGGTAGTGGTTTGTAAAAAAAATTGATTGTCAATTGACTTTTAAGTAATATCTGTATATTAGTGTATGTAAACCGACATGGGGTCCTATTACAAAAAATTAAAACGTTTCATCAAATAGTCAATATTTACTTACATTTACCCGAGCGAAGCCACAAGACAATAAGAAAACACAAATTATAACCTATAATAAATAAATATTTTTTTTCAAGCTCTAAGAGCTGCTATAAGTGCTCGCTTATAAGTAAAATTCATACTCAGAATTCTGCGAGTTACCCGCAAACAAGAATAAATTCACCGGAGGATTCAATGTATGATTTTTGTGGGAGGCTGCAGTTAGATAAAAGGGTTTCTGTTACAATCAGGGTGTTTATTTTTAAGCGGTATAGTCTCACCTGAATATCAATGTTTGAAAAAACTTAAATTCGATTTCTTACGTAGATTATTAAATTAAATAAATTTATGTTTCAGATTTGACAAACCGGCTGAAAGTCAATTACAGGACGGGCAAATGCAAATTTTGGAACGCGGACCTGCCGCAGAGAGTCGAAGAAAAGCGACAAAAAGACGCTGCAGAACAGTCCAAACCGTCGTACTCCGCGTTGCCCGAGATACCCAGAGATCCAGAACCCACGTTGGTCAACAGGGAACCGATATTTAGCTTACCCACTTTGATGCCAGACGATCCGATGATGAGGCCGGTTGACTTTCCAGAAGAACCCAGCCCCGGCGAAGAACCGTCGGCTGAACCATCAGACAAAAAAACTACTTCTCTACAAGACAACGCGCAGGAAGCATCGTCTTCCGCGGTCGTGTCTCTCATCATAATCATTGGAATACTGTTTCTGTTGGTCAACATTTGCGCGTTTGGCGGCATTTACTATCAGAGGGACAAGTTGAAAGTCAGAGAGCGTTTGTTCAATAACAGGTGTGTAAAAAAAAAAAAAATATAATAAATTTGGTAAAACAGTCGACGCGCGTAAAACTGCTGTTGTTCGATAGCGTAATGTTATAAATAACAGTTGATTAACTGGTAAACGTTCCTTGATTAGGTGCCTACTTTGGTTACTTTTGAGTATTAAACGAACTTTGGTGCACGAATGGGCAATTTCAAACACAAAATCTATGTTAAAAACGCGGGTATTTGAATATTTTGAGAACGACGTTTTAAAAAAAGAATTTCCATGCGCCCAGCATTGCTTTTGGTCAATGACGCAAAAAAAAAAAAAGTACAAATCGCGTAAAATTACTAAAAAAAAAATTTTGTTTTTAAACCAATTGGTACCATTCTTAAGATGACCCAAGCCGTAAAACGTACGAATCGAGGTATTGGAAGCGGTTTAAACGTATAGAATCGTAAAGCGCGCCGTACTGTTCACCCGATTCTTCTACTACGGTACCTATCATTTTTGATTGTGGTACATTTTCAAATGTAATTTATGATATTTATGTAATTTATGTACATTTATGATCACCGTTTCAACAATTTATAGGTTCCGGTGTAACGGCGCGAACACCGGCCGAACGTTTGGCGACGACGACGACGACGACGACGACGTGTACACGAAGGCGGGAGAACCGGAAATAGCGAACGTGCACAACAAGTTCGACAACAAGTCGCGCCAGGCGTACGACTCCGTCGTGGTGGCCAGCGTCAAGCCGGAAGCGATGGGCGGCAAACGGTTGGGCAAGTGGGCGGAAATATCGCTGCAGAGGAGGAGCAGCACGGTCACCGTGGACCCGCACGCGCGTGTGAAAGAGTGGATAAACACCGAGATCATACAGAGGTATTCGCCGAAGATTTTGCGACGGCAGCGGAGGGAGGAGAAAAAAAGGCAGTTGGTGTGCGCCGAAGACCCGTTCGTAAAGGCCGAGAAATCCGCCGCACTGGAGGCGAAAGCCGAAAAGTCCAGAAACAAAGTGAGTAATCCTGCGCTTGTCGCGTTAAAAGTGTAGGCGCGTAAAATGTTGAGTAATCCGTAAAATTTTTCCCGAGGTGTCGGTCGCCGTTGACGCCACGCCGGCGGCCAGGACGATTAGCGTTTTGAAGCAAACGCCGATAGAGCTGACCAAGTCCATGGACGCGATGGGCCGTTCGGAAAGAGCGGAGATGAAGCCGTCGCTATCGCTGGGATCGATCGGCAAGAAAACGCTGACCAGGAGCGACGCGCTCAACGGGTCGGACGACATGTTGTCGTCGCGAGACACTCTGCACAAGAGTTCCACCAGTATTCAGTTGAAACCCGCGGCCAAGGAGAAGAGACCCGGAATAACGGTCACACACGGGTACTCAAAGTCGGAACCCGCACAGAGCGTTTCGAACGAGCCGCTTTACACTCAGGTCGGTAGTATGCTCCGTACTTGAGTTTGAAAGAGAAAAAAAAGGGACACGCCGTTGCAGAGCGAATTGTTACGAACGTGCCGATTTCCCTGTAGCAGGCCACAAGGGAAAGTAAATTTGATGGGGTTTCGGTGAAATATCTTGTAAAAATGAAGGATCCCCTCGCGTCTCCCCTCAACTCGATCGCTGATTTTTTCTACGAAATATGTTTTACGGTGTCATAAATTTCAACAGATTTTGGAAACGTCTTTGTTTTCCAAACCGAAAATTGTGAAATTTCAATGTGAAGTTGGCAGAATACCCCGTTCACAATATTACTGTCCGTAGTCTCGTTTGTTGAGTATTTACAAAAGCTTTTATACGTTGGCCAATAAAATAGGTCGAATCTTACGTAGTAAAGGGCGCTGGCTTTTATCAAGCAGTTTCGTATAGGCAAATCCCCAAATTCGTATGTCTTTGTGGGATAAAAGTAAACGATAATTTTATTAGTGTTCGTGAATTGATTCCACGTCTGCCACCAATGCGCCACAACTCTTTCTTGGTTTCTTTTTTCTATTGAAAAAACTTTGTTAGAGAGTTTAGTGAAAATTGTCCCTTTTAAATTGACACTGTCTGCTGCCGCTCAAACAGAAGTATACAATATACTAAGCATACGTCAACAATATCGATCATAGACGTAAGCATCGTACAAAAACTGTTTTTCGGGAAAATTTTTCACAGCTTTAATTTGTAAAATTGTATAAATTCGTTTTTTTATTGTAAAAATCACAACAATTTATAGGGCGCGACGATTGACTACTTGTGTACATAGGTCTCCTGTAAAACGAGCCATCATTCTAAATATTAAATTGTATACGTACAAATATACGGTACTGAAATTTAAAAAGTCTGATCGTCGCTCGCTACAAAATGTTCCATTCTATATGATAAAAAATTCTGATTTAAAAAATATTGAAAATTGAAACCGTGGAGTTTTTCCCGCAAAACGCAAAACATTTTTTCTTTTTAAAAACCCATTAGGAAGAAACCACCATACCGACAAAAATAAATGGGTACCTTCGTAAAAGAAACATTTTAATTTTAACAACTGTAGAGATGCTTTAAAAGACAACATTTTTATATTTTATAGTTGATAAAAAATAAAAATTTGGTTTTTCAATAATAAGTATATAGTATATAGTACCATAGATTAAATATACATTAGTACCTACATATCTATCATTACAAATTTAGAGATCTTAAGTAAATAAGTACAAATTTTCCTTCGTTAGCTTTTCTATTGACAGTTTACGACTTAACCCCAATATAGTGAAATCTACAAAAACTCGTTATAAAAATTGAAACAAACATTTTTGGTTAAGGAGATGGAAGAATTTTTTATTTTTTTAAATACCTGATAAAAAATATTCTGTAAACCACGTCGTTATGACGTACAGTTGTAGGGTTATAAAACTAATACTAAGGAATACACTAATAAAACGCGTTTGTATTAAGCAGGTGTGCAAGTCCAAGACGTTGGAGGCCTCGACGAAGAACGCCAGTTTCGAGTCGAGCACGCACTACGAGGACGTGAACGTCACTTCCAGAGAGTACGCCGCGAACGGCGGTGGCGCCTCCGGAAGCGATTATTGTTCGGACGGCGGCGGCGGCGGCGGCGTGGTCCGCCGGAACAAATACCCGAGGGTGCTGCCGGACTTCCCGACGCCGGGCGCCGGTTCCGCGGCGGCCGATAGGAGGCTGTCCCTGCCGCCGCCGTTGGCCGGCATCCCGGAGGGATCCTCGAAGATACCCCCGCCGCCACCGCCCAGGATATCGTCGACCCTGGGCCGGAAGAGGGACGCGGCGAGAACGGAACCGGCCGTGCAGCCGTTCGTCGCCAGCAGGACGCTGCAAGTGCCGCAGCCGCCGCTGCCGGACGCCATTCCCGAGGAACACAAGTCGCCGGTGGTGCCGTGCGTGCCCAATAAGGTGTGTCCTCCGGTCACCATGGCGACGCTGTCCGTGCGCAAGCCCGTCGAGCCTCGGATCGTCATCAAAGCCAGTTCGGTGCAGCAGCAGCAGCAGCAGCAGCAGCCGCATCAGAACCTGCATCAGAACCAACTGCAGCCGAGGAGAACGAACATACCGCGAGTCGTGCACCCGCAGAACAACGACAAAAACCACGACACGGGCACGGTCAAGAGGAAAAAGAAATGACAGTAAATCCGTGTTCCTCGGGCGCGATCCGGTGAGACTTGGGGGTACTTCGCCCCTCTGGTCACTCCAAAGCCTCCGAGTTTTGACGTGACTTTGTACTTATTCCAAGGGGACTGAATTACAAAAGAGCCCTTCTACCCCAAAAAAAAAAATAATTGCAGTTATTTTGGCTCTTCTATCTATATATGCGACTGTAACAGTTTTACTTGCAGCGGGTAGTAAATAATAGTGACGCGGACGACATGAATGTCGAGGGGAGAAGAGTTTCGGACAGGTGCTGAAACTCGTTGGTTCCGGAAGCCTTGCACGCGTCTAGGATTGTCGTTTCCATGGTGAGAACAAACGTGGATTAAAATATGCAGTCACTATAAGATAAAACAAAAACCTCTCTATATTAGTATACTCCGGACGTTTTACCGATACCAATTCATCACATTTCACTTTCCCAAAATTGAAACGTCAACGAATCAATTTACTTTCTTGATTATACGTTATGTATGACCAAAACAAAATAACAAAAACACTAGAACAACAAAAATCCGACAAAAAAATCCTCGAGTAAAATCGTTATAATTTAATGAAAAAAAATAAGTATTATGAACGTACATACATTAATAAGATGTGTAATTTTTCACTTGACTGTAGTATTGCCCTAAACGTTTACCCGATGCAGTTAATGTATTTAAACTATCTACTCAAAGGAATGGTTACGGGTTTTATTAAAGAGTTTTGTATGGGCAAACCTTATCGCTTCCACATTTTATGTTTCTCCGCGTCCTAAATTAAATGGTAATTACTAATTAGTGTGCGTATTGTTTCCTTATCTGCCGCCCAAATAGAAGTAAAAAAACAGTTTTGCGGTAAAAACTCATACGACTTTAACGTGTTATGGGGCTCGACAATCGAATTTAACTACTCATGTTTGTATGACTTCTGTTAAACGACCATGGTGAAATGGTGCCATTTTTCTAAATATTTAACTGTATATATTAAATGTAAATAAATTAATGGTACTGAAAAAAGTCTGATCGTTGCGCCCTAAAAAACGGTCTCTACTATATGATAAAAAAATCCAATTTCAAAAATATTAAAAAATTGAAAACGGAAGGGTATTTCCCACAAGACAGTTTTTTGTACCTTAAAACTTGGAAATATTTTTACTAAATTAAACATTGAAGTATAAAAAATTGAAGTTAACATTGCCTCCTACTTCCCCTTGTAAATATCTTCACCGCTGCCTACCTGTAGGTACCTACATTTTACCGATAAACTCAACACACAAATTTATAATGGTATAGACTATAAGACAAAAGTAGGTACAGACTACAGAGTGTTTTTTTAGTTAATACAAAAATTTTAATTAAATCATATTTAATTTTCCGACATTCTAGTTTGTTTACATCCATAATATTAATATGACCCATTTAAAATACTCAGAGAGATTATTTTTCAAAATATTTGTACGTTAAATTAAGATGCGCACATTTTTAATATCTGGACTAGGTGATTTAACTATAATTACAGGTATCAAACTACTTTTTTTAGACAACCTGTGATTTTAACCTGAAGAACAGACTATAAATGAAAAAATTTATTTTTATTGTTTTATATTAAGTATTTTTACCATTTTGAATTTTTTTAAGTGAACCTACATCACTTTTTTTAGTCGTTAAACAGTGAACTTGTATAATATGAACAAAGATAAAAACTTTTTATAAAATATACAAAATAACTAAAAAAAGTCTACACTATTCTATATTAAACCGATGTCATAAGAGTTAATGTAAATAATATGTTATAATATTGATATGTCATTTCACTAAAATAACTTCACTTGAAGGCGGATAAAAAGCATGTGTAGTGGCACATCATGTAAGTAGGTAGAAGAAAGAGTTTATTTTTTAGAATTATTTTGAAAAATAAAATGATTACGTGACCTGCCAGTTGAATATTTGAAAATTAAAGTTACAGCTCTCATACTGTTTGACGTTTGTATTGATTTTCGGCTAGAAGTAATAATTCCTATTATAATCATATAATGATCAAAAACATACGCACAGAGTTTATTTACAAAAAAGTTACCCAAACATGTTATGAACTTATTAAAGAACATACTAAGTGCCTTTGTAATATTACTTACCTACCCACATAGATATAGTCTTAGTACTTATATAATGTGAAGTACTAAAATTCATGTTAATTGAAAAAAACTTGTTTTAAAAATATTTTGAAATATGTTCACAAAAATGTTGTAACTCGTTAAATCTGACGTGTATTTATTTTATACAACCAAATCAAGTATCAAATAAATACTATAAACAACATTTATAGTATTAGCTATTATTTACCTGCGTCATGTATGTACATTGTAATGGTTTTTTTTTTTTTATGGATTTTCTTTCACAATGTTTGTAATGCCGAGGATCATTTCCTTTGTATACACTACCTCGGTCAAATGACATTAGAAAATAGAATACGTATTATTATTAAATATAAATTGTTATCGTTTTTGTTTTTTACCTTTTTACACATGACGTATGGTGCATTTATTGCTACGAAACGACAACGGAGCCCATTATTTTGTGTAAAACAACTGGTAGAAAAGTACAAGAAAAAGAATAAAAAGGTACGCGTGGTGTTCATATGTTTAAAAAGGTAGTATGATAGAGTTCCAAGGATGTTTTAAGGTGGGTGTTAATGAAAACAAAGGTCCCATAAATGTATATATTATATTAATTTGATTGGTCCTAGATCTAGGTCCTAGGACTACATAAATACACCACTGTATTATACTGACAAGAAATATATTAACTCTTGAAGACAGTAGTTACATTGTTAAAACACCAAAAATAGTTATTACTTCTTCAACCGAATAAAATTTTTGTAATTTAAAAATTTAGAATTTATTTTATTTTTCAGTATAACTGTTAACACACAGATAACCTAGGTACAAGAATGCATACGTTAGTTTCCAATGTATTAATGGAAAAATTATTTTACATCAATTAAGTATACAATCAATAAAACTTACAATGGCCAAATGTCCATAAAAAAAGTAACGAAACAAATAATTATACAGCTAAACATATAAGGTCCTTGATAGTGGTTCTCAATAATAAATCGGATATAAGTTTATAAATAATATATTATTGAAATAATTAAATTTATAATTTTGAAAGTTTTGAGCTCAATATGATTCATATTTTGGCATCACATTACTGAACAATAATTAGGTGATGAATTAAAAACGTTGGACACCCCTTCATATTTTTCTCATATAGACCAATAAGCCAGACAAAAATAAATGAAATTCAGGTAAATTTTTGAACAAAATCAATTTAAAAAATGTGCAAATTTTAATTTTTGAAAACTATGAAAATTGTTTTTTCATTGCCTGAGAACATTTTACTCCAAAGTACAAAAATGGTGATGCTTCGAAGCGGTGGATTGGTTATTTTTGGTGTGATCTGAAGGGTACTGGCGTTCATTGCACGCACAAAAACAAAACAAATGTATAATATGTTGCTCATATAGTAACTCCTTCAAGTCATTAGGTATTCAACGCCCAACAAAAGTTTTTCGTTTTTTGCATTTTTCGCTCTAACATAATATCCCTCTGCTCAGATCCATAGTACATAGGTATTTGTTTAACAAAACTTTTCAGGTTCCGAGCAGAGCAAAGAGAATGTGTTGATTTTACAATGGTGTTAATTGCAATGCAACAATTGGCTTATAAACAAAAGCCCGTTGGAACAGAAATAATGATTTGTGAAACATTTATGGCTCGTCCGAACACGTTTTAGATTCTAAGCGACTACGGCGAGGAATGTACATTGTTTTACCCCAAAAACCAAAAAAAAATCGTGAATTTTACGACGAAAATTTTGAAATTTTCAATTTTGTAATGACGTTTTCGGGTTGAAGCGGAGTGATTCAATCGTTACGTTGAATACCCGATAAAAGTTGGGATTTCGGCTTTAAATTTTATTTTATTTCAAATGTTTATTAACATTTTGATTATTTTCTGAGTTATGTGCCGAAAACGACGAAAATGGTGAAATCAACAAATCCGGCGTCAAAAGAGCCTATCGTCATAATAAATTGTTCCATGCCATTTTCAAACTTTTACGTACTAAATTGATTTAAAACGTTATAAAAGATTGAAAAAGTTTTTGCTAGGAGTAATTCGCAATCTTTTTTTTATTTTCACCCAAAATTTATTAGATATCTCGCTCAGAACGGTTTTTTCTAATGCAATGATTTATTGTTGCTTTCGGATAGGTATTAAATAATACGGATCGCTACTGCACCGTACTTTTTTTAGTTCGAGAATTGATCTTTGAATGTCCACTTAAAGTCTAGGATACAACCGAGCCAAAATTGTGACTAAATATTTATGATAACATTCGGAAGTATTAGTCGGTTGGCAAAAAAAATATAAAATGGAACAATACATATTTGGATATCCATTTCTTGGAATAAATATGAGTTGGACAACAAATATTTTTGGAACAACGGTACTATATCAATTGGGAATTTATTAAAATTAGGTAGGTAGAACGAATGTATATAATGGAACACTTATCTTGTGTACAAAATAGACGTGGTGAAAACTCTTCTGATAACACGGACTAAGAACCTTATCAGCTTGGTCCGTGGTGATAATAAATAATCTTTGTTGTCACACGCAGTTAAGTACTCTATGTTGTCACGTCTTTATGATAACATATTATCAATTATTGGGGACAACTGTTGGATGTCATTGTTGTTGTTAGAATTTTTACTTTTTGACTGTTTAATATTTTAGTATATTTTTCAACTAGAAAAATAAACTATAGGTAGTTATTAATTATTACTGTTAGGTAGTTGAGTTGTTCCAAAATATTAATTATTAGACCATCGACAGTTTATTTATCTTGATGTTTTTGAACAATTAGTTTATAGTACCGTTAATACTTAAAATAATGATCAGTTATATTTTATTGTTACCTAAATTGTCGGTGCTTTTGTACTAAATATTTACAAATGAAAAGATCATGTACCTAAATTGTATGATTTGGCTTACGTGATGCTCCAGATTCGGAGTTACTTTGGTGTTTGATTTCGAAACAAAAGGAACATCATGAACAGAGACTACGACGACACGATCACCACCAAATGTCTGGTTCGTGAAACTTACGGTCAAAGATCCAAATCGGACCTTGATGAGCCAGACAAGCTGCCCAGCGATTTGAGTATTTCTTACTGGGAACTAATGTGTTTAATTTTAGCCATAGTAGGCCATATTATCGATGTGTTCATCGATTTTAACGTAGCCTATCAGTACTACAAAAATGAAAAAATTACCTATTTTATTTTGACCATAATATTTATTGCGGTTCCTTCCATAATCAACACCTATATGAGTTTAAAAATGTTAGTGCAGCTCTTGTTACTGCTTCTTGTTTACATTTACGTACATTTCATGGACCCTATTTTTGTGTTTTAGATATTCATTTCAAAACGAAATAGAAATGAGGATGTTGCTTTCGAGTCGACTGTTGATGCCGATTTTGACAATACTTCAACTGGCTCCTGTGTTAAGGTACCTACCACCTGTGATATAAATTGTGTAATAACTATTTTGGTTTTGTGTTGGACAATTTTGTTCTCCAAACTCACACTACTTGTACCATATTTACATCTGTGGTAATCCGTATTGATGCAAGGCTACGTGATAAAATAAGTAAATAGGTTTGGTACTAAGTCTGTAGGCTTAACACTTAACTGGTACTGTTGAGTAAAATAAGACGTGTTGCATTTTGCAAGTGAATTAGTTGTTATCTTCATTGTAATTTCTTCTATGTAGTAAGTGTAAAACAGTTTGAAATTAATTTTTTAACTGATAAAAATGTAACGTTTTGGCAAATTACAAAGTGAGTAATTGTTAAAGAAACATTTGTATAAAATTATGTTAAAACGTTTATAAATTAATGAATACATATTGTATTATAACTAGCATACAATAAAAAAAAAAATTTAAAAAATTTAACTATCAGACGCTGAATACATACTTCAGTCTTTTTGATCCAAGAACACTAGTTACATTTGTTAAATTGAGAATACCAGTTAAAAAATATTTATACATATTAGCAATGATTACATAATACTTATAATACCTAAAAAATTTCAAAGGTTTTGAACAGATATTATTATACATATCTAAAGTATAAATTGTATATTTGTGAATCGTAACTATTAAAGTCACAGTATTTGTTTGAACTTTGAAGTTGAAAAAAAAAACATAGCATTTAAAACAAAGTAACGCTCATTTACAGTACCTTCTAGTAACTAAAGTACTTTCTTTATTGATTTTAGATATCTTGATGTGTTAAAGTATGCGTTGAAGTCTCGTAAAGCTGCTCAAATGGGGAATTACGAGGATCAAAAGAAATATTACTCATTGATGGCAAAGGAAGACTCTTATGTGTCATTATTGCGAATCTTTGAATGCTTTCTAGAAGCAGTTCCTCAAGAAATATTACAAATATGTATTGTATTAGTTGAGAAAAAACAAAGTGGATCAGGTAAATTATTACGCAATTTAATTTATTTATGAATACAAAATTAGGATATTAAACTTAACATAGTTAAATAAAATTAATTACTAAAGTTTAAAAATATCAAATATATTATGTAATGTGTAAGTATCAAAATTAGGTATCGAACACTAAAAGTTAATAACTTTTGTTTTATGTTTTTTCAGTAAGTTCAGCAGTTCATCAAACTGCATCCATTGTGAGTTCAACCATCGGTATTGCTTGGTCTATGGCTTCCTACCATAAAAATGTAAGAATCGCTTATGAAAATCGAAAAAACATTGGTTATACAGGAGTCTTCTTACAGTTTTTGTGGCACATTATGATTACAGGTATGTTTAAAAACATGTTCACTCTTCACATGTGTAGAAGTTACAAAGGTGTCTGATTATAATTTGTATCTAAAAAAAAAAAAATTAGCTATTTTATTTAATTTGTGTCTCATTTATTTAAAAAAATATACTACGTTTTTATGAGTTATTAAATAACAAAAATTGGATAAAGAAAAAATTTTAATAACTAAGTCTAATTTATTAAATATCTGAATATTGTTCATACCAATTACTTTTATATACTAAAATTAAAATTTGAGCACTTGTGACTGTTTATACTAAATTTAATAAACCCGAAATCACAAAAATGATACACTTTTTATTGCGTATACGTATTTCAACAACTATGTTGTCATCTTCAGCGCGAATCAAGGACTCCTTGGCAAAACTTATAGAATTTTAAAAACTTTATAAAGTCATATATTTAGCTACAAAAATATGCAATACAATAAATATAAACATTTTTTAAAATATTTTTGTTGGAGTTAGGGTTAAAAAGTAAAAATATTTAATAAATAACACAAAAAAATACCATTTCCAAAACGTTTATCAACGTATATTTTTATAAATAACTGTGTTAAACACTTAACAAACATTTATAATCTCTTAAAAAAATATGTTGTTTAGATTTTGTTAAAGCTTTTATAAAACATTAATAAATTTCAACATTTTATAAAACCGCAAAAATTGGTCAAAATCAGTTTGTATATTAGTTTTATTTATCTCAAAGATGTGTAAAAATTTCAAGTCATTCAAAGTATTTTTAATAACACATTTGGATCATAACATGGAAAAAATTAAAACTTCAAATAAAGTATCAAATTGTAAAAATTTCAACTTCACAAATAGTGATTAAAAAAAAAAAAAAAAAAAACACTATCAAGTTAATGAATTTACTTTATTCAGAATCTCTAAATATAACTTTGTTCATTAAATATGTGTTGTGTAAATACAATTTTGCGATTAATAGCTAAAATAAATCAAAAATATAATCATTTTTTTTTTTTTTAACTATTAAATGCTATGAATTATTTTTGAGTTTATAATGAGAATCATTTTTTTTAATAAAATCTTACAAATATAATTTGAAATATTTAACCTTCAAAATTTTGTGCAGTTAAAAATATTTTCTAAAACTATTATTGCTGTCATTCTTTAAAAAAAAAAAAAAATTAAAAATTAACACTTGAGTGAGTTAGATAATTAATTGTTTTACCAATCCTATAATTTATTGGTAAAATAATTTTATTTTTAACAATTTCTTCTCTTTTTTTTTCAGTATCCAGAATCCTATCCATAAGCTTGGCAGCTATAGTGTTGCCATATTATACAGGAATATTTTGCTTCGTCCATTGGATTTTTATGACCATTTGGATTTATAATTTCCAAAATGTAACATTTTGTATGCCACCTAACCGATTGGAAGAAAGCAAAGTTATGCGATTTTTTTTCTCAACAATACTAGGCCTGGTTTACATTTTTACATATTTGTCGCCTAGTGAAGGACAAGGGAATTCCAGATACCGATATGTTTGCTATTATGGAATATTTCTGGTGGAAAATATTTCTGCTGTTGCTATTTGGGCTATCGTTGGCCCTGATCAGAATGAATGGTATTTCTATTGGCTGGTCGCAGGTTCAATTGCACCGTTCTTTGTTGGAATTCTGTTTATGTCCATTTACTACAAATTCTTTCATCCTCATACTACCTTCAAAAGTGATGTTCCAGAACCTGCACGTGCGGCGACAAATAACATCAATTCAACTACTGAAGACATAATAGGATAAAAATATGAGTATTGAATATAAAAAGAGTTTAATATTATTCTTTGTATACCAAGTGTTTAATATTAGTAAACAGTTACTAAAATTATATGCAATTTAAAAACAACTATAGTGCGTCCAGCGAGAGAACGCAGCTGAGCGGCGACCAAAACTTGTCATTTTCTGCGCATACCCACCGCAAAGCAGCGCGTCAGCGTGACAGCAAAGCACCGGTCGCTGCCAAGTGGGAGTATTTTACTTGGAGCCGCCAGTCGCCGTCATAGTCATTAAGCAATGTAATTACATACAGTGATTCACGATTGGCGCCGCGGCGTAGCTCGTTTGCTTACATGCGCGAACGAACTGCGTTCTCTCGCTGGACGCACTATAGATGCTTAATTCACGAGTTTGCAAAATTAAATGATTTGTTCTATAGGTAGTCATTACAAATTTATGGATCTGTTTCTAGAAAAAATAAATATTCTAGAAATTTAAAGCAATATTAAAATTTGAAATTTATGATCTCTAATTATAGTTTTATCACATCTAAAACTCCAAGTTAGCGATTTAAGGTCACTACTTCTGAAAAGTAACTTTAATTTTAATTTCTTAATTTGCATTAATTTTCCTACTAGTTTTATCTATCTTTTAGAAAATTAACGTGTATATTTTTTAGAAAACTATTTTTTTTTATATTTAAGTATATGTGCTTAGTACATATATAATATATATATATATATAAAATAAAATGTATTCTTTCATGCTAAACTATTATGATATTCATTCATTTTTTTTAACAACTATTATTATTGAAATTTTTAATTTTTATACAAATCAATACTCGTATTATGTTAATTATTCTGTTTTATTTACAAAAACAAATATCTTGTGAAATGATGTATGTGTTATTTAAAATACATTTAAAGACAATTTTACAATGGTGGTCTTGCTCCAAATGGACTATGTACAACTATCATGGCATACTGTTTTTCTGTAAAAAATAATCAAAAAAAAATTAGATTCATTAGTGATTACTAAGTTTTAATTAATTTTAAATCCATACTACAATAAAACAATAACTACCTACTACTAAAACTGTTTTTAAAATCGCATAAATGTACGACTTTTCTTTGCAAAAAATTAATTGTAAATAAGTTATTCTCAATTTATTATTTTATTCGTCTCATTATTTGTACTATTATGTTGATAAAAATAATTATAAAAATTATTCTTGACAAATTGAATGAAATTTCATTCAATTTGTCAAGAATTATTATGTTATTATAATTAGTAGGTTATATAAGTGTTTAATACTATCACCAACAATATTCACCTGGTATTATGCATATTTCATGTTTTTTGGTACGCAAACGCAGGAATTGTAAGTCATCAGTAGGGTCATACTTTTTGATCTGAAACTTTGACGTACTCATCAACTGTTGCACCAAACCAGCGTACACAACTGAAGTCGAGTCGTCCATACTGGATTTTATCGGAATGCCTGTGTGAAAAATCTGATTAAAAACCCAAAATTTCTGTCATGTTTATATAGTGAATATTAACGAAAGAACAAACTTTTGGACAAAAGAAGAAGCGAGTTTTTTTAAATCTTAAAAATTATAATGAATGAATCAATGAGACAATTAATAGAACGTATTATGACAACACCACTAAAGTGAGCAAATAATAAAAAACATTCTTAATAACCATACTGAAAATGATGCAACAAAAATTACATACATACATAAGGCATTTTACATTGTTATTATTTTCTGTTTTGTTACAATAGGACATAAGTAATTTTTTTTTATGTTAAATAGACTTTTTGAAATGTTTAACACATTAACTTTATTTATAATAAATGTACAACATATTAATCATGTCATGTTATTTAATGTATTACTCTTACTAACTAGAACTATTAAGTCCTAAGTGTCTCCAAGTTTTTGTTCCTAAAATTGACTTATGTGTTACTAGTACCATCAAGTTGGGTGACACTTTGATATTTATTTTTATCAATTATTTATGACCAAATATGAAATAAAGATGTATAAATACAATTACACTGAATTACTTTACTGGTCTATTAGAAACAAATATTACTTACCTACCTATAGTACGTTTCACGAAACTAGCGACTCCGCAGTGTTAAATAATTGGATAACTTTTTGGTCTGTCACATAATTGTTTAAAAGATAATATATAATTGTAATAATTATACTTGTCTCACAACCGTGTTATATTGTTATATTAACATACACTTATGGATGATGTACATAATCTACGAATTTTTATTTTAATTTTGTGTATAATTTTCTGTAGGTAGTGCATGTATTATGCAGTAGGTACTAACATTTCATATAGATTTCAACGATTATGTAATTTTTTAATCGGGTAAGTATGGATAGTCAAAAGAAACACCCTTCTTTGGCATTTCATAAAAATTCCAATAACTTCTTCAAAAATGACAGTTGTTTTACAAAATTTAAGTCTGGTGTTTAAAGATATCCTAGTACGAATTTAATAGCAGGCCGAAATTGTACTTTTAATGGGTCGATTTTGGACAAATTGCAACTTTTAAACAGGTTAAGCTGCATACCTAACATACTTTAGTTTGGTTAAATTTTAACTTAAAATATTGTACCTATATGTGTATATCTTTGTAATATTATTTTTAAGTACGTAGGTATTAGGCGTGAATGCTAAGTTATTATTATTATTAAAATTTGAATTCAAAAACACTTGTAACTATAACAAAAATAAAAAAAAGTCAGTCGTCCAATATTATTACGGTACCTATATGTTACTTACCAGCGTTGTTTACTACTATAACGCCGATCACTCCGTCGTACGACAATATCCTGTTCAACGTATCTTCCACTTGAAGTAAATTCGCCATTCCGAAAGACTTTGGGCTTCAATTTTCCAATGAAATCCACAAGTTCGGGATACCTTCCTAGTTAATAATTAATATATCAGCAGTAGGTATAATAAACAAATAACATTTGGTCGTTCGAGTAACGAATAATGTAAACATTGAAAAATTCTTATTGACGCGAGTGATTAGTATCATCCAGTCATTCAATGTTTTTCTGTTTTCGTCACGAACTAAAACGATAAGATTATTTAAAAAAAATTTATTAAACTTAATGACTGTTTTAGTCGATATGAATGCATTCACTAAAACAAAGCATGCAACCAAAAGTCAAACACACAGTGCCCCCCGGTTCTCCCCTATTATTTGTTTTTACTATGATGTTTTTTCTTTTTTTTTCCAGTGAACAACCACAGAATAAACGAAATTATTAATAATAATTTCATTTATTCTGTAGAACAACTATTTTTTTTTTTTTAGTATTAAAAATGTTCAGTCAGTACCTTTTCTGAAACTGTCCCGTTTCGATCGTTTATAGAAAATTTCGTTTTGTATTACGATTTACTTTGAACACAAGGCCCCCCCGTATAAGCTGTACGTATTAGTGTGAATAGTAGTTATCCTACAAAATAAAATCCTACAAAATAGTAGTCATCCTTTACAAAATTTAATTGAATTTTTTTTTTTTCGGTAATTGTTTTATTTTCAAAATCAGTACAATCAATGCAACGGAATCAACTTGATAACGGGTTCAAAACATTCTGTTTCTTTGCCGGCCTGTTGACACTTATTGATAAAAATCGAGATAATAACTGATAGCTTGTTGCAAAATTCAAATTTTGGTCGGTATAATATACATACTTTATAAAGTTTAAATCATACTTCAAATTTCGGTATATTTTACCGAAACTGAAATAAATCGATCGTAAAAAAATTCTGGGCCTAAAAAACATGCCCAGAAACGTGGAGATAAAAGCTCGAGCGAACGCAGAGCTGGATGTACTGATCCGACGCGTCCTGGACTTCGCCAAAATGGAGGCAGCAGATTTGAAGACCTTTTCGCAGGACGACGTGTTTTTCAATCTGCCGTCCGGCCGACAAGGCATGCTTAAGCTCAGGGAGAGCCAATTGGTAGGTTTGTAAACGATGCGCAGAGGCGCAAGTTTTTTGCACGCGGTGGATTGGAAAAAAAAAGTGGGTCTCATGGGTCAACATTTTATAACTTTTTGTCGACCGCTTTAGCGGAGAGAAAGGGTTTTGGTCCCTTGAGACATTTCCTCTGCACGGTCCCGGCCACTTGGGTACGATACGATGTTTAAAACAAACCAAGAATACTATTAAACTCTTTTTAGTCACTAGAATCCAGATTTATTTAAGAACCTGGGTAATGCTAAAAATATCTATCAATTTTAATGTTTTTTGTGTTCATCTAAACTACGTGTTGTATATTGATATTTATTGTTATTTGAAATGATTGTTTTTTCCTTACATTCTCATTCACATTTTACTTAATTATCTTTTGTTTGATTTTCACTGTTTGTTGCTACTCATTCACATTGTGACATTTTCTGTTCTAATCATTATCGTTAAATGTATTTCCCATGTCATGTACTATGTTTACACGCACAACATTACTATGAGGACAGTTTAAAAAGTTTCTATTGAGTGGTAGGTTAACGTATATGATTAACAGTTTTTAATTTAAGATTGCTTGATTATATATGGTTTGACAAAATAAAGTCTGTAAGTTAACTAATTTGGATAACTACCTTAGTAAATAGATTTTAATTTTGCATGTAATCATAATTGTTCAGCGAATAAATCGGTCGCTAATCATTTCTGGCCAGGCGTTTTGGAGTTTTGGTTTTTATATTCAACAATAGTTCATAATTTACAAAACACCATTGCCTTATTATTTACTTAGCCCTGTACCTTACCTTATACAGTCCACTCTACGCTTAAATTTATTACGCAGTAACAATAATGTGTTAGTTATTATAAAAAAGTTTTTTTTGTATATAAGTACGTACTAAAATTTTTACATTCTAAAATAATATAATACAACTATAACAAATATTATTTGTGCTATGTAGAATGATTCACCAGAGTTAATATATTATGACCGCGAGAAAAGCACGGGACCAAAGTTAAGCTCTTACAATAAGTGCTATGTTCCGGGAGAATTGAAAACTGTGCTTACGAATGCTTTAGGCACTTGTGGAGAGGTGAAAAAAACAAGATCGTTGCTTCTGATCGGTCAAACAAGAATACATTTTGACACTGTTGAAGGACTTGGTGATTTTATTGAACTAGAAGTAAGTTAAAAAACATAATAGATAAAAACAGTTATAAATATTATAATAAACACTACTGATTTTTATTAGGTAGTTTTGAACGATAACCAGACAGTAGAAGAAGGCCAAGAAATAGCAATGAATCTGGTATCTCAAATGGGACTTGAAGAAAAAGATTTAATATCTGGTGCTTATGTAAACTTACTTCAAAACAAATTAATTCATTAAAAATTAAAATACATAATATACATTTATTAATACATATTGATTGAGAAATTTGAACTTATTAATTACCCGTAACAGGATACAAGTCTTAAAAAATATTGCCGTCAAGCCCAGAAATCTGAAGACTTGTCTGTTCTATTACTACCAAATGAAACTGCATGATCACTTTCTAGTTTGCTAGAAGAGGAAGTGTCTAATCTAGTTGAATTGTCTTGTTGCACATTGGTTGACAGGTTTTGATGAATACTATTACTTTGATGTTTACCACTGTTTTCATTGAGACTTTCAATACTATCATGATGATCATCACATTTTTTCGGTGGAGTAAATTGTTCAACAACATCCATTTGGTTTTCACTATCTACTTGTATCTTATCATTATTTAGACTTTGAGGACATATTTCTGAATTATTTATATTTGGCGAGTTTGAATTTAGAACAGCTCTATTTATTACAGTAGATTCGAATTGAGATTGACCTTCTTTTGATAACTGTGTATGTGCACTTAAAGAATATTCATTATGTAATAATGCTCTATCCAGCGGAGATTTGGTTCTTAAACTAAGTTTATTCGAATCTTTATACATTTCTTTTAGTTTAGATGATATCATTTTTGTTGGTGTTATATTTGTTACATTTTTGGGGGAATTGTGAAACTGTGTATTGCTTACGTTTTCAGGGCTTGTCTCAATTTCAGACAATGAAGCATTTCTGGATTGTCTGATTGAACGATGATAACCAATCTTGTTGGCTAGTTCTTTTAAATTTATTTTAGTACTATTTTTTTTATCTAATTCAGAATCATCTGAAAAGTTGGAACGGATATCATTATATGGTTTTCTAGTCACTTTGATTACTTCGTGGTGTTGCAGACGATCTCTTGAAAAGTCTTTAAAGTTTTGTTCTATTTTAGCAGTTTTTTGTTCTAACAATTTGCATCTTGACCGTGCTTCTTTCACCATATCATCTTCGGTTTGATTATCCGACTCTAACATGGTTGTAGAAAGATCCGTGGTAGTTGAAGAAATATTTTGATTAGTATAGCAATGTTTTTTATAAGTATCACCAACAAAGTAAAGTTTTTTTTTTACATTTTTTGCAGTTGTTGGACATACTTGATGAGTCTTTTCAATTTGTTTGGCCAAGTATGATGCTTTTATTGACAGATCTTCTATCTTTTGTTGCTGATCTTTTATAAATTCACGTAATTCATCATTCACTCGGAGTAATTTTTTTACTATTTCTTTGTCCTAAAAACCAATTTATTATAAAAATAAAAACATACCGTTTAAATCATATTGTATAAGTAATTTAAAACTTACCAATGAAGGATTTGTACGATCATCTTTTTTATGTTCTTTAAGCTCACTGAGTTTTAATTTTATTTCAAGCAATTGTTTTTCTAAATTTACGTTTTGGTCTTGCAATAGTTGATTTACTTGATTAATTGTTCTGGTGTTATCGTTATCATTTTTTAGTTCTTCTCTTAACCTAAAAGCAACCAATAAATTGGAAATTACTACATACAAATTTATAATACACATGATCATATCTAATGAATACATTGATTATAGTTAGATATCTATTAGTAAGAACTTACTTTTTTTCGCTCTTCAAAATCTCTATTTCTCTTTGGTCCAATTCATATTTTTGGTTTTCTACATCTTTTAATCTTTCTTGTAAAGATTTTTCTTTTTCCTAGAGTTTAAAAATAAATCTAAATTATTTTTAATATTTAAAGCGTTACATTGTAATGTTATTTTCAGTACTTAATTTATAGAATTAAATAAATAACAAATAATACTGTTAGAATAAGTAAGATATTTATTATTTCAATTAATTATAAATGGCAAGTGGTAACACAAAATATAGCATTCAGATTGTGGGGGTGTTCGTACACATTTTGTGTAACCATCATTACAAGATTCCCGCCATAGGCCAGCAATTTTGATACAATAATCCTGGGTCACAGTGAAATCAAAAATTTATTTACGTGTCAACTAATTCCTCAAATCCCGTGGCTAGTATGACAATTGTGGAGCCACAATTTGTACGTAGAGTTACGTTTTACTTCTTGGCATATTCTGTATCCCGTGTTAAATTTAAACACAATTATGATTACATGGTGATATAATTTGTAATTTTGAAATTCTAATTAGTGACACTAATCTTTGTTTTGCAAATTTTGAGTTGACCATTACAGTTTAAAATTATGTTAATATAAGTATTTAGAGTAACAGAAACAGAAAACCAAATTAACTTAATTTAATACTAAAACTACTCTGTTTCTTTAAAATGCTAAATTAATAGGCAATAGCAGTCAATTGATATGGGAAAAAAATAACATGTGAAATTGAACATGATGAAAATTAATATACATACATATACCTATTTAAAATTTCAAAATTACCAATTATATCTATTACCTCGTTGTTCTAATTGTGTTAACAGATAAAGCCTAACTCCAAATAAAAATTGTGGCTTTGCAATTGTCATTCTAGCTACCAGATTGGATTGATAAATTGGCACATAATTTACTTACAATATGAGAACTATTTGTCAACCAAAATAACATAGGCTTTGCAGCAGAGTATTTTTGGCTGCAAGTGACACACACAAACTCTAGTGGATAGCGTATTGAAATCCTACTCATTAGAAATGGCTATATGTGGGTAATTAAAATTCTTTTTAACATTTTAAATATATATTTATCAAAAAAACAAATCTAATTAAAATATATGTAATTGATACAAATTTCAATGAATTTTTCAAATACATCATAGTAGGTTTATTTTAATTTGATCAAAAATCTGTGTTTAACATTATAAATTTTTGCATGGTAGCAAAATAAATAAACAACTTTAAAAATAATTGATCTAATCACTGTTTTGAAACTTTGAGAAGTATTGAAAAATTGAATTTTGGGCTGATCAAAGTATACCATCAATCTAAAATCTGTGACCAAACTGGTATCTAAAAATATAAAAGCCTTAAAACATTATTTGAATACTTTACTTGAAAAATTAACTAGTTACACATAACAATTATTATTGTAAACTAATACATTTATAGTTTAAAGTATACGATAAAATCAAAAAAATATAGGTAATCAATATTCAATCTAATAAAATAAAAAAAATCTTAGTTTTAAAAATAGTATTACAACTATTAAACAATTTATTTATATACAGTAAATTCTCAATCATTTTAAAAACACGTACTTCAAAATTTAAAAAGAAAATATTAAAATTTAGGTACCTATTCAAAAATGTATTATTTTTTAATTTTTATAAAATCAAGTTAAAAAATACATACAATTTAAAATACAACGTCATACACATTAAATCTATTTTGTTATTACAGAGATCAGAAGTATTTATTTTTTATACATAATTATATTGTTATTATTTTCTATTAGTTATCATACTTTTACTACAGAATTGATGATATTTTGAAATTAATTTTATCTATTCTGTGCTGTTACTTCATATTTTATAATATTACAAATAAAAATGATCAAAAGTATTGTAAATGACTAATAAGTTGAGATTTAAGTAGCTGTCCACTAGTTTCTGCCACTTGCAGCCAAAATGATACTGTTCCAAAGCTTTTGTCCAAAATATGTTCTTCCTTCCAGTATTGTTATTTTAAAATATTTGCTAACATATTTATAAATTGTAGTTGTACAGTATAGCATATAGGTGTTATAAATATCATAATAATAATATTGCATTTTTGGGTAGTTCTGTTCATTAATCCAAGTATTATAGTAGTATTGAATTTATCTGCATTACATTTTAGTTTGGTAAAAAAATTTAATTTTGTTTTTTTATTGTTAAAATACAACTTACAGCAAAAATATTTGTTAACTGACATAGCTTCTGTTGCTCAAAACGAAGCTGCTGTTTTTTTTTATACAACAAATTAGTATCATTAGAATTAAAGTAAGTAGCAACCATTTGTTCCAAATCCATATTTTTTTTTGATAATTCTTCATTTTGTATCTCCAATTCTTTCAATTGCTCTTTGTACTCAGCTACATTATTATAATTATTTTCTTTAGGGTATCTGGCAATCATAAAAGAAAACTTAAATTAATACAATATAAGTAAACTAAATTATTCTGAATTACAAATGGTACTGGAAGAAATAATTACTTTTTCAATAATGTCTTTAAATTATTTTTTTGCTCTTCATCTAAGTTGAATGATTTGAGGATCTCTTCAACACTTAGAAGCCAATAGTTAAGTTTATGTTCATATGTATCGCTATCAGGGTCAGATTTATTATGATATTCTTTGCTGTTTTGGACTTTGTTTTCTTTACTAAATATTTAATAACAATAATCATAAGGAAAAGCACATATATAAATTATGAAAGCAACAACACACTACATATTAAACATGTTTGAACACTAAAAACTATTTTAGGATGTAAATCTGTTTTAGATATAATGTTTATAAACAACACAGTTGTATGGGATATGAAAAATCTAAGAATATTTAAATAGATGATAATATAGCCAAAATATAACAATTTCAAAAAAAGAAATTATCATGTTATAATACTCAACATAACATGTAAAATAAGTTAATTACTTTAAGTCATTTTTGTCCCCATTTAATTACATTTATTAAAATGCATAATTTTAGAACTATGTTAATTGGTTCAATAAATCAAGTAAAAAAAACAAGTTCATTAAGGTGCAGGCTATAAAAAAAAACAATTCAGAACCTAATCATTTTTTCGAAAACATTTAATAAAAAACTAAATAGGTATTGTAGAATATAACCACAGGAGTAGGTTATTTTTGAAACTATCTATCAATAATAATTTCACAACAAATACTTAGGTAGACGAATATTATATAATATTAACATGCCTTTAGGTATAAAGTTGTACTTTTTAACTTTGTCTGTACATAACAATGGTATGAACATAATTCTGGTTTAAAAGATGAAACCTATTTAAATTTAATTACATTAGGTTGGGCTAATTTAAACATAATATTTACTATCTTACAAGAACTACAACGTCAAATAGTGTTTAAAACTAATATTCATCCGTACTTACTTCCTTAAAAAATTCAGATTCAGTTCATAGGTGTAGATTAATTATTTTCCATAGTGGCTTACCGTACCTGCAGTTGTTTTTTACAGTCGATATTGCTTCAAACGTACACGCCAACAATGAATGGAGTTGATTGTCACTTTTACTAAAATAATATTGACAAGTTAAATCCATTTCATCAGAATTACGTTGAATCCCCAACACTTCTAGGATATCCTGGATGTCGTTCGAACAAAATCTATTATAGCTTATCGGTTTTTTCGACATCATAACATCCGATTGGTTGATGTAGGAAGATATTTCGTACACATAACTCAACAATGGCACCTAAACATTTTGGTGTTTAAAAACAAGTCATTTACAAAATTCAAAAGGCATTACATACCTAGAGAACTATAATAGATACCTACCTCCAAAACAAATTCATGAAGCGTAAACAAATTATTTCGGTTCATTAAGAATTCAGCAAACAACAGGTTGATGGCTTGGGTCTGGGTCCCACCCAGAGGTTCCATTGTATTTGTATCCAGAGAGTTATGATCTTGCAGTTCATCAAATGTGATAATCCTTTTATACTTGTTAGATCTGAAAAAATGGCAAATAAAAATCGTGAACTGACAAGCCACGCAGTACATAATATTAGAGCGGTTTTGGCCGAGGTTTACCGCAAATCGTTTGATTTTAAGTATCAACGTACTTATTGAATATATGAAATTACGTTTAATAGTTATCGCGTTTGCGCTTCGGTAACGAGAAGAGACAGAAAAACGTAAACAAAAGATAGGTGTATACAAATAATTAATATACAATTTACCGCCACTCGTGAACTAGCTATTAAAGTTTATGAAAATCAATAATTAGTATATTAAAATTAAATAATTGTGTTTTACTTTTTTTGCTGTTGTGACTCGTAATGTTGTGTTCACCGACGGCGTCGTACGTTGTTGTCATAACGCGAACCAGTGATTGATAACTGATAAGTGATAACAGACTGTAATCTCAGAATTGACGAAATCAAGGTATAGATGAAATATTATTTTGTTTCATTTCACTTTTTATCACGATCACTTTACCGCGCTTTTTATTTCATCTATTCCGTGCTGTGATCGACCCAAGCGCTAATGAATATTAAAATGTATTACGAAACGTCAATTCACACCTTTTAAATGTGGGTCTCATTGTGGTTTTAGTCTAGCAAATTTATTTACTGTACAAATTATAGCCATGGTAGTCTTGATTACAGTTAAATAATTTTCAGAAACTACGAAATTTTAATTAATAACCCTTTGATCACTGTTCCTGTTAGGTCCAAAACAAATACACCTTTACACTCTGCTCTAGAAAAACTATTACATCTCTTTAGTAATAATTAAAATAAATTAAATAAGTAATTTTGATTTTAAAAATGTTTTAAGTTTACAGCAAGCTTTATAATTAGTTTTCGTGACTTTCTTTTAGTCTCCCAGTGAACATTTAAACATAGATTAGATGTCTAATATACATACAAAGATAGACAACTATTGGTTAATTAGATGTCATATTCATATCGCGTATAAATCTTACAAGTCTATATGCAATACATTTTAAACTATGTATTTACATCTATTACTTGAATGACGTATAGGTATTATACAAATTATTTAATGATAATCATACGTCAATTAGATGTCTAATAAAAGTCTGAGTATATGCATAAACCTCTGAAAAAAAATTGGATTCATAAGTGAAAAAATATCACATAAAATTAATTATGAACATTCATAAGGATTATTTTTTAAAAAAGATATTACATAATTTAAGACATATTTAATTTATAACTCAAAGAGTACATATTTTTAAAGATTCTTAAAAACTAAATAAAATTATTATTTTATAAAACGTATTAAACATAATTAAGAAATAATCAATAATTACATTCAGTCACTTGTTTAAAAACAAAATTATAGAAAAGGCGTAACTAAAGAGTTCATGGATGGATTTTATTTTAATACACAACATTGGGCAAAAAACAAAATTTTTTTATACAATAATAATTAATTTGTAAGTATTACAAAATATGAAATTAATGAGCAAGCGCTAAAGATATAAAATGCAAACAAAAATTAACAATTTTAGATTTTACAGCAGCTATTAAAAAAAATATTCTAACTAGGCATTGCATTGTTTTTAAACAAATTAAGCATAATTTATAAATAAGTCAGTAAATAATCACTTAAATTGTTTTCAAGAATATTCAGGTGTGAGTGCATTATTATTAGATTTTTCAACCTCTATTTTTTTTTAGTATTACAAGACATTATACTTTTTCATAGAATATCAACTATACTGAATTATGTTTTAAATCTTCAAAATTGTTCAACCAAACATTTTAGTAATTTATAAAGTACAGATCATTACTTATAAAAACAATTCTGATAAGGAACAATCAAACGCAATTTATTTATCCAAAATACACTAGGTATTATAAATCGTTTAACTTAATTAATGAATTCTAATAAAACATTCAATCATCTCTACACTTGTCTAAAAAAATAATCAAGTGCTTGTGTAATATTAGGGTTTTTTTTTTTGCAAGTAAAAACTTATCTTTAGTTTTACACACAATTTTTTTTTTTATACAGCATAAGTATATGATGAATGTTGTTATAAGAATTCTCATCCCAAGCATTTTGGTAACTGATAAAATATTACCCAACATTTAATAAATATCTTATATAACAATTTCGGGAAGATAATTGAAAGTTTATAATTTATACCAAAATCTTAGTCTTAACTCTTAGTACAAAAATAAATAAATGATTACCTACTAATTACTATATAATATTTTAACATCACAGATTTGCAAAAAATAAAGATATAAAAGATTATATTTTTACGTTATACATTAGTCAAATAAAACTAAGAATTTATCGTCACATACATTTTTATATAATCATACGTTAAAATATAATTTTGATTTATGGTAATATACATCTTCCAGCTTATTGCCCACTCTGGTACTTGCTAGTCGTAACCGATTATTTGTTTTTTGAATAATAACTTGTTCTGTTTCGTCTTTGTGTTTAGTGAAGGTTACATCTGTAAATAAAAATGACATATTATAATTAAGTTTATCGTCCATCACCATACACATATACATATAGATCTAAAAAATACATAGTAAGATAGTGGTCAACTTGCTAACAGTTACGGATTGGTTGATCCATATATTTTTTTGTGTTAAAATATAAAACATTACAACTACCAAATTACCACCGATTGTCCTACACAAAATATTCATTATCACTAACGCTGAAAACATTTAAGGAGCGTTTAAATACAGGAATGCACACCGATGGTGCCATGTCGACCCTAAACTACTGGTCAGACAGGACGTACTGATAGCAGTTGTGCCTTGTGTTATCTACTGAGTGGCAACAATTTAGTAACTATTGTTATACTTCTACTTTACATTTCTTAAACTTTTATACTACTATACATTTCTTATACTTTAAATTACTTAGTTCACACCTTGAATTTTCGACATACCTATTGACTGTTGCATTAGTACTTAGTAGTCATAATGGTAGGTAATAGGTATAAGTCACCTACAGTAATTGTTAAACTTCTACTTAATACTTCTGCTACTTTTTTAAGTAACTATAACTTTTTTATATTTTGTAGGTATAAATTGTTAGATATCCAAATATTATTTTTGTTAGCTGTGGAATTGTATTTAAAAATTATAGGTAATATGTATACTTAAAAAAGATAAAAAGAAATATATGATTTGAATATAAACATGTATTAGTAAAAGGCAATGTGTCACCACTCTGTCAATATTCAATAATGAAAATTAATAATAAATGTACATTTGTACTAATTACAAACAGCTTTTTACAATTTTTTCATTACTATAAAAAAAACCTGGATACATGATTAATAATTGAAAATAATATAAAAAGTCAAGCAAACTATTGTAATTAATTTGTTGTATATCTACCTACAAGTTACAACTATTGTCAACATTTACCAACTATAAAGTATAAATGTATGATTATAAATAAATGCAATAAACCTAAATGTAAAGCCTGTGTCATAATTGATAATTTAAAGTTAAAAATTCAGTTAATGTAAAATTGTTTTAAAAATGATCAAGTAATAAACCAAAAACAAATTTACCATTATGAGTAGGTAGTGGAAATGCAAAAAATAATTTACTTTGATATAAATAAAAATATTAATTTAGATTACATGCCCTTACTTAATACTACAAGTTAACTTTGCCTAAAGTTAAGAGTATGAATGTTCATTACACCTTCTATTAAAACAATACATTTTTTATGCAACAACGTGTCATTTATATTGAAAGTTTCATCTATTGTTGGTCGTGTAATATTTTTTTCTCTCTTGAATCTTTTATTCTTGGTCGAAAAAAAAGGCTTTTGTTCACAAATTTTTTATAGGCAGGTTCATGTAGATTTTCTTATTCTTAAGGAACTGTTTGTTCATCATTAATTGCAACATTAATAAATGCTGTAAGGGCATCTAATTTTTTCATAGCAACTTTCAAATGTTCGGGATTATTAACTCCTTGAATTAAAGTACCTAGACTTATAGCTTTATCTCTATACATATTTTGGGATTTTTCAGTATGTTTTAAACTTTGTAAACATTGAATACGTGTTTCTATTTTTTATCCAATATTCGATGTCACACAATCTTTTTCTGATGAAGAAACTACGGATTCACTTTGACTAATTGTATGTTCATTATCAAATGATTCTAAATTATTTGGAAATGAATTGAAATTATTAGCTGTTTTTATCACTGTTATATGAATATATTTGCATATCATTGATTTTATTTGATAGTCTGGGAATGTACATTGGTATGAGTGAATACATGTACTATATTACAGTCTGAACAAATCATAGGGTAGCATATATCTTTTAGACACTTTTTTCTGTTTAAAATGAATTTTTTGTGATTTCATTTTCCTCTCACTATAATTTATACGACTCAAACTTACATTACAAAATCCACATCTGTTATGCATTTTTTTAATCTCTTGTAGTCTAGAACTAGATTTACCTTTTGTGAGTTTTACTATTATTTCTACTTTATTGTCTCTTGTAAAACGACTTGGTACCATAATACTTTTGTCTAAACGACCAACATTGTATCCATTTAAGTAATAGTACTTAATTGTTTTATACATGGACTCCAAATGCATATTACATTTACTCCTAAAGTTTTTCTATAGCAATATGCCCACTGTCTGATTTTAGTTATATACAAACGATCAAAGTAAACCTTCAAATTCTTGAGTATCTGGGTCGTTTAACATTTGGTCAACTGATTCATTCAAAACATTATTAAATTGTGTTTCATCAGTAATTATAGATTGGAGAACTTTTAATGTTTTGTAAACCACTTTTTGTTTTTCAAGTCTTTGAGGTCCTTTAATTTTTGATAAATTGTGGCGCCAAGTTTTATCAACATGCCACGAGTAAAAGATATTATGCGGTACAGGGCCCATTATTTTTTACCATGCTGAGTAGAATGTTTCCAATACATCAGTCATAAACATTTTAAGATTTATTACATCAGTATTATTTTTTATCTGGAAAAACATCACAGAATAAATGGGTGTATTCTTTAAGTTGGTAAACATTAAGCAACAAAGAAAGCCTGACCCGTAGTGATCTATTATTAATAAAATTACCAATTCAAAGTCATATCCATAAAGTCCATGTGTTCCATCAAGGCAAACTGTTCTGTTGTCTTCAAATTGTTTCAACGGGTACATTTGACCTGGATCCATTATGGTTAAACAAAAGTCGTTCATATCAAGAAGTCCTTTTGTATCTGCTTTTCCTAAAAAAGATTAAAGTAAATAATATTTTTACTATGCCTTATGTTTCTTTAAAATTTAAAAATGTATATTTTTATTTTCAGGTATTTCCATCTACTATAAGTTTAATGTTCAGATGAAAAACAGCACCAAGCAAATACTTAAGAGAAGATTTGATTGAGATTTTACTTCTATGAATATTAGAGAATAAATAAATAAATAAATAACAAAAATACTAATGCTTATCTTGAATTTAACTGGGTTATTCTCTTTACGTTATCTTCATTTGTTCTACACATATATCTACGCTAGTTGCGTTGTCTTTGTGTAATTGTTCATTTTGTAAAACTAAATTATATTTTTGTTTTATGTTATAAAGGTCTTCTCTTGTTACTAAGTCTTCCATTTTTAAACTAGTGTCAATATTACCTCTAAAATTATCTAAAATTCTTCCAAATGTTACACATCGGGAAATTTTAGATGCAATTTCTTTTTTCTTTTTTTTTGTACTGGGATGTTTAAGAGTTGAATTTCATTGGTTTCATGTCTGTAATGTTGTTTATAAATTGTAGCCTAACATTTCTAGTCCTGAACGACAACATTCATAGTAACTTTTCATGCTTTTATTATTTATTTGCTTATTGGGGCATGCTGTTAAAATAGAACATAATTGAGAATCTAATCCTTTTTTTGAAGACATTTAAACAAAACTTAGTAGGTATTGTTGAACATAACCACACCACCATATGAGTAGATTAGGTATTTATCTTTGTAACTATCTATCAATAATAGTTTCAAAACAAATGCCTAGATAGACAAATTTTTAAAAAATAAAACGTACATAAATTTGATTACACTAAGTAAGGCCAAATTGAACAAAATATTTACTATCATACACAAGAACTAAAACGTCAAGTATCTTTTAAAATTAATATTCACCTGTTCTAACACTCATCAACCTAACCTACCTATTTAAAAAATTCAGATTAAATTCATAGGGGTGAATTACTTATTTTCCATAGCGTCCTACTATACCTGCAGTTGTTTTTTAGAGTTGAAACGTACATGCCAACAATGAATGAAGTTGATTGTAACTTTTACTAAAATAATATTGACAAGTTTAATCCATTTCACCAGAATTACGGTAAATCCCAAACGCTTCTAGGATATTCTGGATGACGTTGAAACATAAACTAGTACTTATAGTTCATTGGTTTTTTTTATAGCATAACTTCCAATCGGTTGATGAATGATGTACATGGATATCTCGTACATATAACTTGACAATGGCACCTAAACCATTTGGTGTTTAAAATTAAATCATTTACAAAATTCAAAATGCATTTTATACCTAGATATTATTTTAAGTAATCGGCGAACAACAGGTTGAACAATTGTGTCTTGGAGTTATTGTCGCTCGAGTGGTCCCCCCCGGTAACGTCTTCCGGAGAGTCAATTGTGTCCCGAGAGTTATGATCTCGCAGTTCGTATAACATTATGATCCTTTTATTTTTATTGGATCTGAAAAAATTGCAAATAAAAATCAAAGAATAAAGACCACCTAGTATAATATAATATTAAATTTGCTTCGGCCGAGGTTTACCACAATTCGTTTGATTTTTTTTAAGTACAAATTGTAAATATAAAAGTAGGTGAGTATATAAAAGTAAGTACTTACCTATGTGAAATATCCTTTGCGCATCAGTAACGAGAGGAGATAGAAAAACGTAAACGTAAAAGTTGGCTGAATACTAAATATTATTATGAAATTTACCGCCGCTCGTGTACTACCTATTAACATTTATGAAAATTTATGATAATTAGTATAATATTAAAATTAAATATTCGTATTTTAGAATATTTTATTTTTTTTACTGTTGTGTAACTTGTATTGTTGTGTTCGCCGACGTCGTCGTGCGTTGTTGTCACGAGCTAATCAGTGATAAGTGATAACAGACTGTGTTTAATAAATAATTATGAATTTAACTGTATTTTAAAAAATGTTATGCTTTAAGTTGTATCCATAAGTTTAACATCTATTTCGCTGTTTAATTTTTAACTGAGTGGTTTATTTACAGTTAAAACATTTTACGAGGTAATATAATGAATGGTAAAAAATTAATTCTGTTACAGTTTTATACAAGTTATATATAGGTAGGTAATATATTATTATTTTACACTTATAATTTTTAATTTTATCACATTTTTCGTGATTACTTGGTCGTAGTAATATTACAAAATAAGTTGGTACTTACCTACATTTATAATTAAAATGCAAATCACTACAAAACAATTTTTTATTGATACCAAATTTATTTTGAGGAATCAGGATTAACGTCGTCTAGAAAAACTAGTTTTCTTTGTTTTCAAGAAAAAAAAAAAACCGGAACCCCGAACCACTGTAGGTCGCGTTTGATGCTGTGGGTCACTGTTTTGAAATTTTTGTATATTACATCTGTAAAAAATTAAAAATTGCTTACAAAAATAACGATTCTGAGTGAGCTCAGTGACTCAAATAGAGAAATAAAGAAATTAGTCATAAAGTTAAGTTTAGTTTAATAATTTAAATACCGTGTGAAAATTTCAAATCATTTGGACATTGGATCATTATTTTAAGTTATTACCTACGTTTTTAGTATCAATTGCACAACATTGCGTGATTTCATTGTTATAATCAAAATAACGCTATTGTTCAATATTTTTTTTGTTCGCGTTTGAAATGTATTGGGCGAATTTTTTTGAAATATTTTTATTCAGATAGCAAATTTTCTTTTACAATAGGTACATATTTTATTTTCAAATTTTAAATGACAAATTTGTATGAGTTCCGAATTTTATTTAAAAAAATAGACAAAGGTATGACTAATTTTCAAAAATTTTCCATTTTTAAAGAAATTTTTTAGTAGCATATGTATTTACATGTTAGAAACTTTGTATTAAATTTCCAAAACTTTTTGTGAAAAATTAAATTTTTTATTGAACGAAAATTACAACAAAAAAAAAAAAATGAAAATTTTCAAAAATGTCAAAGTTTTATACTTAGTTCAAAATTTTTCGAAATTTTCTGAAATTTGTATCAGACCTGTTCCTTATCTATTTTAATAGTATTTGAAAGTTTCAGCCTATTTCGATCACTATTATGGAAGGTATGGCCAAAAATCTAAATTATTTTTGTCAAAAACACGTTTGTCGTAATTTTTAACGTTTATTCCTTAAATATATGCTTAGTTTTTTACTGTAATTTTTTATTTTTTTACGCTTAAACCTGTGGCCCCTCAAAGTACCATATGTGTTCATATACATATCATTAGAGGTATTGACTTTAAAAATCGGAGCATTATTGAAGATGTAGTTGTGATTACAAAGTGGTAAAAAAAAATTACAAATGCACATCATGTAAAAACCAATACATTTTTCGATACAATTTAGTATTTAAAATGTAAAATATTAATTGTAAGTTCCTCAGGTCATGTTCATCATCACGTTATGCATGTGAAAGAAATTAAATATTCCATATCCAATGATTTTTAATAAATTGTCCATAGCTCGGAATACATATTTTGAACATCAATTTATACAGTCTTGGGTTTTTTCTTAGGTACCTAAAGGTATATCCATAACAAGGTTTAAAAAGGATTCAAAGGAAAATTGAAGTGTTCAAAGCCCTGCAGAATATTTTCTTTTGTCTGTAGTTCGAGTTAGATGTCCTAAACTAGTTTGGAAGAAGATAATCTTATATTTTATTATTGTGTTTATGGTTTCCGGTTTAGATAAAAAAAATAAAATAAAAATCGACAAAATGACTGTCAAAATATTAATAGCACATGCTCAATACCTATATAGTATATAGGCTTTAGGGAAACACGTTAAAATAGACATTAGAACAACTGAATAAACGTGGCGTATAAACTAAATTTTTGTTTGAAAACTTTTCAACATCGTAAAATGTACTTTCTGTGTTCTCTTTGATTATTATTGTTATTAACATAATACACTTTTTAATTTGGTCGTTTTAAAGTTTGTTTGAAGCGTGGATTCTTCTAAAAAGATACAAACTCTCCAAAATTGTATTATTAATTTAGTTTACTTCATGTTTTAATTTAACAGTTTAGAAACATAGTTTTTGTTTTTTAACAATGCTTGTGAAAAGTAGTATTGTACGAATAAGAAAAAAACTGAAAACATCATTATAATACCAATTGGGATATTGCAAAATACTATTACAATATTTGCGTATCTAATACTTACACTTATAAAATTCACGAGCACGGGATGTACCTACTTCAAACATTTTGGGTTTAATTTATAGATTTTTGCCTAACTAAAGTTGCAATTTAGTTTTGTGTTTATACAATATACATATATTATTTACCGAGTATTAAGAAATAAATTAAAATAATTTATTTTGATTTGATATACTTACTGAAATCAATTGTTTTTGGAAAATCAAGAACTAGAAATTTTTGCAATAATCCTTAGGTACCCAAAATATTTTTTTTTTTTAAGTATAATTTGATAAATCTGTCTGTTTACCACATAATAATTTACTGATCATTGTTTATCATTTTTTTTTTTTTTATGTAGTAAAAATTAAATTATCATCCTGGTACGGTTATATTGATTAGTTTTTATTCGATTAAATACAGTATAAAACGAATGTGTCCCTTAGTATAGCCACTCTTCAGTTACAAATTTAATGAGTCAGGCCTATGTCATTTTTAAGAGAAAAGTAGTTTTTACTGGACATTCTTATTGATAATTATTGAATGTGAATTATATCGTCGAATTTCAAATTTACCATTTATGTTACTCTACAATGTACCTATATGTATAATTATAAAAGTTTAAAACTTTTTAATTTTCACTGTTTTTTTTTTCACATTTTAACTAAAAAATGAAAACTGTAATACAATAAAGTTTTTCGTCCGTGGTTTAATATTATGCAAATTAGTTTCCACAATTTTTTTTCGTATGACTACCTACAGTTATACATTGTCGTTATTCATTGTAATTATTTTGGCCAAAATCTAATTCTCTCAACTATTGTGCAAATATATTGAACTTTTACTCATTGTTTGTATGGGTAATGTGAAATATCTCTAATTTGTAGTTTATTTACAATATTGTTAACCTTAATACAGACAATAATTATACTATGCCGCGGATTAATTTTAGAAATTTAATTTTATTAATGCAAAAATATTTAAAAGTTTCCTCGTTAAAAATAACGAATTATGGGTGTAAATGTAAGAAATTATATTCTGCTATAAAATATGTGCGATTGAATTAAACTAATAAAAAAATCTTAAAATGATAAAAACGACCGTTATAAAAGTTTGGAATATATTAAGTTTCTATTTGGTGTAAAGCTGTTTAATTATCATTAAAAGCACTTAAAAATATGGGGTTGTATTCAAGATTAAAATATTCAAAGAAAATAAAAAGCACAATCGTCATTTTTCATTTTATTTTAATATATATTGTAATTGTTTTTTAACTGAATAATGTTATCATGCTTAAAAAAACAATAATTTATACACTTATAGTTTTAATGTTTTTTTTTTTTTTTTACCTCCGCATTAATGTTTTGTTTTCCATACAAAATACAAATTATAATCGGTTGAAGACAAATCGTAGTAGTGATTTCCGATCATTATTAAAAAATTATGTGCATAACAATTCATATAAGTACAAAAGTAATTGGGATTTGAGAGTATAGTAAGTTAAGGTCACTGCAAACAATGAATTGGTCACTATAAGCTTGGCACCTACAATCACAACTATCTAGTAACTGCAGGGTTTTGGCGTGCCACTGTTTTTTCTGTTTTCGTGTATTGGAAAGTATGAAAAGTTATTTCAGTTTCTTTGTAAAACCAAACTTTGAGGGAATTCTATAACAGTACAATTAATACAATCGAAGCATTTTATAAAACTAACCCATAGTTATTACCTAAAGATAATGGCAATATTCATACGTGTATGATTGCATGACATTGTATAGGTACTAAATTTTAAGAAGTATATCGAATAATTTGTCAAGCAGCATCTTTTTTATAGAATGTTAAATTTAAAAACATAAACTGTTAACGGTAATGTTTTGTTGTTGATATTGTAAATATTATACACGAAATCGTAAAAGTGAACATGATATTTATAGGTATAGGCTATACCGGGATAATGTGACTGTCAAAATGACAAAATATCAGTAATATTATTCAACGTGTTATGTTTTTTTATTTCTACGGTAGTAATGCGCGAAAAATATTAAAACCGTTGCAGTTTTTGTATTCACGGATTTATTTTTTTTATGCATGTGTAATATAAAACTTTTTGTGTTTTAAATCACGAAAAATGTTTTACAATATAATGTTGTCTATCTACAAACCAATTTTTACCACACTGCGGTCAAACACATGTGTTGACGATTGCGAGAACGTAAACAAGTAATTCCGTCGCGTGAAAATAATAATTTTATAATAATATTGTGTTCATACACAAGTACCAACCAGCTTGAAAATATTATGTTGTTATACGTTCACAACTCTGTCTTAAAAATTGCCTCTACAAAGTCAGTATCACGGTCCTCTAACCACGCAAATCAGTGGCGTACAGCCAGTTGAAGGGGAGAGAGGATTGTTCAACTGCCTTATGGACTTTTTGTCGTCCAATAACGCAACACAACACGATTCGTTAATCGTTATAACTTTACCGCGGATAATTTACTTATTTAGCAATTAGCTACATTTACATTTTTATATTAATAAAAACCAAAAAGTGTGAAACAAAAAAATTGTTGAAAAAAAACAAGCTTAATAAAATAGAATGGTTAGAAAAGACGCAACATTGTTGCGTGTGTGGACAATCAGCTCGTATTCCAATTAGTGTGTCTTTGTGAAATGATTCGCGTTCACACAACAGCTGTATAATATTTTTGACGTTCAGTTTGTTTGTTACGATTCCAAGCGATTCCTGTAGGTAATACGCTAAGCTTGTTGTTTCGGTCGATATCGTTCTGTTGGGGTTTTCTTTTTACTCAAACTTCGTCGTTCGTGGATTTTCTGACACGACCAAGTGTGCGCTCTTCCGATTTTCGTTCTGAAAACGGTTCCTTCTAAACTTGCGATCGCATATCAGTTATACGTCACACGACGCATTTGGGAGCACTCGATCGTTGTTTCAACAGTACATAAAAATGTAGTCGTTCCATACGCGTTTTACACGATCTTTTCGGTGGGTCTAGAGAGACAGCACCGACGAGTCGAATCAAAGACAACAACAACACTGGTTTTCACACTGGCCGTTTAAAATTTTCGTTCGTCAATCATTATTTAAAAAAATGAACGTTTTCAACAACGTCGTCCCGCGTAAAAAACACGATTACCAGTGCCGGCTCTAGGGCAGTTCGAGGCGTTCCGTCGAACAGGGCGCCAGAAAATGGGGGGCGCCAATTTTTCTGTAGACATTCAATATCGAAAAAGTAGAGGGGAGAGGGGGCGCATTTTTGACTTTCGAACAGGGCGCTGATATTATTGGAGCCGGCACTGACGATTACAGACACCGTCGTAGCGTAAATCGTAACGTGTTCAGAATCGGATTATTATTGTGGCGGGCGAGGCCGTATAAAATCCGGCGTGCTACAAGAACGAATATTTTTTATTATAAGTTTTCGGAAACGCGCAAAAAAGTGTGTCAAAAACCGTGTTCGAAAAACAGTTTTCGTCCTGCGGCGCGTCGTTCGTTCGAGTTCTTCCCGGCGGCGGCGGCGGCGGGCGAAAGAGGAGGAGGAGCCAGCAGCAAAGTTCCGGCGGAGCGGACGTGGCGCGTCATCGCGCGTGCCGACGCGGACGAGCAGCAACAGACCGTCTTGTGCCGACGTGCCTCCGCCTACTACTGTCTATAGTGCCGGGCTGCTCTACTCAGTGCGCGGCATGCGATTAACATGGTCACACGGACGGTGCCGCCGACCGGCCGAGCAGTTTTCCTCGACGACGACGACGACGACGACGACGACTGCTACGCGCGCCAGGTAAGAGGAGCGCCGCGGACGATCGTCCGTGTACGTTTTACGACGCGTGGCGTTTGCTTGAAAATTCGTTTTCCAACAATTCAAAACAGTTTGTAAACGTGTAGAAGTTGATTTACGGTAAAAAAAAAAAGTTTATCCTTACAAATCTATTTCATACACGAAGGATATTTGTTTTGCGGGACAACTGAAACAAGCCTGCCGAGCGTTAGTATCTCGAGTTAGCTTATAGAAGGAGTCTTGGGAACAAACGGAAATTTCGTTTTGAAAACGGATTTTAATTCGTACGCTTCTTCGTCGCGTTCGATTTCTAAAACAAATACGCTTTCGTTCGGTTATAGGTATTTCAGTCATACTATCATCTACCATCGAAATTTCCCTCGATGAAGTGCGTCATGGATCGATAATCGCGTTTTCAAAATCGAATAATCCGTTCATGCTAGCCAGAATTGTACATGTTGTCAGCCAACAACGTGCTACACGCTTTTCGTCGATTCGTAATTAAAACGTTTTATTCTCGTTTTATAAAAAGTCGACTTGTTTACTTGAAAATTCGTTTTCAGGCACGTAACCAGGGGGGGGGCCAGGGTGGGCCGGGCACCCCTAAAAAAATCATTGGCCCTTAGCTGGCACCCCCGGAAAATATATAAACTCCCCTCCCCCGAAATTTTTTCTTATTAAGCCCCTGTCTCTAGATAGTTTTTAGTGGCTGAGGCCGTTGGCCGTTGGGGGCCAAAAATATATGGCCCCCCTGTTGACAAAATCCTGGTTACGTGCCTGTTCGTTTTTGATCAATTCAAAACAGTTCGTAAATGTGTAGAAGTTGATTTACGGTAAAAAAAGTTTATCCTTTAAAATCTATTTCATACACGGTTTCTTACACGAAGGATATTTGTTTTGCGGGACAACTGAAACAAGCCGAGCGTTTATCTCTGTTTTAATTAGGCGATGCGTTCAAGGGGGCTGCGCAATCGTAGAAAAAAAAAAAACGGTTTTTAGACCGAAACGGCTGACAAAACTATCTTTAGGAGTCTTGGGAACAAACGGATTTTCGTTTTGAAAACGGATTTTAATTCGTATGCTTCTTCGTCGCGTTCGATTTCAAAAACAAATACGCTTTCGTTCAGTTATAGGTATTTCAATCATACTATCATCTACCATCGAAATTTCCCTCGATGAAGTGCGTCATGGATCGATAATCGCGTTTTCAAAATCCGTTCATGCTAGCCAGATGTTTGTAATTTTTTTCTCGCTATTTATCTACAATGAAAACAAAACGAGCGAGTCCTAATATATAAATAATGTTAGACGAGTATGACTATAAGTGTGCTGCAAGTTAGTCCGTATTCCGTAGAGACTATTCTCTGACAAGATAAATGGCATATATATATGTCATATATATATTATATTCAGTCAGTTTGCTTTCTTTCACTTTATTGCTATCCACGTGATGATGTAATATAGCGAGTAAAATTAATCATTGACTCGGAAGAGGATTATTCAAATTTTTGAGCGTTAAGTTCAAAAATATGGTTTAGAGAGTAAGCGGTTTGTTAAATGAAACACGTTCCAATCTAATACCTACGTAATATTTTACGTAAACAATTTTAGACATAAGAGCTGTAATTAGTAAGTATTTGAAATATTTTATGGTTTTTGTTTTTCGTAAACTACGCCTATGTCATTCTAATTAGCAAACGAATAAGTATCTACCAGACATTTTGTAAAATAGTATAACAACAACATGGAACTTAAAAATCTAAGTCTATACTACGAAACTCAAGTGAAAACCAACAAGCGTGAGAACGGTTCTTTGTTCATAATACAAAACTTAAAACCAATATCATCACAATTGATAATTAGAAAGTTCAGAAATACGAAAAATCATATTGTCCATATCCTCATATTATGAAAAGATTTATTAAAAATTACGTGCTATAAATTATAATATGAACTATGGATTGTACAAATATTTTTTTAAAATTACTATTGCAGAATCCACTATAAATATGACCTCGGTACTACTTTTTATTGTTTTGAATTATACCTCTGATCGATTGATAGTACCTATCCATATTTAACCATTAGGTATAATTTCCATATGTTTGTTTATTAAATACAAACATTTTGGTGAAACTCGACTAAAATTAGTTAAATTCTTACTTAACTCGGACTTAACGTGGCTGGTGTGTATAAACCATACCATATCTTAAAGAAAAGTTTATTTTCAATTTTCAATACGAACCGTATAATTTTATACCAGAGTACATATTGTGCAATCATTGTATATGTTGTGAATAACAATATTCCAAGAGGGTTTTAAACTATGATGTTTAAAAATTCAATTACACAATCAGACGTACTGCACAAATAATAAAATAATGAAAATGTTTTATACTAGGTATGTTTTTAAAGTTTATAATTATTGTGTATTAAAAATCAGAAAAAATAATAACTAAATAAAATGATAACATATTTGTTGATAGAAAAGGTATCTACTGAAATTATTGTAAAAATTATAACTACCTACCTCGAGTTAAACAAACTGAACATTTTCGTTGATTTGTTGTAAAAAAAAAAAAAAAAAACAATGCCGTAATTTTATTTTCTGAGTAACATAGTGGTTTCAATTAAAACTCAACCCTATATGTAGTACGCTTATTTGTGGCAAAAATTTGATTTTCAATAATTGGGAGGAAATTTATTAGTATGGGTGGCGATAAAAATAAAAATGCAATTTATCTTGTCTAAATCGGTGCCCTGTAGGCAGTAGTGCGGTACGGTTAATTGATTAATAAATCAATTGTAAAAAAACAACGGCGTATACCCGTAATTTTCAATTAAAATTCGAAGTTTTAATGTTTTAATTCGGGTTTTGGACGAATGGTGTCTTATGAATGTGAATTTGTTGGATTTATCCCACGATTAAACTCACACCTATGTATATTTCCAGACCCGCAAGATTAGCATACATTATTATGTGAACGGTTTGTTTTTTTTTTTTGTAAAATATCTGCAAATTAAAATTCTGCAATCAAAATCGGCTCGGCCAGTTTTGGTTTTAACGTGTGTGATAGCTGGACGATTTTTAAACTAAACATGTATTTTTCAAACTACCCGGGAAAAAATCGACGAATGCGTCATACAATATTCAATACACCTATATAATTCTATTTTTCAGTATTTATAAAGAAATAGAAATAGAAAAAATATATATAATCAAAAGTATTTAATTCGTAACTTGATATGGTTATTAATCTATATAATATAGCATTTCAATAATAATTTAAGTCTAAGTATATACTATATCAGTAATATTATAATATGTATAAAAACAAATTAAACATTTTTAGGTTCTTCAATGAGTTTATTTATTTAGTTTAATTATTTGTATAGTTTTGGGCTGATTATAATGATAATATTATTATATTGTTGCATGTTATAATATAAATCAGTTAACGGTAAAAAATAAACTCGAACAAATATTTGTTTCATATACGCATAACCTACATTTATAATTTATTAGAAAATTGATTAAATCACAGATTATTGTGATATTTTATGATTTATTTGTTTACTTTGATTGCAGATGAAAGCACATAATATGAGCATTTATTTACAATGCGAACGCATGAGTGTATCAAATATATAACAATAAATAAATGCAAAAATGTTGTAAATTCTGATTTTTAATTGTACAAAAAAATATTGGTTTTTGTGGTCAGAGTTGGGGTCTGTGGACGTTTATAATCGAGGAAGGTTTGGTCATTTGAAAAAAATTCACGATTGATTTTTATTTAAAAACTGTTTACTGTAAGTTTGAGAATCAAAATTAAATTTCTCTCTTCGTTTTTGTTTGAGACAACCAGTACCAAAATATTATAAGAAATATTAGGTATGTTGTGATAAGGACGTTTAATAAGTTTAATTGTATGTAATAATAATTATCTTTGTAAAATCGATATCTGTTAATTTAACGGTCATCAGTCCAAATTACATCGATATATATATAATTGGATAAACAGTTTAGGTTAGAAATACAACACAGAACATGTACACAAGGCATAAATGCTAAAATATTTTAAACGATGAATACTCTGAATAATTAAAATAAATAAATAAAATATTTATACTGGTGAACAAGACGTATAGTTTTGGGAATAATGTTTTACGTAAAATATTTTTTTATTTCGAGTGTTATTTTTAAAGCAATATTGCTTAGAAGGGAAGAATCGTCTATTTCGCTATTAAGTAATTTGAATAAAAAGGTTGTATAGAATTTTTTTTTTTTAAATAAGCTAAATTTAAATCATACCACACGTTATGTACAAAAAGAGCCTTGTCCGTTAGTTAAATTAAATAAAAATGGTCAAAATTTCATAAAAATTTCAAGTAAGGTACCTACAATCTAAGTCTAGTTTCCAAAATTTTTGCGCTTCAACATTTTGCGATTGGCCGTCAAATTGTTCATAAAAAAAAAAACTTTGTAAAAACAGTACAGTACAGTTCGCTGCGCTCAGAATCTAAAATATTTTAACGTAATGTATACCATCTCGGTCGGTCTCTTTAGAGGGATTTATTCGAAAAGATCAACCAAAAAAGTGATTAAACACTATTCGAAAAGCAACAATAATAATATGTTCTTCGCCACTCTTAGAATACGAAATAATGTGATTTGGTACCTATACAAACTATACTATTATTGTTTACCAGTAACGACAAGAACGAGAAAATCCAGTGTACATGTGTTCCTCAGTCATCGAACACGCGCGCGTACCTACAGATGAAAGTTTTATCTTCGCATATCCGTTTTTGCGGGCGCGAGTGCGTCGATAACAGTTTAATTCTTTGCCCGAGGGATTGCGAATTGTTTGAATATTACGAATATTATCTTCGCTGTGTGTATGCCATGATGTATATACATTGGTATGTTATATGCTGCAGTGTAAAACATACAGTAATAAATTATCTGCAGAACTTATTATTATTCATATAATATAATATGCACTGTACTCCATTCCACGAGAGAATAATCAGTCCTACAGAGGTTTTCGCCTTATCATTTGAAAGAAAAGGAATCGATTTGTTTCGTGTCAGAAAAGTTTGGCTTTGGGTGACATCGTCTAACGAAGTTGAAGTCTGGCATTTGCCGAAGTCGCGAGTTGAGATGCATGAAAACTGATCGTTCTCCCGTGGAATGGAATATAGTAAACTAGCTGGCGACACAAATGCCACCCGGTAAAAATATTTCATAGCCTAGTGGATTTGAAAGACCGGGCGACACCGGACCCGGGCGGTCTGACTACTTTTAAAAAAAGAATACTTAAAATATTATATGTAAAAAAATAATTTGATAATAAGTAATGAATATTGTGGTATTGTTATATTGTCTGCAACGTACGATGATCAGTAGTGTACGATTGTAATTAGTTTGTTCTTTATAGGTAAAATTAAAACTTTCAAGACTTAGTCAATTAAACTATGTGTTTTTTTTTTTTACTTTTCATCAATAATATTTGTCATTTTTTATTCAAATTATTATTGGCAACATTTTAATTTTAACACAGGAAATTATAAAACTTAAATCTACTAGTTAGTACCAGTATCACCTACGATGGTGAATGATTCTATTTAATCGGGACGATATCAGCAATCATCAAGAGAAGAGAGGCGGAATAAAAAATGCGAAATTTTTATAAGTTAACTTTACTTTTTCAATTTTAAGTATAA
>CM029357.1:47235190-47268904 GCA_017140985.1 Hormaphis cornu | reverse complement strand
TTTTATTATGAAGAAGAATTAAGTTTGAAAGTCAAACTCAAGTAGTAAAATGTTGAACTAAACTTTTTTCAATACAATTTAACGAAAGACCTTTTTTATTACTGCTTGTTTTACATTTTTTGGGGAAAATTTGACAAATAGTAATTACTAAGGGGTTAAATTTCAAAGTTCGGTTTGAGTTTGGTTTCACAATTAAATTTTGAATTCGCCTTATCTCTAGTCTAAACTACAAATTTAGTAATTAGTATTTACTATTTAGTTAATTTTTAGTGATAGATAAATAAATAGTAAATACACATAGATAGATAAATATTAAATATATATATTTTTTTATTGAATCGTCAATAATTGAAAAATATATATTTACTCCTTCACCTAAGTTTGTATTCAAATATTTTTAAAATCAAATAATTAAATCTGAAATTAAGTTTAATTAATGTCACCACCTGTGTATTCAATTATCCAAGAAAATAAGGCACAAATAAGAAAAAAAACATTTATTAATAAAATTATTCAACATTAAATTTATTAGCCCTTAAAATCATGATATCTTCAACCATGTCTTCACTTAATTGCAGGGGTTGAAACCCTTTTGAATTTTTTCGGTTTTGGGTTTCGGTTTCAATACCGGTATTTGGATTTTTTCGGTTTTGGGTATCGGTTTTGAAACCGTTATTTTAATTTTACGGTTTTGGGTTTCGGTTTCAAAACCGGTATATGGATTTTTTCGGTTTTCGGTTTCGGTTTCAATACCGGTATTTGAATTTTTTCGGTTTCGGGTTTCGATTTGGGTTTCGGTTTTTCTATTTTTTCGGTTATACCGGTATTAATACCGGTATCGAAATACCGGTTTCAACCCCTGGTTAAAAGTTAACTTTTTCATTTTTTAAACTAAAAGTCAACTAATAAAAAAAAAATCAACTTAACTTCGAGTAAAGTTAATATTTTATACTTTTAATTCACATGGTCACGTTTTCTCGGTTTCTGTTGGAATTTTCTTCTTACGTAAACTTTTTTGTTTAAAAAGCGTTAACGGGTTAAATGTAAAAAAAAAAAAAAAAATTTACTTATTTAGTTAAAAGTAAACGAAGCAAATATGTTGACAAACTGATTAACATAACGGAAATCTACTTAAATTTTTAACTTAATTTTAACTTTAAACGATTAACGACGCCGCTCTTGTTCAAATTTCACCCGAAGCTGGTCACCCGTGTATCAGCTAATCCCCCATTAATCGCCGCAGATCGACTCGCCCTTTTCCGGCGACTACAACGTGCACAGTCCGACCGAATTTGATAATAGTATAATAATAATACTGCTACCTACTGTTACTAAAATTTCATTCGGTAAAGGTAATTAATTAAAGATAGATAGATACGCAGTGTATTGTATAATGTGAACATTTGCGTACAAATTACACGCACGCCGCACAAAACAAATGTACATCGACGATGATCACAATAGTTGTATTAACAATATTATTATTGTTTGCGGAATCGAGGCCGACGTCACGCGCCCAAAGGCTCCTAAAATATCCTAAATTAAATACCCGTTCCGATTACAATAATCGCACTAATGACCGTTCTGTTACGTTCAGGAGCTTCCCTGGGTCGTATTATATTTTATTTTGTTAGGGAGGGTGGTGTGGGGGCTGGAGGAGAAGATGTTATGGTAAATTCGTATACGATTTTTAACGATTTTTTTGGGGGGAATAAATATTTAAAATGATACACTATGTTTTGCACCTGTTGACGATTTAAAAAGTTAAAAAATAAGCTTATTTTGACTTTTTAACCGAACGGACCACCTTTAGTTTTATCCAAACTATAAAAAAATCATTTGAGAGTGGGCAGATGTATGCATTCGGCCCATCCTTGGCTGATTAAAAAAGTTCGGGGCTGTACCCTTATTCGGGGCTAAACTCGACCAAAATTGTTCCAAACGGGCCGGCTCAGGCACCAGTCATTTAAATTAATAAACTAAACTAAACTCTGTGACTAATTTCTTTATCTCTCTATTCCTCTATTTGAATCACTGAGCTCGCTCAGAATCGTTATTTTCGTAAGCAATTTTTAATTGCTTACAGATTTAATATACTGCAACTTCTATATAAACCTTTCAAAACAATATGACCCACAGCATCTAGAGTGATTCCGGATTTTTTTTTAATACAGTTTTGATCAAATTAATTTAAATTTTATTTCCATAGTCGGATACGGATCAAACTCTGAATAAATTGTGTTCAAATAATTTATTTAAAACAGAATTAATCTCTTTTAAGTCAATAGTTAACATAATTTTATTGAACTATATTTAACCGATAAACTCGAAAATTTCGATTATTTTAAACTCTGAATTCGGTTGACAAAATTAGAGAAGCTGTATCTCGGATTATTACTCAAAAAGAAATCGAAATTTAATAATTAGCTTCGAACAAATTCCATAATGATTGGACTAGATCAAAATCTTAACTTTCTTGTGGTATTCAACGTAAATATCGGAGCAATCCTTCTATAGGTACGTAAAAAATCGTCCACAAACTAGCAAATTTCACGTCACATGGCGCAAACAGCAAATATTCCAAATTTTTTTTGGTTTACAGACCATAACGCAAAAACTTATCCAAAATTTTAAAAACGCTTCAAGTATAAAAGTATTATTTTGATCCAAAAACCTATCATAGGAGTTTCATAGTCTGAAGATCGAAGCATTCTTTCTACCTGTAAAAGTGTTACACACAGAAAAAACAATCATTGTAAAAACAATGCGCTTATACATTCCTCGCTACGCATTGAGTCTTAAAACGTTGTAAAAATCAATTTGTAGTTTATACACGCTGAACTTAAAACTTGAACGAAATTTTACACGTTTATTTTTTTTAAAATTGATATAAAATAATTATTTAACAATTATTTTATTATTTATTATTTTAATAATTATTTTATTATTATTATAAATAATTATTTTAAAATAATTATTATTAAATAATAATTATTATTATTATTTATAATAATAAATAATTATTCCCCACTAATTCCGTGGTCAGTTAGGTAAAAATTTAGACGAATTCGACGGTCAATTTTATAGCATTAGTTTTGAGAGTACTAAATTTTGACGTATTTTTAAGACCATATTACGCCCCTAATATAAAACTTACCCAAACTGATTAATCTCCGAAACCTTTTATAAACAGCCTTCTTCGAATGAGTTAACTAAAAAAAAAAAAAAAAACGCTGTTTCTATACATTCATACGATTTCATAAATCATATTAGGACTAGTATAAGTAGATAAGTATATTACTTTGACATCAGTTAGGATTTATGAACGATGATTGACGATACAATACCTATATAACTTTAATGTTTAAGCCGAATATAAGATTGTTTCGGTTTGCTTGCATTGTAAAACCTTAAAAAAAATATCGCTCCAGCAAAATAAAATCCATCAATCAAAATGCATTTGTATGTCAAATAAAAAATATAAGAATGTTTAGTGAACCTTTTTGGAGTAGTTCACTAAAATTTGCGTGATCATCACTGGTAAAAATAGTCGCTAAAATTTACGATTAATATCTAAATGAACAAATAACCATCGACCTGCACTTACCAAAACTGTTTATTTACATTGTAGAATAGGCTATTTAAAACGAAAGATTTTTATCATAAAGCCCCAATGACGTATATGTTGTAAAATTGCATACATAGAGCGCCGTTGTATGAGCTACCGTATAAATCTGCGTTGTCATAAATAATTTGCACGAGTGCGACGACCTGAATTATTGTAAATCGTTAGTACTTAAGCCGTTTTTGGTTAATTTAAAACTTTTTTTAATAAGTTGTTGAAATATTAAATAATTAAAGTCGTGAAATGTATTGAGACGTTCCAATTCAATTTTACTAAAATATTATTGGAAGGGTTTTTAAATTTGATTGTATATTTTGTTTTTTTTTTTTCACGGTATGTTGCACACTTGTGATATTAACACATATTATAGGTTCTTAATGCTATTTTATAAACCATATTTTACCGTCGATTTGTTCGTTCACGGTATTAACTATAATTTTTAGATAAAATATTACAAAAATATGTGCTATAAGTTTTAAAAGGTTACGTACCTTCGAGTACTATACTTACAATGAAACCGAGTGAGTTGGGACTTTTTGATTCTTTCAAACAATTATTAATGTGGTAATTATTGATTAACCTTTAAGTAAGTAAATCTTTTTATAATCATAGGTAAATGGATATTCGCTATGTTGTAAAATCATAAACATTACAATATGTACAACACTTTTTTTGACAGATATCATAGCTCAAACAAAAAAAAAATTTTTTTATAGTTAACACTGGATTGTTGACATAAAATGATTAATGCAGCACCTATCGAAACAATTTTAATTATTTTATTTTTGTTATTTTACACATTATAACGTATATTTATTTACATAACACATTAGGAATAAATTATACAATGAAAAACAAGAACACAAATTTAATCATGTTTGTGGTAATTTTTATATCGATACTTATCATAGACTAATTGTAGATGATCTATTAAAAAGTTTGTAAATCTTGGTGTGCACTTGTTATTTAAGTATTATTTTTTTCCAGTATAAAACGCTAAACTTAAATAAAAGACATTTTTTAAGTTGGTTTTTTTTTCCTTTTTTCTTGTAAACAACAAATACTATATTAAAAGGGAACACACAATTAAACCAAAAAATATGTATAATACATGATAAATGACAATAGATGATTTCAATCATTTTGGATGAAATTAAAGTATCTCACTATGGAACTATGTTTGTGGCAAACAACTTTTAAGATTTTTACAAAAAAACAGTTAGGTACATGCGCTTAGGTACCTACCGTGCATTTGAGTGTAATAAATTCAAGAATGCCCATCGACAAATTAAAACCGCCAATTCAAATAATAATTTTAAAAATTACTCGTTGAAATAAAATTGTTGAATTATATTTTTAATTTTACAAGTTGTGCATTCAATTGCGTTTTAACATAAAACATGTACGTTGTATTTAAATACCTAGCGTTGCAATGTTACATTATGATAAAAAATAAAATAACTCAAGAAAAATCTGACAAAAAGCAATAAAACAGTAGGTAATGTAATAAATTTTAAAAATATATATATTTTTCATTTTGTTGTTCATTTCTTAATTAAAATAATTAAAAAAGTATGAAAATATACGGGTGTGTGAGTGAACTGTAAGTATAGTATACCATTGTTTACACTTGAAAGTCTGCTGTGGAATTAATTGAAATTTAAATGAATTTTTCGTAAAATTTTTTACAATTGCTGCAGAGTGAAAAAGGTGTAAAACAAACAAATGTTGTTTATTTATTACTTTCTTAGTAGGTATTTCTATTCAAAAACCGTACGGTTCCAGTTTTATAAGTTCAAAGAATTGTACTAACGTCATATACCTAATAAGCACTCAAATTTCGTTTTTTTTTTTTTTTTTACTACGATTCTGTACCTGCGCGTCTCATTCTTACAAATTACATATTATTTATTTTATAATAATAAAACTGTAATTATTCAAGATTTTCGATTACTCATTTTTACAGTGAATTCGTTTTTACTATGTCACATATTAGCGCTGTTGTAAATGTTAAAAATTTAAAAATTACTATTTTGTAAACTGAAATTGTAACGAAATGAAAAGATTTTGCACAATTTATTAAATTGTTTTCATACACTCGTTCATCGCCTATATTACACTTATATTTACTATAATTTTATTTTATTTCGATTAATTGTTGTCGCTCAAAAACATTAGAATGAATTTTCAGAAATTGACCGAAATCTCACAAAAGCGTATAGTAAGTATTTGTCAAGACCATAAAATGTAGTGCAACATTTTTTTTCATGACCTGAAAGTTACGAAACCGGAAAATCTATTCACACGAGAAAATGGCGTGTTGGAAAAAATCAAGAATTTTTTTCAAGTGACGAGCAAAATTGTCGTTTTGAGCGGGAAACAAAAGAGTATTTTTTATTTTTTTTTGCTCTGCACTCTCGTCGTCATCACTGTCGCATGCGCGGTAACGGACGAGTTAAGACCGTAGCACCCCTCATCGACGGGAACTATAGTATTAATAAAAGTTCTAACTCACTTGTTTAAAGTGTTTTGACGAGAAGTTTAAGATTCGATTGGTAGTAATTTTATTTTTATTTTTGAAATTTATGCTTTTTATTAGTTATATTTTATCATATTATGATTTGTATTTTTACTACGGATTTCGCAGTGTTGATTTTAAATAACTATTATTTAAAGATAATTTTACTTTTTAATTTTTGTACTTTTTATAAAATCGTGCATTAGTTAGAGCTCTCGTATAGCTCGTTCAGTCATAATGTTGTCTTATTACGTTAACGCTAGATACTATACAGGTGTTAAAAACAATTTGGAAAATAGTTTTTGATCGATTTATAAGCTTGAATGACACTACTAAAATGCAGAAAAAATCGACGTCAGACAAAGAATTTTTTTTTCCTTTTTTTTCTTTCTCTATGAACACTTTTAAGTGTAAAAGGAATCCTCCGATTTTTACGTTCAATACCTTTAATGAAAGGTCTTTGAACTCTAATTCCGGGGTTTGAAAGTTCGATGTTGAAAAAGTTAAATAATAGTAGGTCAAATTTGACCCAAAAACTCGAAAAACCACGGAGTTTTTTGACACAATCGATTTAGTTTTTTGGCCATGACTCCCCCAAAATAATAAACTAAATTAGCTGAAACTTTTACGAAGCATTGAAATAGGTAAAATACAGTATAATTATAATTTTATATAGGTAACTATCGAAAATTTCCATTTTCTTTGTGGTTTTTGTTCGACGAAAAATTCAATTTTCAACAAAAAGTTTTGAAACTTTTACACAAGGTTAACAAAAAGTACTCATGAAATTCGAAAATTCACATTTTTTTTTTTGTCGTTTAAAATTGAAAAATGGTCGAAAATCGGTCTTGCTTATTATTTTTAGAAAAAAAAAAATTCGTAACCCGCGCACAAATTTGTCGTCACGTAAGAAATAAAAATATGTTGTGTAAAATAAAAATTTTCTATCTGATCGAAAGGATGTGCGAAACATCCGTCCTGCATCCGTTCTGAAAGCGCGTAAAGAAAGTGTTGAAAAACGGTGTAATTTGGTTATAACGAGATTACGCACTACCGCGCGATCGATACTATAAAATTAGTATTTTAACTCGTCAAACGATTCGAACGTTCGTTCCCACGTCGTTTTAGATTTACGCGGATCGTTCGCACCATTTTCGTCGTTGAATTCGGTTTCGATTTTTTTTTACTAGACAAGACTGAGCTCGCACAGGATCGAAGGCAACGGTTGTTTTCAGTTATTCGAACGATGGCTCATTTTTTTCCCGTCTTTTTTGCCCAGCGCGCTTCGTAACGGCGGCTACAACCGCGCACGGTGCCGCAGCGAACTTATTCGGTACAGAGGAGGTGTATTGTGTACAGCGAACATTTTATACCGTCTCTCGCGACGTTCCCTAAACTCCGTTAAAAAATCGCGCGATAATAATACATACGGTTGCAACATTACTATTGTTTAGCGTTTATACACGCGTATAGCAGCAGGTATAGCGGGTACTTATTCTGTTCGGTAATCTAGATTTATGCCCCGGAATCGGCCGGCGCGCACAAACGCGTAGGCGACCGTATAATATAGCCGTAATACAGCCGGCCGGCCACGCGTTGAGGGCGGACGCGGCGGATAAACAACGCGTACGGGCGCCGCGGGAGATTTCGGTCTGAAACGAGTAACATTCCGGAAACACATATGTTCGTTTGCGAATTCCCTTTAAAACTACGTATAGCTGGTACACGATGATATTATAATAATAACAACGAACGCGACGGCGCGATGCAACAATTTTTTTACGAGCTCTCGTTCTGTACCGTATAAAACATATTACGGCGCGCGGCGTGTAACACTACTGTGATGTAGAACGGTACAGGTACACACGAATACGCCGCGCACACGCCACTGCAGTGGCGTAACCGGGTTACAGAACCCGAACGGGACCTACGCCGAAACGCCAAAATATCATACTTTAAACTGTACAACAACGCTGTCAACCTTCATTCGAGCGCAGTCTTAGGCTTTGGTTCGGTGGCTGAACGCGAGCGATTGTGCCGTTTTAAAAAAAACTCATTCGGGCTTTTTTTTTTTACGCTTTGACCTATACGTCTGCAATGGTCCAGATTATAAAAGATTTTGAAGGGTTTAAAACCAAAAAAAAATTGCGCACCGAGTGACTATAGTTTATGGTAAAACGATTTCCATACTTCCGGCAGCTGTTCGTTAGTTTGTGGGTTATTTCGTTCTGACGCTGTACATTGAAAACACCCGATCGCCCACCCTGTTGTTTTTTTTTTGGTTGTATCCATCCCCTAGTGGTGGCGTGGGTGGGTAACCAATCGGGGAAAAATTGGATGATGAAGAATTGTTTTTATTGTTCGCCACACAGAATAGCTTATCTCGAGGGGGGCTTAATATCAAATTACATATTACATTTCTTTCATAAATACCCGAATACAGCTGTTTAACCTTATATTCGGACTCTATTATAGGATTTGTCGCCAATTAAAATAAATTCGTAAGAGTTATGAAACCCTATACTTATCAAACAATAATATTATATAATAATTGTCATTTTTAAATTATGTTAAAATGCAAATAAAACTCTTGTTGGAAAAATATGAAGGTACCTAAATGTTTTTATTAACGTTGCTGGAGATATTTTTATCGTATTTATGAAGATTTGAACGGACGACTTCTTTTACAGGTCTGAAAGGGAAAACGACGATTTTGCCACTTCAATGAAATTTCGAAGGATGACGATCGCATACTTATTATTCAAAAGATTATTGGATTTTTATTTTAACACTAGAAGACAAACAGCTTATGCGAGTCGGGCCGTAGGTTTACAATTATTGTTTTTAAATAACGTAAAAATATAAAATTTTTCTATAAACTGCAATAATTGACCGCGCATTGTTTTGTTTATTTTTAATTACGTTTAACCGAAAGCACTTTCAATAAACTAAATCGAACATGTACAAAAGTTAACTTTTTTCATTAGCTTGCTCAACAAGTTAAACAATTTTGTAACCAGGAATTTGAAGTGCCTATATTATATTGAATTTACGTAAACCAAACAGTAAAAGAGTCGGGCTGTACACACAAACGAGTTTTAGGGTTTTGAGATTCGGGTCACGGTGTTTGTAATAATATAAAGGATCCGATGACAACCCGCGTAGAACGGTTTACTTACTACTTAACATACCTAATACATTGTCAAAACAAAACTTAAAACAGTATACTAACGTAAAATATCAGCTACAACATCTACTTGGACACTATAAACGCATATTTGCACCTTTGTCCGTTTTGAAAAAGGTCACATGGAAACGAATTTAAAACGAAAGGCCCGGAAACGTTTTAAGCACATACATAGTACAAGTACAATGTACATAGTTGAGGCCATTGTTATGAAAAAAAAAAAAAGAAAACGATTAATTTTTGGTTGTTCTAATAACAATTATAATAAATTATTTAGATCATAATACGAGGGACGGTCGTGGTGTATAATACGGTTATTGAGTGTACATACTTGGAAGTTGGACGACGGAATGACAATTGAAACTAAGTTCGCCGAACGTGAATATAATATGGTTATACTAACAATAATAATTGTTTTGTATAGTTTGTGCTCGTACAATATTCAACGATATTCGATGTACGCGTTCGTCACAAAGGTTCAGATATATAGGTAGGTATAGCAGAATGTTGAGTAATATTGATGTCGTACAGTAGTTTGCACATAATATGAGGAAGTTTTGAAAAATATTTCGAGCCAAACAATAAGATCGTACCTGTATTATAATGCAACAAACTGCCATAGTGTTTTACGAAACAAACGAAAAGTGTTTTGATCAGTGAAAATAATAATTGTAATCGCGCTTATACAAGTTTCACACGAAACAAAATGCTTCTAAGTATGTTATAAGTGGTGCTTGATTTGAATGAAAAAAAGGAAGGTCGCAGTTATTATAAAAATGAAATTAGTATAGGTATTTATGTGCCTTTACTAGACCATTAGATGAATCGAATCAGAAGGGAAACGCTAAAATATATTTTAAAAAGAAAGAGGGAAGACTTTGTCCCCTCACGGACTCTTCCAAATCAAGCTCTAGGTACATGGTTATAAGAATAATAATAAGTTTATTTTATACAGTTAAACAATAGTATTATCAATTTAACCTATTTTTGACTAGTTTAAGTTTCTGTCGTATACTGTCGAATTTGTGGTGAATCAGCAGACAAATGTGTAAGTACTACTATTAAGATCTTAACTTTTGAGTGATACCTATACATACCTATTAAGAATGAGTAGGAGTACGTTATGGAACCGTAAAGTTTTAAACCACAAAAGTAGATAAATATTAAAATTTCTATGATTATATACGATTCATCTTATGATCGACACATCAAAATCGTATGCGAAATCGGAAATTCATTGTGTTTTCTCATATGATTGTTGAACGTGCAGCCTTAACAATAATTGTTATACGTACAATCTAAGTAATTGTCAACTTACTTATTTGGAAAACAGAAAATACAATGTTCTTTAAGTTTTGTCTTTACGCAGCAGCATTATATTGTACAAATAAGTTGGTGAAAACTCTGATATTGTTTTATATTTCTTATTTTTTATAGAAAGGACAAACAAACGGTACGTATAGAGTTACTATAGGTTCTGTTTTTTTTTTTTTTGCATTTTCTAAAATAACATTCGCGCTTTTGTTTCTTTTGTTATCACAAAACCACAATATATACATTTCTTATAAGGTTATAATATTTTTTGGCCTATTCTGAATTATATGAGTGAAAATTAATTAGGTTTACAATAATATGATAAGACAAATTTTACATTTTGTACGAATCTGACTACAAAATTAAGTAATAAAAAAATTAAAAAGTCGGATATTTCAAGGTCGGGTGGGTAGCTCGTTCGAGTAGAACAAAATATTGGGTGGGTCACAGGTTTGGAAATTCTAGTATGATGTTTATATTAAATATGTAAGAAATTAATTTTTCATTAAAATTTTACGATTTAGAGCAAGCTCAGTAAGTCAAATACCCAACAAGTGGTGAATTTTCAAGTTATTAATTTGGCTTAAACCGTTTTTATGATGTTTTAAACTCGTCTATAATCCGATAATGTGATAAAATTTCAATTGATTTATCTAATTTTGGATGAATTTTGCCCATAAAAAGAATGGAAAGAACGAAATGACAACGCGATGAATGAGCTAGGCACAAAAAAAAAAATTACCCAACTATTAAAATTTGCCAACAGTGAAAAGAAAATAAGATTTTAAACTTGAGTAAACGTTTCAAATCTTAATTATGAAAACCACTTGACTATACTGCAATAACCATACACAATTATGAAAAATGAAACGTTATATGCATTTGGCTCAAAAAAGAAAGGAACTGTTGAACATTTTTATGACGTATAAACTTTGTCTGTCTAAATAACGATTGAAGACTTCAATTTATTTGAACAGTTTTTAGAGACGCTATGGATAAAAACACATAATTAAGAAAAATGACAATCAACTATATAAAAATGTGAATGAACCAAAAGCGTGTAAACTGAGTTTCAAAATTCTTCAACCACACATAGATTGGTGTAACATTTAGTTAGGTCGTGTTACAGTTTAAGACCCTAAATTGAAAACTTTTGCGTATAATGAAATAATAACTGTAAATATGTACAAATCACAAAACTTAAAGAATTGTAAACCGATTAAAAAATGACACTTTGCGTTTCAATTATTGCACAAGTTAAAATAATATGAGCTCAACCTATCCTTAATGTGGAAAAATTTCATGTAATTTAGAGCAATTTTTAAGATTTTGACTTTTTCGTTTTTGGACTCAAACTCAAAAAACAATGGAAATTTAAAAAAAAGGGTTAGCTATAGAGTACCAATAAGGGCTGAAAATTGATCGTATTAACTATTTGTACACCGAGGAAAAGTATTGAAGCGATACGTTGCCACAATTCGTACAAATTGATAACCAACAATTTTTACTTTCAACCAAATTATAGGTATCTACAAATCATTTAATTATTTGACTTATAGTACTATCATTGATTTTATATTTAACAGACAATCTATGTTATAGTAGTTTTTGGCGGAAAATCTTTAAAGATAGCCCCTCTAACCTTAAAATCTTGGCTACGCCAATAATATAATTGTATAAAGTATAATGCATGCGAAAAATCGGAATAGTTCTTCTACGCGAAAAAGGGTTTTCAGAAAAAAATTAAAATAAAATAAACAATGCATGAATTGTTCATTACATTTCCATTTCTCACTGCACTCAGCATTTAAAATTACTGAAATTACGGGGAAATAAAAAATACAAATGAAAAAAATTCAATGACACTAGCCGATAGAATAACAGCTTTCATTTCACGATTTATAATCCTTACGAAGGAACTCTAGTTGCGTCAAACACGTTCTTGAAATACTTGCCACAACAGTTTCCGTAGTTACCAAAATAATATAAATTATTGCATATAGGTAAAATTAGCTGGAAGTGATATGAATTATAAATTTACGTCTAGCCAGATTACTTGGAACTTGAGTTTACGTGATCTCCTTTACATTGGGTTAATGCGCGTTTAACATCGAATGAGTTATGAGACAATTGACAAAGGAAAATAGTTAAATAAGAGCGGCCAACATAATTTTATGGTGCATAGAAACCTACCTAAATCTTATGTAGACTTCCGTTTGAAAATGATACGATATATTACTCGTATTAGTTTTGATTATTTCTAAAAAAAAAATAAATTCCTACATAATTTGATTCCTTCTTTACTTGAACAATACACATCTGTCTTTCTCGATTCCCTTGGGCAGATTTTTTAAAAAAATACAATTAATTTATATAAAAACAATAAACATCTGATATTAAATCTGGGACGACGCATTTTAAGTGAAATTTGGAGTACAGAGTATACTCCTTGTTAAAAAAAGTGTATTAAATAGTTAAATTAAAAATTAATCGTTATAGCTGCTGGTGACTGGATAAATGAATTTCTTTTTTGATAATATTTTTGGAACGCTTTTTAAATAGGTTGTGTAGGTGTTTTAAACAGGTACTATAAGTCTCGTTACCTTATAAATTATACAGAAAACCAAAAATCTGTCCTTATATTTGAAATATTTTGTCAGTAGTGTTTCACAATTACCAATCAACAGTATTATATTGGTATTTACGTATTATTTCACATAAAACATGAATAAAAATGAAGAGTATGAACGCTGCAGTTAAATAGTCGATTTACATAAAAATATGATGATCATATCAGTAGGTGTATTTCGTTTTGAATGTTCATATTTTTAATAGTCTAGTTCAAATAATGTAGGTAGGTATCGAAATTTCATGATTAAGCAAGTTTGCAATCGCAATAATAGTTTATGTAATTATACGTTCATAAAACTAATTTGTTTTTCAAGAACAAGTTTGGTCATATTTTCAACTTGACATCATACATAGGGTTTATGAATTCGGAATTTCATATTTTACTGTTTGTTGTCTTCGATTTTTAATTTTGAGACTAAAACAAAAAAGTAGGTCTTCCATAAAAATTCCCTCACGTGTATAAAAGTTTTCAAAAAAAAATTTAAACTATTGGACAACTTTTATTGACAAACATAAATAACTAATTGTGTTTTGATGACTTTAAAAACAAAACAGAAATGTTTGCTATTAATAAATATAAAAATTAATACACGTATTAACTATTAAAATAATATTATAATAATATTCTTCTGGCTTTATAAACAGAAATGATATTTTGAAAACTATATTTATAAAAAAATACCGCTAATATTGGGCGGAAGGTGATAATAGTATCGCTTATAAATATTATGATTTTTTTCTAAAATACGAATAAGAATATTATGTAATTGAGTAAAATAATATGCAAGATCGAACCGCACACTACGTGGCAATAATAACTTGAATTATAGATAATATGCTAACACGAATATTCCAAGGAAATATACAGATTTTAGTAGAATTATAAAAAATAATAATAATAAATAATAAGCTTGGTTGAAAAAAAAAAAAAGGTAGGTAATGACGACGGAAAAAAGATTGTGTGGTCATTAATTTATATATAACACGACAAAAATTGGATATTTCTAATTGCACAGGTCTAGTTAATGTGTACCGCAGAGCAGTGCTTAACTCCCCCAAGAGTAATATTGTAACGGGAATTGTGTCATTTTTCAACGTGCATTTTGACCACAACATATTTTATAACCACCATGGCATAGTTATTACATTATATACATATATATATATATATATATATTTTTAACAATCCCGTCCGAAGAGAATTTTCGTTTTGATTTGATTTAAACTAATCGGCTCGAATTTAAGCTGGTTAAACGGATTCATAAGCCTGGTGTCCACTATTAAGCGCTAACGTTTAAAAATGTAAGTGTCAAGTTTACCTATAGTTCTCTGTTACAAACGACTTGTCATTAATCTATGTGACAAAAGAAATGTTCACGTCGAAAATTTTAATATAGACAAATTCGAATGATTTTATTGCGTATTCGTATTGACTTGGAAAGTAGAGCTCGTCGTTTTGTTATAATAAAAACTATACGGATTCGAAAAAAAAAATAATGTGTAAAATTGAAAATAATTAGTATATCAATAATAGCAATTATGTCAAACAATACACATCCGTAAGTATCAGTTTTACTCGAATCCACTGCACATAAACTAAAACTTATACAGCGTCAGCACCAAAAAAGCATGTAAAACTTAGTCTTAAGACTCAAATCTTAAAACTAAGAGATTTGATTTCATATAGATATTAAGAACATTATTATTTTATCAGAATTCGTTTAAATTGTTCTGTATATTATATGCGCGTGTTTAGAATTAAAAACCAAGTTACGGTTTAGTTTAAGGCCGGTATTATGGACATTCAGTTTGGGCAGAGATGCGATGATTTACATAGATATTTTTATCACAAAAGTTGTTCGTCAGTACAAATAAAATAATAGAAGTTAATATGTATTTAAAAAATGTATAACGATATCAGTTTTACTGGTACGTGTTTAAAATAGCGAGTTACCTACAAACATGGCGTATTTTACATAACTTAATGTATTAACGACAAATTTTTGTGTTTGAATCCGTCTCTGTCAAACAAAAACGGATAAAAAATATGTCGATTGGGAAAAAAAAATCAATTTAGCATCATCTCCTCACAAAGTATCAATCCTCCGGTATTTTCAAAATATATTAAGCTGAATCGTCGGTTATAACTTCAATAAATCAACAGTTCATTGTTCTGCTACAGACTCGTGGCGAACAGAGTGTTATTGCCCGCACGGTACATTTTGTGCTCTTGTAACATATTATATTTTATTTCCTCAATACTCGCGGTATTCTGCGTTTAGCGTACATGATATACCGACGTTGTATTATTATTATTATTAACTATATTCCATTCCACGAGAGAATAGTCCGTTTTCATGCGTCTCAACTCAACTTGGCTTCGGCAATGCCAGACTTCAGTTTCTTTCTCCAAGCGATCTTTGACGTTGGACGGTGTCACCCAAAGCTAAACTTTTCTGACGCGAAACAAATCGATTCCTTTTTTTGTCGAACGATAAGGCGGAAAAGTTTGGTGGACTGATTGTTCTCTCGCGGAACGGAGTGTATCCGTTAATTTTTTTTTTTCTACATTCAAAAGTTCAACGTCAATATCCATATTTATTGACCGTTTAATATAGACATAGTACTGTATTGAACAGTTCTACATGTTATATTGTTAAGATATAGATTTACCGTGGAAACGGAATCGTATGTACACTTATCGCACTTGCTTCCCGAGTGTGAGATCAGCGACCCACGGTAATTCGACAGCGCTATAAGCTTATTGTTGTTGAACTATGCAGCTCACGTGTCAGCCATCAACAGCTATCAACTATCAATACACGTGTCGAATACCTTGATTTATTACATTGTGGATAGTAATTAATATTATAATATTGTACTAGCTGTCCTGTCCCGGCGTAGCCGTTTGCGCTACATTATACCTGGCACATATATATATATATCTTTTAGATTCTGAGCGTAACGAAGAATGCGCTGGTTTTCACAATATGTAATGTGTTTTTATTTTTACCACCATGTACCAATCACGATAACTTCTTCAACAATGCTCCGATTTTTAAAATCAGTACTTCTAACGATAGGTGTGCCTACTTCGAGGTGTCATAGCGTATTTAAGCGTAAAAAAATTAAAAAGTAACGACAAAAAAAAACTAAGGAAAAAAACGTTGAAAATAACGTGTTTTTGACGTAATCGGTTTAGATTTTTGGCCATAAATTTCACATTAACGATCGGAACGAGCTGAGTATCTCGCATAATATTGAAAATGGTAAGATGCAGGTCTGTCAGAAATTTCAAAACATTTAAATTTTTTTCGTAATTTCTGGCGTTTGGACCTGGGGTTCAAAAAATTTTAGGGGCCCTTAGAGACCCGATTAAGGCCCATAATCCTACCAAAAAATTACAAATTTAAGCCCGAAACGTATATAAATTGGGGCTGAAATCATATGAGTTGAGGTCCAAAAAACACAAATGTGGATAAGAGCCTGGGGCGCAGTTCTGTTTTGGCACTCCGCATCAATCCCTGGAAGGACCACGCGAAACAAGGCAGCGGCTGGGTAGGTATCTAAACATATATTTTAGGGATTCTTGGCATTTTCAAATGGACCACCCCAACACTTTGAAAACGGATCTTTTAACCCGTTTCTATTAAAATGCAGGGGATGCTAGAGTGTTCGCATATAATATATATATTTAACCGTCACGTTTTCGCTATGTATTCGAGACGGGGCTATATTATGATGGGAGAGCGCGTCTTGAAATGATAATTATTATTTTTATCGTCGTTTTCGAGTAGTCGTTTTTGCGGAAAACACCTCGGCAACTGGAGGTACGCATTAGTATTACGACTCGAGCAGCTGCAGCGCCGTCGTCGCGGTCGTTTCGTTTTATATAAATCAAACGGTTCCTTTTTCTTTTGCCACCCCTCGGAATGGACCGGCCGCGTGTATAACCTTACGGGCGTTTCGAGGCGAATTTATAGCGCGACAGTCACACCCACACAACACTTATACGGAGTGCACTTTGAAAAGTAAAAACTTAAACGAAAAGTCGGGAAACACTTATACAGCTGTCGCAGAGAACAAATTATTTGCAGTATCGCGGTCACCCGACAGCTAGGTGTTCCGACGTGTCACGGTATTTGCATTTTTTTTTATTTTTTATTCGCAAAAGTGAAAACTATAATAGTATATAGTCCGTACCTGCCATCCACGTGTGCGTAAAATGTTTTGGTCGCGTTTTCAAGAGTTTTTATTTGTGTGACGAAGCGAACGTCTTTGCCGCGTGTGTCCAATGCCGGGTCGTATATCGTGTAGTAGGTGTAGATTGTACTTGGAAAATGGAAATCGTTCCTTTTTAGCTGACTTCAAAAAAGTTCTATGTTCGACGGTGTGGGTATATATTTTGTTTTTATTTTATGTATGTTCGCCGTATTTATTTTTCTTTTTTTATTGTTCGATGGGTCACACTTCAGAGGTGGTCCTAATTTATCGAAATTGTTTTGGTGATTTTGGAAAAAATTAACAAAAACAAAAAAAAAAAAAACGTTACGGTAACAAACGACCGATTCAAGTCAAATGACACGGTATGAATCATGTGACCCCAGAAGTTATTTATAGTAATCACATTCCACTAAAAATTATGAAAGCAAAAAAAATTTTAACATAACCGACAAAATCGACTTAAAAAAAAAAAAAAAAAAAAATATATAAAATAATATATATTAAACGAAGAAGAAAAATGTCGTTACTTTTTTTAAATCGGTGCCGCCCAACATGTAGAAATAATAATACAAAACTGACTAACTAGTCAGTTTCTACATCGTGGCACGACTCTGCAAAGTAACGTTTTTTTTAATTTTTTTTTTCCGTTGATTTGGAGTCTGGGCATCTTTTTTGAGGGATTTTTGGTGCGTGTGGGTGGTCGTCAAAAATGTTGGCAACTTAATAATTTTGAGTTCATCACGCCACTGTGCTAGATTTATCGGAATAAATAATTCCGTGTCGTTGCAAAAACCGCGAAAGACTTCAGAGAAACATAAAGATTTGTGAACGGTTTCATTTGCATGACTACTCAGTGTAACTGTGGTAACATAAAGAAGAAGAAAAAAGCCGGGATCATTCTAAGTCGCGTGGGTAGTTTGACGCAGTAGCGACTACGCTTTGGGCGGGTCACTAGTTTAGAAATTGTGGTTTAAAAGCATTACCTAATTAATATCTGAAAGCAACGATAAATCATTGCCTTCGAAAATACGATCCTGAGCGAGCTCAGTTGTCTAGTATACGTCGTGGTAAAAACAAATTTAACAATAAATACTCTTGTCAAATCTGTATCTTTCCTATTTTGGTATTGTGTAAAAGTTTCAGCTTGGCCCGATCTTTATTTTGGATGTTATGATCAAAAAAATCGATGAGTAAAAAACACGTTCCCCGTAATTATTTATCCACCCCCCCGTAAGAAATACACGGCCGCTCGGAATGACAAGTTTGACGACAAAATAACAACGTGAAATCGGCTATAAACCAAAATTGTGTAAACTAATTTTCAAAATTTACTTATGTAAAACTATCTTGTTTAGATTGTACATATTAAAGTTTCGAGACTTAAACATAAAAACTAGAGTTTTTATGGAATAAGAACTCCGTAAAATATCAAATTCCAAAATTTCAACTCCCTTAAAAATGATCGAAATCAATTGAAATTTCAGCAGTCAAATCATTAAACACTTTTTAATGGCATACATAAATTTTAAGTCGAACGGAACAATTTTGAAAATTTGGCCATTTTTGTTTTTGGCTCATAACTCCAAAAATAATCAAAATTTTAGAAAACACTTAAAATGAAGTACCATATCGGATAAATTATCTTTCTTTTGAATTGTCACACAGTTTTTCTACTAAAAAAAATAATCACAGAAAAAAAAACATCATAGTACAAACAAATTTTAATAACATTATTTTATAAATCAAGTACTAACTAATAGTGCTGGCTTATTATTATTTTGATTTTATAAAAATATTTTAATAATTACACCCCTCCATTTGATCTCAATATTCCGTTTTGTTTGTACAATATGTATACGTAGCTAACCCATTAAATAGAAAATATCAATATATTCGCTACGAAATGAATAATTTAATCTAAATATTTGTTTAAAAGTTTATTTAAATTAGTTTTTCGTTTTATCATAATCGACTCGTGCAATTTTTAATTTAATTAATGAATATTATACAGCTTATATACCTACAGATAAATCACATTAATACTGAATTCAGCACAAACTCGGAATAATAAATACGAGAAACAAAAGTTTACAATAGAATGAGTTAAAAAAACCAGATTATTATTTGAGGTTTATTTGCATACAATTTGTCAAAACTAAAAGTAAAGAAATACAACCGAGCTTGTATAAAAAAAAAAAAAAAAGAAAGAAAGATATGAATACTGCAGTTAACGAAACAGTTAAAATACGTTTTTAAAAATTTGTATGTACAGTGTACATTGTACACTATACGTTTGTTTTATTGTTTATCGATTAGGTTATGTTACTTTAATTAGTACGGATTTCAAAATTATTAATTTTTTTAGAAAATCGACAGAGGAATAACATAATTATGTAAAATATTAAATCGCGTAAGTTATACATTTATAATTAAAGTGTTTAAATAAGTGTTTATGAGTAGGTACGTTTATCGTAACAGGAAAATCACAAAATATAAAACTAACAAATTACTATCGAAATCATTTTTCTTTACTTAAACTTTCAAAATTCATATTTATACGACGCAATTTTTCTCGGAGCCGTACAGTAGGTACGTTTAAATGCATTCTTATAAACAGTTTTCACATTTTAATATTATATCACGGTTAGGTATTATTAGTAGAGATAAAAAAACGTCGATTATTTCGAAAATCGTGTTAAACGCTTCTGTATTGTTCTTCTTTACGGAACAATCTAGACAACATTACACTGCAGGGAAAAACGCTGAGTATTTTTTTTATCGTTTCTCCGTCCATACGGTTGACAAAAAAGAGCACACATCTCTGTAAAATCAATAGCTTCCTCGCTTCGCTCAGAATCAAAAAAAAAAAAATGTACGACGGCCGTACCGAATTGAATTGTATCGAAAGAACAAGAGGACGACGTCAAATGCGAGTAATACGACACTGTACGCGAAATAAACGCGTCATGGCGACAAATAGCACGAGAATTATACTAGTTTCGTGATCGCTTTTGATCGGCACGGCGAACCAACACATTCATGACGTGCATCGCGGGTTCCGTTCGGGAACCTACAGGGTGAAATTGTAGAAAAAAAAAATTTTTAAAAAAATATTGACAAACGAATCAACAGTCTGCAAGTATTCAAAAAAAGAGTTTATCAAATCAATATAAAGATTATAATATAAACTATTTTGGTAAATAGAAAAATTAATTTTTATAAATTAAAGATTTTGTTGCAAATAATATCATTTTTTTTTTTTATCAATGGTGTACAATTTTATACGAATTTTATGGATACAGTACCTATATATACACATCAGATACATAAATGAACGGATTTATAACGAATATTGATGCGGGGTCGTTTCTCGCAGACGATATATTTCTTTCGCAAATTGATATCTTTCATTTTTTTCGGTTTTTGTGTTACGTAACTAAGTGACTTTAAAATATTAAGTATGAATAAACAACAGTTACGCGACTTGAAATGGTCAAAATATAAAACATCATTCTTACAATTTTTTTTATTTCAAATACGAATTGCAATATTGATTACAAAAACGCTATACATCTTTATTGGTTTTTCGTGCCGGTCAGCAACCGCCTTACCGCAAGTCGTTTGGTTATCGAGTTGACTAAGTGTACACGACTGGAGCTCGTAAAAACGAAAACGTATTTTTTACAAGTTCGATTTTTTTACGTACCCAAGTAGGAATTCAATCGTAATCAAAAAGATGTACTCGTCGAAAGTTATCATCGTGACCGGTCGCAGTATATTTTCGATACCGATTAATCGCTACAAGTTTGATCGCACTCGTTCGAGTCGTAACTCGACACTGCCGCGGGACCTCGCGTTTTCGCAAAAGTCCGGCTAATTCTGCCGCGAAACAGATGGCCCGCGACACGGGTGTTTCGACGTATTTCGCGGCGGTTCGCACGACATCCGTCTCGTTTGTCGATTCCGTCTGTAAACAATATTAATATTAATATTAAATATTGTTCGCGGTAACGATTCGCAAATTCTCAGCACATTTGTCGGGCGATTCGGACGACGTCGGACGCTGCACCCCGTATCGAGAGTTTATACTCGCGAAAAAGTTTGCTCTCCCGCCGCCGTCGCTCGGTTCCCTTCCAGAGGAACTCGCTTGTATCCGCGGGTACGCAACGCACGTCTGTATTTCAGGTAAACCGAAGTTTGTGAGTTATATTCCCAAAAGTGGACAAAAACAAGAGACACATGCAAATTGAAACGGAGAATACTATAATACGCGCGCGTATATACGTTACACTTCTCGCAAAGCCTCTTGGGGCCGGGCCCCGAGAACACCGTGCCGTTTTTTAAGTAGTTCTAGACCGCGTGTGTGTGTGTGTATAACCCACTATATATTTGCGGTGTCGTACAACACGCGAAAGGACGCGTTTTCTTTCCGGGGCAAGCGGAGAATTATTGTTACTGTGTATTTTATCGTGAGCGCCCTCGGTAGGTACTCCGCCGCTCGGTTCCGGACCGTCCGCGAAGGGTCGCAACTCGCTCGGTCGGTCGACTTGTCGACGGCGCAATGTATTATTATTATTATTATACGCGCGCGCGCGGCCGTAAACCCGGACTGAAGAATAGGTGTGCCCGACGACGGATTTGTCACCGATTAGTTCGAGTGTTAAGTCGATTTCGATTAAGTTCGTAATCGACTCGTCCGCTTTTAGATTCCACAGCGAGGGCGCTATCGATTTTTACAAAAAAGTGTGGTTTTTTTTCTCCTAAATTACTGTTGTGTCCGCGAGCCTACGATATTGCTGCTCCGATCTTGACGGTTGAAACGTTTACCGAGAGCCCGTGGGTGCATTGGTACTCAACGTTTTGTCAAATTTTCAATTCTAAAAAAGTAGTTCGCGAAAAACCAAAAAAAAAGAAAACTTGGAAAAAAACGGTAAAAAAGTACGGCGCGTGAACGACTAAAATTCGACACAGCAACCATATAAATAAACAAAAAAAATAATAGAACTCTCGTGATAGCACCTAGGGTGTTGCTCCCGGGATCTCGATGGTCGAAACGTTTTCTGAAACATCAACTTATATACGTGATGCATTATGCACGCGTTTCTAATGGATTCATTTCAAAAGGATGTTTACAAAAATAAAATTTATTACTCAAAATACACTTATGTTAGTAAAATGATGATTAAATGCTCCAGAATGTCTAACGCGTAACGTTTCTTGATACAAACCCGAGCATTTAGGGGACAAAAATTGGAAAAATACAAACTTTGTTCAGAAAATCCAAGAACGACGAACACCCTTAATTAACTTTTAATTTAATAAATGAACTTTTGACTTAACTTGACTTTTTGTACTTTCCACTGACTTGACTTGGCCAGTTAAAAGGAGTTGCCCTGCAGCCTAGCATTTTTGCTTCAAAAGTTTCCTCTCTGTATGCGAGAATATAATATTATCTCCGAAAAAAATGCGATCAATTTTCTATCTTGTTTTGTGACGTGTACAAACAGTGTTTGAAAGATAAATATTTATCTCGATAATATACGCACATCAAGAGCGGACCAAAGGCGGGCTGCTATAACGGACTTAAGCTCTTCCCAAAATGTTTGACCCTTAAGATTTTTGTTATGAACGAAACAACACCATTTTATTAATAATTTTTTTCATAGATAAACTTTTAGGAACTATTTTCAGGTGCAGGTAGCAAATTTTGTTTCCGTTTCGCGTCTTACGTAAAGAAATTGTATTGGGTGTACCGGGTTTGAAATTTTTTTTAAAAAATATATCGATAATATTTTATATTACAAAATTTTCCCGATTTTATAACTTTAAAGATCTGCAGAACACTGACAAAACTGTGACTTAAGATTATAGATTCGTAATTTTACTCTACCACAGATTTATAATACGTTCTTACGTTTCAATTAAATTTTTAAGTTTTTTTCGTGAAATCAATCAAAAGTTTTTATCGAACTACAAAGACTACGAACATGTTGGAAATTTTCAAAATTTTTAAAGTATTATACAAAGCTAAAAAATTGATTAGAAAACTTTGAAAATTTTATCAAACTATTGTATTTTCTATACACTGTGTTTTATAATGTGTGAAAGTTTCAAATCGTTTGATTAAGTATTGTGAAAAAAATCGCAAATAGAAAAATTACGCTATACGACACAAAAAGTGGACAAGAGTTCTGTACTTCTATGATATCCCGATAAACATCAAATTTTTGTATTTTTTTTTTTGTTCACAAAGTTGTTTATTAAAATAGTTTGTAGATACATTTGAAAAAGTAACAACAAAGATATTTTTTTTTTTACCAAGTATTTAAGATACGATTTACCGCGAATAATGGTTTTTATACAGTTAATCGGTTTTCGCATAACATTGCTTTTCGAATTCATATTGCAATGATTATAATTGTGTTGAGATTCGAAACAAATCATTCATTCACTATAATCAATCAAATATACATTATTTAATAGTGAAGGAACAAAATAGCGATATTCCCATTAAACTATACTTTTTTGTGAGGCGTTTTATTTAAAGTAACAAAAATTACCGTTTAAACACCATAATTATGTATTGTTAACAATATAATTGTGTACAAAACCAATTATTACGTGTGTTGGCGCAACAGTGTATAATCGCATGAACGAATAAAAAAGTTTTTTTTTATTTCTTTAATGAAGAAAAATAATAAATATTCACAATATTTTACAGAACTCGGTGTTTCAAACATGATCATAAACAGAACCCCGCTTTGCGTGTGCAGTCGGGCGTCGGGTAAAAAAGAGCGACTTAATTGATGAAAAAGTTAAAAAAAAAGAAAACAGTTTAATTTTAAAATTATCGTAATTCTGTCCGATATGATATTAAGCTCGAAAACCCTCTTTTAATATAATATTTACTCTTATACTTCAAAATATAACTTGAAATAAAAATATACTAATAATAAGAAATTAAGTTTATTTGAAGGCCTTGTAATCGATTATGATAGTTGCGCTCGTATTGTAATAGAAACAATATTATTGTCGTTTTACGTCGGATTCTATAAAGTTTTCGTAAGTTTATAAAATTATGCGCTATTCGGACGGGAGTGCTTTTAAAATTGCTATTCTTATTGGTATATCGCAGCACAATAACTCCACGCGCACGTACATTATACGCGTCTTTCGGAACTTAGATCAGGTGAAACGGACACGTACGACACGTAACTACGTGTGCGAAATCTCCCGGGAAGTTTGTATGAAAATACCTAAAATACACGCGATTTAAACGTCTTCAATATTTCATTGTGTGTGTGTCTCGAAGTATATAATAATATATGGTGGCATGTAAAAAAACTTTCTCAGAAAATAAGTAAAAAACAATAAGCAAATAAAAAAAAAGAAATTCGGGATCAATCCAGGTCGCGCGGGTAATTTTTACGCTATGGGTCACTTTGGGTTCCGGAAGGTTTATATAGAAGTTGTACATTAAATCTGAAGCAATTAAAAATTGTTTACGAAAATAACGATTGAGAATTGAGAGTGAGCCCAGTTAAACTATAAAAATTGTGCCGTAACAATAGAATTTATTATATGTCTTCTTTTTAGGCGCTAGAGTTAAAAGTAGTGAAAACAGTTTAAAATTGTATAGAATCTTAATTTTATCATGATGAGAAAATAATTTTAAAACTAATACCGAAAAACCCCGACGAATAATATCAAATACCACGGAGTAATCGCCCGTTTCGCCCAATTAAAAAGAAATTGGTATTTCATATTAAATTACCATAAAAAAATATTGTTGATTATTAATAAATAAATTATTTTGAATATTTTTCAATATTTGTTATATTAATATGTGTATATATATATATATAATTATAATTATAGTTGTTATTTTCTGAAAAAAGTCCCACCTTTGACTTATTTTTAGGAAAAAATTTGTTACTCGCACAAATTTGTTATTTAAGAATTTAAATTAAAATACGATATGTAAAACAAAATTTTCTATCTGATAAAAAAAATTTCAAAAGAATCTGCCCAATAGATTCCGACAAGTACAAAAAAAGTGTTGAAAAACAGTGTAGTTTGGTCATAACAATGTAATTATGTGCATTATTGTACAATCGATATTAAAATAGTATTAATTCCTCAAATAATGGTCCAAATGATTTGAGATGTTCACGCGTTATTTAAATAAATATTCTTTATACGTGAATACGTTTTTCGGAATTAATTCGGACCATTTTTATTGTTAAATTTGTTTTTTACCAGGACATATACTGGACAACTGAACTCGCTCAGTATCGTATTTTTGAAGGCAATGATTTATCATTGCTTTTAGATATTAAATAATGCGTTTGAACCACAAATTCTAAACTAGTGACCTACCCAAAGCGCAGTTGCTACTCCGTTTTTGTTTATTTGTTAATTGTTACTTGTTCAATTAACTTTAAACCTAACTGTTAGTACCTGTCAGCATTATAATAGTGATTATAGGTATGAGTAAAAGTTTCTTTTTGTGTAAAATTCAATTTTTTATCAAAACAAATTACAAAAAAAAACGGAAATTTTTGAAAAGTTCTTAATTTTCAAAATCACTTGATATTTGTATCAAACCTGTATTTCACCTATTTTAATATTATGTGAAAGTTTCAGCTTCATTATTTTGGAAGTTTTTACCAAAAAACCAAATCGATAATACTTGACCTATTTATTTTTATTGTTTTTTTCTTGATAATAAACAATATTTTAAAATAACAATATGACATAAAATATCAATTTTTTTTTTTCATTGTGGAAAACGCTTCTGTTGCATTTAGTGCTTGCATATCGACCACGATTAACACAAAATATTTGATATTTCACCATTTTGTGATATATTTCGACACAAGTGACTTCAAATAATAATCACAACGCACTCAGTCGTAACACAAAGCATAATATATCTACTATCTCTGTACTATAGGCTGACACTAATGGAATTTCAACTATAACATTGTCGATTCTCTATTAACACAAACTAAATATTATATTAGTTTTATTTCTGTTGAAATTACTGAATTTCCGTGGAAACGATTTCCGTTGGATGCTGACAATGTCATACTAGGATATCAGTCTACATGTTTGAATAATATTATTTTATACACCTACCTACTTACCTACTAATAAAACCAGTCTTGCAGGGCAAATCACTTTTATTTTGTAAAAATTAAATTACTTTACTCGTTACGTTATCAATAAATAGTTACTAAATTACAAATAAAAAAAGCAGGAAAGCAGAAATCATTGGCTTTGAAAAAAAGATTCTGAACGAGCTCAGTTGTCTACTGCGTTGTCTCAGTTGTATACATCTTAGTAAATTTTTCGAGAATTTTAAAGTTCTGTACTGAGTTCAAAAATGTTCAAAATCACTTGAAACTCTTATCAAACCTGTATCTTGCTTATTTTAATAGTATGTAATAGTTTTAGCTTGTTCTGATCATAATTTTGGATGTTATGACCATATAACTAAATTGATATGTCAAAAACACGTTTGCCGTGATAATTAATGTTTCTGCTTAGTTTCTTGATTGTATAACTTTTTCAATTTTGAACTTTCGAATTTGAGACCCCTAAAAGTACCAGTTTAGTCCAAAGACCCATCACTATATCGAATCGTGTTGATACAAAATTTTTTCCAAAAAAAAGTCACAGTTTGACTAATTTTTGCCAATTTTACAATTTCAAACGACTGAAAAAATATGTCCTTTGTTGCAATTTTTTGAAATTTTTTGGTCACATATAAAACTATATGTCTACCACCTTGTACACATATTTCAAAGCTTTTAGTTAAAAATTAAACTTTTTATTGAATAAAAACCGCAAAAAAAATGGATATTTTTGCAAATTTCAAAATCCTATATTTAGCTCAAAAATGAATAAATATTTTGAAATTGATAGTGAACCGGTATTCTACGTATATAAATAATGTGTAAATGTTTCAGGTCTTAGAAATTTTAACTACGGAAGTAATTAATGACCAAATAACTATTTCGAATTTTGTCAAAATCACGTTTGCCGTACGTTTAACGGTTTTTTCGAAGATTTTTTCCGGTGTTTTGGAAATAACTTTTTTGGAACCAAAAATTTTGATGTAAAATATTACTAACGAGAAAGTAACTACATTAATTTTAGAGCTAAACTTAAAAGTTAGGGAGGAAAATATAATTTTACAAAGATGTGTTTTTTTTAAAAAAAAAATTTTTTTTGTGCCTGTGACATGCACACCCCCTAGAGTATTGCTCCAATTTTAACGGTCGATACATTTTCTAAAAGCCCCAATTCCATACTTAGAGCATTGTGCACTAATTTACTATTTCGTTAACTAAACTCATAACAAAATGCGTTATGAAATTACGTGACGTTTTACCAAACTATATGTAACGGCATTACTGTAACGCGTTACTTCTCGTCTCACATGCCTAAAACTGAATGAAACATAACAATATTTTGTACGGATCGAAGTATCGGATTAAATTTTCACGGCCTTAAGTCGTTTGGTTGTATTGGTTCGCAAAACAATATTGGGACTCGATTTCTTTGTTGAAACAAAAACTATAATTATAGATAACTTATAAAATGACGTGTAGAATTAATTATTTTGTACCTTATATACACGCTTACCTACTCTGCAATGTAATAAAAGTGTTATTTTGAAGTTGGGCTTACGTTAAGTTAATGATTTCCATGAGCTACAAAATACAGAAGTACGAAAACTAACAAACAATATTATTGGCAGTTCAAACGTCCGAATTAATTTTTTATAAATTTCCGGTAATTCACTAAAACTACGGCATTCATCTGCTGGAAACGGTTATGACAATATTGTTGACTTAAAGTTATTTTAAACATTTGTTCAATTAACGTAAATATTATTTTTATTAGGCACTGTAAGACCTTTTCATGTTACGAAAAATATGCAAGTCATTTACACAAAGCCTGTGATCATTGTTTTTGTTTTAATTAACTCGAAACGGCTCTACACCGCGGACTGTAATCCCATTTAGTTTAACTTCTTTAACACCATTCCAAATCCAAAATTTAACCAAGCACCATGAAATAGTTTTCAACACGTATTTTGTCAGTTTACAGTGAATAGAGCGTTTTTGTTTACATTTTTTTCTTTTACTATAATTGCCCTTAGGGGTTGAAAAACGTATAGTTGACATCGTGTTATTTTGTTTCCTTTTTATAACTCACAGTTGAGTATGGCGAAACGAAATTTGAAGAAAACGATGTAAGTTCTAACTAAAAATACATTTAAAAATGTCACGTTTTGGATAAAACTTGTTTTACTTTTAAAACTATCAAAACACACTTTAAAATTAAACAAAACTAAAAAAAAAAAAATAATATTAATGTACTTTTTGTAATAAAGTCTAATGCTTGTTTACCGAGAATTTTCGTTTTTTATTAATATTCTTTTAAAACTTTCTTGTTCCGTTTGATCTTAGCTCCTCACGCATACACTTCATGTATAATTTATGATACTCGTCAAAGTTTTTTGTATATTATGTACTAACAAATAAAATAAAACAAATATACGTACAAAATTATCAATTAATATGGTTTTGATCGGCTTAGCGAGGTTAATATTATTTGTTGGATATCATAAAATATGTTATGTATGCCGAAATCTAGTATATATAATAAGTATATTACGATATCAAAATTTGAGTGATAACCTTTTGAAAAAAATACATAAGTAATATCAAGGTAGGTGTCTATATAATATTTACACTTATTTTACAACATTAAAGTAAGAAAAATAATAATTTAATATTAATAAAAAAACCTAACTATTTTACTATTTTATTATTATAACCTATACTTACATAATTTTATTTTGAACGTGGATAAATCAATACAATGGTATTTTCCTTTTTTATCTCTATTGGACGTATACCTAGTTTATTTGTTTTTAAATGCCAGTAAGTACTTACATTTTTTTTTTTTTTTTTTTAAATTAATTTCCACACATTTCTTATGAACTTTAATAGTTTTTAACTATTACTAGGTATCTTCTTAAATTGTTTTGTCTGATTAAATTTGTTAAGAAAACTAATTAATTCTATGAATTGCAATTTTAACATTTTATTTTTCATTTAACAACAAGTGAATCCAATTTTCTTATAACTTTTGTAGTTTATTCAATAAATATAAAATTAAAATCAGTTGTGAAATTTTTTTTTATTTTCAAGTGTACCTATATTTTGAATAGATATTTTTGAATTTTAAGTGAATTTACAATTTTGCGTTTCAATACGTAATTGTGAAGAAAAGTTTTTTTTATCTACAAGTCCTTTACCGTTTACAGGTTTTACAGTAAAATATTATACTTAGGTACTTTGTAAATGTATGTTATGATGTTTAAATTTACACGTCATCTTCGTGTGTGTTTCATAACAATTCTAATTTTTCTATAATGCAATTTATAACATTGTCTTAATCGTAGCTTATGTAAGCTTGTGATAACTATCATCTTAAATTTCGATCATATAATACGAAGCAAACATACATTGAATTAACTTTTTTACACAACACCCATCAGGATTTGGCATTGTTAGGGAATCTGTTTTTTTTTTATTTCAAAGTTTCCTTTTTTTTAATGTTTAATTTCAACGTCGTTTATTTCGCTGAGGTGATTTATTTCCTATCGTTTTGGTATCAATATGATTCAACTGCAGGGGTTTGATTCGGCGATAATTTCAATATAATTGAACTATCATCCCTGATGTCAGTCATAAATTTGTTTATTTCGGTATTTATCTGCAATAACAACCATTATTTTTCTAAATCTATCATGAAACACAAATGGTGGTCCTCTCACATTATAATACTTACGTTATGCTTACTCAGTTCTCACTTTGTTGGAATTTTGTTGATTACGAGCAAGGCAGGTATTTCACTAGTCGTTCTTTGTAGCGTAAAAGATAAGTTATTATGCGAATTTTACTTTGTACACAATAATATTATAATACTTGTTCAAACCAGAACGTCGCGGATCAGTTTACATTTAAAGCGATTATATTTCTACTTGAAAGTTAAGTTCAAAAATATGGTATTAGTTTACCACTTCTCGAAATCTAACTAGTACGAAAATTATAAAACACGTGTGCTACTGTTCTACGTAAATTGTGCTCTTTCAAGTGGTACCTACTATACAATGCCCCTTAATCTTATTAAATATAGTTTATTTTGTTTTTGTATTTATTGTTGCTGTTTGTAGTATGAGTGACATGTAATTATGTTCTTAACCCTTAGATTGGCAAGCCTAGAAATAAATGAGTCTAAATTATAAAGTGAGGTTTTCCTTAATGGTTTAAGGCTACTGAATTCAAAAAAGCAACAAAAACATTTTCAGACCATTAATTTTGGACTTGGAAAATACAGTACGCCAAAATAGAGTTAAATAGTGTATGTATCCTATAAGATACATTGCCAAGATGTCGCCATTTTATTTTTGCATGTGTACTTTATGTGACTGAATCAAAAATCAACTTTATCTGCTCCTAATAAAGTAGTTTACTCAATGTTTTTATATAAATCTTCAATAATAATAATTAGTTCAGGTGTATGTTGATTCAAAATGTATTTGAAAACATTTTCATAGTATATTAAACTATAATGAGACCATCCTCAAATCATAAATTAAAAAACTATGGGTTTAAACAATGGGTAACTGTTTTTAGGATAGAAAGTAATTACAAAATGACACATATATGCACCCTTGAATTGGTGATGTGCATTTTAAGATATATATATATATATATACTTTAAGTGGCTATTGACAATGTATCTTTAAAGATACATACAATTTAAATACATATAAATTATATAAAACAAAAATTTCCCAAACATTTTACGGGTGATTATTGTGTTTCAAATACAAAAAAAAAAAAGAAGTAATATTTTCTTAGCATAAATACTTTTTAAGTTAGACAGAAAATGACAAGCGATATCAAAAAAAAAAAAAAAAAAAATCACGGAAAATCATTTATCAGATGTTTATAATTCATAAGCAGCTGAAGCTTGAGTATTTTTAATATTGCCTAGACTTGATTTGCAGTGTATCCGTAATAGGAAAATCTAAAAATGTTTTTAATTTTATCAGAAAAAAAAATCAACAACACGATGTATCATAAAATATACAAAATTAATCTAAGGGTTAATTATCTGAATATTTAAACGTATTGTAGGTACTAAGAATTGAAAAACTAAAAATATCATTTAAATATATGTAACGTAAAATAAGCGTGTCAATTGTACTATATTGTCGTTCAGTTAAAGGTATTTTTTTTTTTTCGCACCCATCTAGAATAATCCCGAAAATAGTTTCTACAGTAAAAAAAAATTTAACTGTTATATTTTTCTGTTAAAAAAAACATCGTCAGTTCACTTACAGAGCTTTTAAAGTTGGAGCTATTGTAATGTGTACCGGGCACAGGCATAACACATACGATAAGACGGAAGTTTTATAAGATGTTTTGAATATTGTGCGTGTATAAAAAACACATTATACTTTTACTATCAAAAACAAAATATTAGTGCAGATTTTTATGTAAAAAACATTTAATTTGATTGTGTTTGCTTCGGCATTAAATATTTTATGGGACAACTTTTTTTATAATTCGAATGATACAACGGCTATAAATAAAAATTAAATGTAACGTAATAATAGAAATGAAACAACGTCTACGTATAGCTTACACACTATTCTCGCGTGTAAGTCGTTTTATACTTTCACATCAAACATCATAAAATCCCTAAATACTGGGTGGTATATTTATCATTTGTAAACCTCTTGTGTTTTTTTACCAAAGTCGTGTCCCGAAATTAGTTTTACACTTGATTCCACGGCTATTTCTCTTACAGAAATGATAATATTGCGTAATATATCACGTTATCGAACCTATGTTCTCAGTTTCTCCGAGTCTAAATAGTGCGTCGGTTTGTATCCACACAGTCCGAACAGGCGAATCCGGACGATTTTCTGGAGATTCGCTTTCGCGTCCAGCCCTCCTCGTCTTCGTTCGTCTGGCCTCGACACTGATTTCCGCCAGCCCGGTCGCTTTACACCGTCCCGGACCACACCTCGAGCAGACCCCGAGTGGTTTTGAGGTCGCCCCGCTGTACTAAATTATAATCAACCCGTCGCGGTCACCGGTTACGCTCGGCCCTCTGTTTGCGGTCACCGGTAATACCAAGCATATATATACAGCCACGTCCTAACCGCCGTTCAAAATTTCGAATTTCGACGTGAATCGCGAGCGAAGGAACTCGTTTTCGGGCTCTTTCCCTCTCGCGAGTGCCGGAAACTGCAGCGATCACGCTTATAATTGTTTGCGGACGTATATTTACGCAAAGTTTCGGGGACGAGAAAGGGGTCGCGAGCGAACCGAGAAGTCCGCGGCGCACCAATCCGGATTGTTGGGACTGACGGGAAAATGTACCTATCTGTTTGTACACACAAATGCGCGAACACTTTTGTCCGACGTTTGCTCCGACCATACCGCTTATACATGATTTGATTTTTTTTTTTATTAGAATAAAGCGGACATAACGAAGCGGGTTTGAGCATAACATACTGTTTCAGAACGTCACACCATCATGAGAGTGACGAACACAATATGTTTTTGTGTTAAATTCAGGCGAATATGATTTATGGTCGCTTTCAGACAGAAAACAATGCGTTTAAAAACCACTACTTCTAAACTAGTGACCCGCCCATAGCGTAGTCGCTACTCCGTCAAACTGCCCACGCGACCCAGAGAGATCCCGGCTTTATTCTTGGAGATTACCAATGCTTTTGCTCTAGACACCTATTGTTCGTACACTTGTAAACAACGTGGCCTAAAACGGCAACTATTGCCTGAATGTCCTAAAATGATTTCAACTTGTGTTGAAGCTGATCTATTTCACTATGGGCCGTGGCCCGGGATGGCCCCTCGCCACTGGTCCATTTCCATTCCGGAATTTTATGGGATACGTTTCACATGTTTTCTTCTAGGACGCAGCTTATACAAATACGCCACGCAATAGACTTTTAAAATACGTCGATTTGTTTTATTTCTACCAGCTACGGACTGCGTAACTCGGCGGTGCGTTTTTTACTATATATATAAAAAATAAAATACGTACTTATATAATAATACGACATGACGACGACCTGTACGCGGGTCCCGT
>CM029357.1:47200220-47230190 GCA_017140985.1 Hormaphis cornu | reverse complement strand
AGTTTTTTCTAGGTATTTTTTAATAATTTTCTAAGTACATTTTTTGTTAAATATGATTTTTACCACGACGCATACTAGATAACTGAGCCCGCTCAGAATCTTATTTTTGAAGGCAACATTGCATTCAGATATTTAATAATACATTTTCACCACAACTTCGAAACCAGTGACCCACCCTAAGCGTAGTCGGCACTCCCGTCAAACCACCCACGCGACCTCTAGATGCAGGCTTTTTTATGTTCATACGAGTAAACGCCAATATTTTGAACCAATAATTCTTTTTTTTTGTTTAACGGTCTTCATTCCGCGAGATGATTGCATATAAATTTTATCGAATTTGTTTCAGTGGCTTTTGAAAAAATTATAACGAATACCAAAAAAACTACACGGCAATATCGCGACAACGTTACGGTATAACAAACAACTATTTTCAGTAGCAAATGGCACGATATGAATCATGTGAACTCGGAGAGTAATTTTCACATTCCAATGATAATCGTAATGAAATAAAAAAAAAAAAAAATAACAAAAAAATAAAACCGATTTCATAAAAGCAATAAAAAGTATAAGATAAATAAATGAAAAAATAAATTATCGCTTTTTTTCAGTCGGTGCCGTCCAACATAGTACTAATAAAACAAAACAATTGTTGGACGGCACCGACTCCAAAATAAAATGTAAACATTTATTTTTTCATTGAATACTTCTTAGTGCTTTTTTTTTTTTGTTTGTAGTTGGTTTTATTTTTTTGTCGACATTTCTTTTTTCTAATAATTTCGCGTATATTTTTTTTCTCCGAAATTTTTTTCATATTTCATTTATCTTCCAGACGCACGGACGGCGACATGCGACGGATTCTGCGGACCGCGACGTTCGTTTTCTTGTTGATGACCAGCTGCCGGCCGACGCTCTCCTGGACGTGCCCCTCCGACTGTATTTGTCTGTCGTCCACACAGGTGAGTCAGCAAAGTTCGATTTTTCGGCCCAATATAATATTATGCGTCAGTGGCGCACGTACCTATAGGATTTTCTAGGGTCGCTACCCCGAAATGTGGATAGTACGAAGGCTTATGATAAAATATTACTATAAACCTATATATACGTCATAAGGGAAAAGTTGTAAGTGTCTTAATTTACATCCTGCTACCCCTGTTAAGATTCGATTGTGCGGCACTGATGTGCGCTTTAATATCGTGTACAACGGCGTATTTCTGGCCGGGACAGGGGATGCATTGCACCAGGGAACCTTCAACTGTGTTTTTTATAAATGGGGCCCCAAAGCCCGAAACCAGGGGAACGTTTTCAAACAAAATATAATATTTACGATCGCAGTCTTCGTCTTTTGCGTTTACAAAAATGTTTACAAAATTACCTATACTAAAAAAGAAAAAATTATCCGTCTGAAATTTCAAATTTTGGATACTTACCATACCTATAGTTTAGGGAAAAGTGTGTGTAGGTTCTTTTTCAGTGAAAGCTAAATTACTAAAGATTGACCTTTCTGAAATTGTGTTTTAGGTTTTATAGCGTATACATCTATAATTATAGGCCCCATAAAATCATATGCACTCCTGCCCTATAAATACATATAAAGGTATACGATCGTGTATTCCAATCGAGAGGCAGTATGTTGATCGTAAGGTGGTCGCGTAAACTGCAATTTCACGTCAAACGAATCACTACTATCTGCAACCCACACATTTTCAACGGGAAAAATCTTTTTTTGAATTTTCTTTGTGGCCAAGTGGCTCTTTTTGATGTATTTTTAGAGTGAAACACACTTAAGCGAGTTCAATAGTGTTGTCGATCCGTTTCGATTCCCACGCGCCAATTAACAGATTTTTATTTTCGCACAAACACTTTATGCGTCTCTGTGAACGAGCGGATTCACTGGTAAAGGTGGGTTTCGTACCAAGTGATTCAAATACATATTATAAAACTGTGAGCAAAGATATGGGTTATTGATTTTCGAAAAAAAATAAATAAACACTGATATAGGGACTCGCAGGGTTACAACACGTGATTTGTTTTTAAGTATTTTTAAAAGTACGTAAAGCCATATTTTACAGTCCCTCCCCAACGACGTAACACAAATTTAACAGCCAATATTTGTTAAGTCGAAATTCCTATTGTACTTACTCTATAAATAACAAATTATTTTCACTATATTCGTTTTTTCTCTACCACGGTCTCTGCCGGTTTGTAGGTACTAAATTATTAAATAATTCTGGAAGAATTTTTGAGAATGATGTGAAAAGGGAAAAAAATGTTTCGGTACAGTTTCATACTGTATTTCACCGATATTGCGTATTTCCAAATATCTACGAATCGAAGAAATTTAAATCGCTGTATAACTTTGTAGGATTATAGTCCGACCAGTTAAACCTGCAATTCTAATAATTCATGCAACATTGTTAAACACTATAGGTACATCATATAACTATACTGAATTTTCAACATATTTTCAGCGAGGTACAGCTACCTACGCCTTTTTTAAATGAGAATTACACATTTTTTGTTTTGTATTACCTGTACGTGCGCTGAACGCTTCACGTGTCAAAAAGCACGTTGAAATAAGCCATTTTAACATATATTTTTGTCACCAAGTGAAGTACGTATGATAAAAGGGAAATATTTTGAAATTGCAAACAAATGTTAATACTTAATATTTTATACGTCTACTGCAGAATATCATTCGCGTGTTTATAAAACGAACAAGTAATAAACATCCTAAAGGGTTTTTGTCATCAAATACGTAGTTGGTAGGTACTCATGCAGTCGAGTGACAACACTATACAGAGTGTTTTTGGTAAATTACTACTATCGTATTAAATTATTTTTTACTAACCTTTTTTTTTTCAACAAAAAAAGACAATTTAAAAAAATTATATTTTGGTCTTTCAGTAATTTATTGTAAATTCAAAATAGCCGTTTTATAGACACATGATTTTTCTTAAAATTTTCATACCAAAAACCTTCATATGATACAGACACGATTCAATAAGTTGTATATTTTCGAAAGCTGGGTGAAATTATTATTTGAACATCTATACAATTTTGTTGTGGAACTACCTATGTTTCATTGTAGGCGACAAACGTGGTAATAACTAACCACAAAATGTACATACGATCTCAAAGCACATAAGTAACTATAGCTATAGTTATAATTGTGTTGGTATGTATTGATCATTGAGTATGGTTAAAAATTTTTGGGGCTGTCGTCATAAGTAAAATAAACGTAACACTACTACACGATCGACGGTGAAAACGTTTACTACCCACCGTTTCAATCAAAAACAGAAATTTCGATCATTTTCATAATGCTGTAACTTTGTACTCGATTAACTAATCTTTTTTGGATCTGCGTATAAAATATTCAGAAAAAATAGGCTTGCATATGTTGGATTTTTCTAAAAAGCAAAAACAAAATATTATTTTGAGTTTAAAAATTTATAAAAATCAGGAACTACTTATGTATATATAGTTTACTAGAATTTATCAAAATATTATTCTGCGTTTAGGTACCTACATATTATCTACTTTTGAGTTTTATTAAGATCTGCAGCAAGACGATTATACCAAATCGGTTTAATAAGAATCAAAATCTAAATTTTTAAAAAATGTTCCGTTTAAAAAACTGCCAACCTTTTATTCAATAATAATACGATATCGGTTCGCCACGGTTCCACACACATACGAAAGAGTCACATATTGTGGGGCGTAACTATAATACCATAGCCGTACCTACTTGTCTATGTTCGGATTTTGTGCATTCTATTATATACTTTTTTTCAATTTGGATTAATTCCAACTACTGAACCGGACAAGGCTGATATTATATTATTGTAATAATAATATTATAATATTATATAGAATAATGCACTATTGTTGTGTCGTTTGGCCCGAATTCCCCAGCTCGTTCGAATCGCGCTTTTCACTAACACGCTCCAAACACACTGATAAGCATATTATTTCGAGACTCGCGAGAGCCGAGAAAGGCTCGTCTATCGAAAAAACATCGATGTCAATAACATTTATTATTTTTATTTTGTATACCTACATTGTAAATTAAGTTATAATGATAAAAACAACAGCAACTGCATTGATTGTTGCGTAGTTAAATGGTCGCAGTACTTACGAGTTTCGGTAGTAAAATCTTACTGTTTTTTTTTTTCAACCCCGTGTGAAGTTGTCAGATGACGAAACTTGACGTTATAAGTTAGGGCCCGGAAACTTATGCTCTAAAAACTATCAAAATACGCTTGCGAATATACACTTAAAAACACTAAAATGTGCGCTAAATGTGCATTTAAAATTTTCGTTTTTTTTTATATACAACCAATAATTAATATGAAAAAAAAAAAAGATACAAAATTTAATTAATTCGAATTGTTTTATGCATGTTAAACATTACATTTGAGATTTCGAATGATTTTCAAATAGAAATGGACTCCCGGTTATCGGCCTACATATTTTTTTAAATAGAAAATGTATTTTATATTATTTATTATAATATTTCGGTTTTTTAGAGATAAAAAAATTATTGTTCGTGTAAAATTGTATCAACAAATAAATTTTAACACACACAAAGCACATCTATTTTGTATATTATTGTTTTGCAATTAAAAATAAGTATGCAGTAAAATACAATTGATTCGTAACAACGCGATTCGCATTTTTAACACGTTGCATGATTATAACGTTTAATTTTTTTTTTTTTTAATCTAGAAAATTTTCCGTTTTTAATAATAAAATAACGGTTTGATACCATTGATTTGTATGAATTAAAGGTGCGTTGTTTGATTGCGGCTTTTTTTTAATTTCAAAGGAAAAAAATTCGAGAAATTAAAAAAAGGGTTTTAATAAATTGCAAATAAAAACGTTTTTCATACCTACCTATTAATAAGTATACCAGAAATAGTTTTTGTCATACATCGTACAAAAATAATAACTATCTCAAATTTTGCGGCCATATGTAATTAGAATTGAACAGTGTGTTCAGTTCACATCTGCAATAATCATTAAATTTCTTAAATTATGTTTCGAATATAAAATAGTGTATACAATATTTACATTTTAAAATAATTATAAAATATAAGCCGCAATGTACAAATTGTTTTTAATTCCTAACTCAAAGTTTATCTTATTATATACCTGTGTATCGAATATTATTTTGTATATTACTAGCTGTTCCGACGTCGGGTTTAGTTCAATATTGAATTCGCGCAATCGAGAACTTTATGACTTCTATATACTGTTTGCTAGAAATTCGTTTTTGTTCTTCAAAAGCAAAAACAAACCGTACATATATATATATGTATTAATATTATATAATATGTTCTTACTCGTCGTCGTTACTACGGTTTATTATTTCGTGTAATATAATAACGCCTGCACGTGCGCTGTCACAAAAAATATTTTTGCTCCTTACCCCGGGTTGAATTTTAAAAAATTCGTTCATCGCAAACAAACGATTTTAAACTTTAGTTTATTTTCAATACCATCATCAGTGGTTTCTAAGAAATTTTCATCGGTATTTTTATTAAAATATCAAAAACAATATGATTTCAGCAGTTTAAAGTATAGTGCCAACGAATAATCGACTGATCGCGATGGTTTCAGCCTATTTGTGACAGCCTATTTATACGGGTGTAGTACAAACGCTTTGTTAAAGAGACAAAAAAAAATCCTTTCTCTTCAAAATCGTATTACATTCTTATATTAATAGGTCTTACACACCTATTTATCTAATCAATACAGATACGTAGGTACGTAAGAATTAAATCAAATATTCTTGATGCAGTATTATTATTGTATTACGATGTTTTTCATTTATACATATTACATTTTAAAATAGCAACACTTTTTTTTTTTTTTTTAATTCTCTTTAAAAGTGTCTAAACATAGGTTTTATTTGAAAACACTTGAATGTTTTAGTCTTGCATGATACAAAATTGATAACTATTTGTACTTAAGATAAAATACTTTTCGCGTTTAAAACAGCTGCATAAATAAGCTAAAATACCAAATTTTTTTTTAAATTGTACGCTTAAATGAAAAAGTAATTTTTTTTTTTTTAAATCCAACGTTAAGATTTAGGTACAGGCAACCACTTGTACCTTAAAACCACAAATATTTTCTAGGCTTTGTAAAAACTAAAATTTTTAGGCACGCGTACGTTCCGATAACTGAGATATTATATGATTCGACGTTTTTCAGTAACAATTTATTTTTAAATCGATTTTGTTCGGGCGATGATTGCGTATTAAGTAATCTTCAAAACTGTATAGTATTCCAGAAATATTGTTCAACTATATTAATCAAGTTGTTATTCAAATAAACACAACATTTTGATTTCAACTACCAACTATCATCAAAATCATGTATTTTAGAAATAGTTTTTGTGCACCGTCGACACCGTTTAAATTCACTTTTGCATTTATATCTACCTATACAAAAACTGTACAGCATATTTTCGGTTTTTACTTATCGTAGAATTTATCGACAGTTTTTCGTACTGAATACTAAACGGTTTTTTTCCACACTCGTTTCGCACTTTATGTTTGTTTACAAAAAATAAAACAAAAACTTATTTCAAACGGGATTTGTTTGCACGTGACATAAATTACTATATCAAATCAATAACGCAAAATAGGTAGTCATCGTCTATATCGGGTGGTACTCACCTGTGTATGATACAATACCATTATAGATAACAAACTAAGAACAAAATTATTATAAGTAATATAAACAAAACTATTTTTTTTTTTTTGAAAACAAGAATTTGCTCAACCGTTTTACGTGTGTCGTGACAATAGAATTATTATATACCCACCGCCACACAATATTCGAGTAAGCGGAAATTTTAGACGACAGTATAAAACAGATTTATTTTTCAGAAATCATATCGGTTCAACGCCGTTTGTGCTCTGTCCAAAATCAACAAAATTCCATAAACACGCCACCAAACAACTCCAATCGGTGATAACTATTAAAACTGTATTTTCTCAAAAACCACCTGAACGATTTCGACAAAAATTATACGTATTATGCACGACTTAAAATATGTAGCTGTTTATTTTGCCGAAAAAAAAATCGATTCGGTCCGACCATTTTTGAGAAATCGTGGCTATAAAAATTGTCCATAGGTATACATGCCGGTATATATAAACTTTTCAACCGGGCTGGTTTCGGTTAGTCATCATGATCGGTGAAAAAAATTATAAAAATTGTCCTAGAAATCTACCTAATTACAGTTGAACGTTATCAACGATGTATTGTGGAACAGTCGTATGTACAGTGGGGAAAAAAAATATGGTCGAATTATAATAAGTGTCGTAGGTAGGTAGGTGGCTGTTATTTGAATTCGAATAACGTTTAAAAAAATCCATCAACAAAAAAGACACTTGTCTTAACTTAGTCTTTGTATTGCACTGGATTTTATGATGCACGGTCTCAGCAGTCCCATAAATTAGTAGGGCCATTATTATCCGATTTTCATTCCGAAAACTGTTCTGAACACGTTTAGATTTGAAAATGTCTGTTTCTTAAAATATAAATAACTGTTGAAATGCTGAAATTATGACTCGATCAATTTTAAACGGCCATAAAATTATGAAAACTTTTTTTTTATTTTCAAAATCGTCTTGTAACAACGGTGTTTAGGTTTTCGATTCATCAGCGTTACCTACCCAAAAAAAAAAAAAAATAAATAAATAACAATCGCGGAAATACAAAATGATATTTAAAAAAACTAAAATGTATTGGGCACGACCCAAAATACGCGTTTATACTGTTGTAATACGTGCTGCCAAATGCCTCTCTACGTACGCATCCTTCGTAAACGAGCTTGGAACCGTTTTCAGAACGAAAATCGGAGACGTACGAATTTGTCAGAGAGTCCACGAACGACGTGCTCGACTTGAAAAAACGTAGGCCGGTTAAAAAGGCGGGTATTTCAAATCGTTTTTCCCGTCCGTTCGTTTCGCAGATCCTCTGTAACTCCGGGCACCTGACGTTCGTGCCGCTGCGCGACCTGCCCAGCACCGTCGAGCACCTGTCGCTGACCAAGAACAACCTGACGTACCTGCCGACGGACGCGTTCGCCGGGCTCCGGAACCTCCGCAAGCTCACGCTGGACGGGAACAGCATCCGCGCCGTCGAACGGTTCGCGTTCCGCCGGCTGCCGCGGCTCCGGGAACTGTCCGTTCAGCACACGCCGCTCGGTTCGCTCAAGAAGTTCTCGTTCGCCGGCCTTCAGAACGTCACGGCCATCCTGTTGGGATACAACCGGATCAGCGTGATCGACGAGTTCGCGTTCGCCGGCACCGCCAACGTGAGGCTCATACTGTTGAACAACAACCCGCTGCACACGGTAACTATGATGATCGATTGTTGTGATTTGTGGATACTTAACGGTTGATGGGGTGGATCGTGAGCGAAAGAAATGAGAAACGTAAAAATTCGACAGAAGAATTACCTTCTCGAGTAGTGATGGTTTTCCGTTCGAATCCCGCAGAGAGGAGAGGTGTCTGCAAGTGTTCTCTAACGGGATTTGCGTGATCTGAGCGTTATTGATAGGACGACGCGGCGAGAAAAAAGTCGTCGAACAGATGAATTTTCTGTCGTCCCTGCGGTCATACTAGAAACACGAGAAATGCGGTCCTCGGAGTCGGCCGGAGTCGGTGTCGGCGGCCGAAAACAATTTTTCAAAAGTTAGGGACGGGCGTAGGTACACCCGGGGCGCCCTCCTAAAAACCGTTTCGCGAGTATCAGAACAAAATAGGAGCTGTATGCGTGTTTCCAAGGGGTCCTAGATAAGGCCAAATTCAGACTGCGTCAATTAATATTCCACGTATAATAACGACGTATCAATGTTAAAACCGTCGTAGCCAAAACCTGCTGCAATATTGTAATGCAACGATTGTTTAGGTACCGCGTTTAAAAACATCTCTCGGGACGTCTCTTTATAGGTTTGTGTTACAGGTGTCGAGCAACGCGTTTTCCGGGCTCGCCAACGTCGAACACCTGATCCTGCCGTCCGGCATCCGTTACCTGCAGCCGGACTCGTTCAACGGACTGGACTCGGTGGGCCTGCTGAAGCTGTCGTTCATGGACCTAACGTCGCTGAAACCGAACACGTTCAGGGGGCTGGGCCACGTGCACGTGCTGGCCATCCAGGACTCGGACCTGGGCGTGATCCAGCGGGACGCGTTCGCCGGTCTGGCGCACGTGGGCAGCCTGAACGTGCTGAACAACAAGATCGACTCGGTGCAGAGCCTGACCGTGGCGCACGGTAACCGGGTCAGGCACGTCCGGTTCAACGGTAACCACGTGCTGGACAGCCCGAGACGCGGCGCGTTCTCGGTGACCGCGTCCGAAGCGTTCGCCGTGGTCGGCAACCACTTCCCGTGCGACTGCCACCTGTTCCGGTTCCTGGACGGCCGGCCGTTCGGCAACGACACTTCCGCCGAGACGTTCGCCGGCGAGAACTATTGCATATCGCCGCTGGAGCTCAACGGGCAGCCGGTCAGCGTGGTCAAGCGGAGCTTCGTGGACAGGTGTCTGCAGACGTCGTCCGCCGCGTCCAGCGTTCGCGCGTTCCTGACAACCGTTGCCGTGTCGTTCCCTATGAGATTCGTCGTAACCAACTGGTAGTCTGAGCACAACATTATCGTTTGATATGTTACCGTATCGTATACGAACAATAAAATAACTGTTGTAAACTGATGATTAATAAAAAAATTATAATAACAATAACGTTGTAAAATAAAAATCGATTTAAACACTGTTCTATCTCATCGAAACACGAATTTGGTTTTTTTTTTAGATTCTGAGCGTCGGCAAAGAACGTATTGGTTTTACAATGATGTTTTTTTTTTTCTGTGATCAAAAGTTCTTGTAGAAAACCTGCACCAAATTTAACGTATGATACCTTAAAAGATAGATAACGGATCTGAGATGGGACTTAATTTGAAACGTTTTTTGAAATTTTGATTATTTTCGAAGTTCTGAGGAATACAAAAAACGGCCCAATTTTTCGAGTTGCTCCGATCGACTTGCAATTCATATATGTCATTTAGAAGGGTCTTATGAGTATTCCTTATTAGACTGAAATTTCAGTCGATTTTGTACATTTTTGAGGAAGTTATGGAACTTTGAAACTGTCATTATTATGGGCGGCCGTGAGTTTCTTATGGGAGGCCCAAATAATTACGGTAAACATGTTTGTTACACGTCAATTTAGATTTTTTTTTTTTTTCGACTTTAATAAACTTTATTTAAACTTTAATACGACCTATATGTGTGGTTTAACACATTGGTTCACACAATTTTGGTTTATAGCCGATTTGACGTTGTTATTTGGTCGTAAGACTCGTCTTTCCGAACGGCCATGAATTTCTTATGGGGGGAACAAATAATTCAAGATAAAAATCGGACCAAGCTGAAACTTTTACATAATGCTAAAGTGGGAAACATACAGATTTGATAAAAGTTTTTATTGTTAAATTTGTTTGTACCACGTACGACACGTACACTAGACAACTGAGCTCGCTCAGAACCGTATTTTCCTAGGCAGTGGTTTATCGTTCTAAACTAGTGATCCACTCAAAATGTTGCCGCTACCCCGTCAAACTACGCACGCGACCTAGACTGATCCCTGTTTTTTTACATTATAAAATATACAACTCCGCACACACCCGCCGCCTCCGTTTAGGCGAAAAAACGGTCCGAAAATACGTATTTTAGCCGGTTTATGTACCAGGGACCCATGAACGGACGTTTCATAACTATGTGTACACGCCCATGTTCAGGTGAAAACAGGTCTCCACTTGGCGCGTTCGCCACTTAGCAACTTACCGTGCGACTTTATGCGTCCCTGGTACCACGGGGGACAAAAATATATTGTTTTTATTAATATTGTATGTATAAAAATATACAATATACGATTGTATTTTCGGCAAGTCTTTGCGGTGGTGTTATAACACGTCACACCACAGGAATCGTCAATTTTTGGTACCAGGGTCCCATGAAGCCGAGGTTAGCGTTTCACGTACACTACGTGGCCTCAAACACGTGTACGCGAACGTCGCGTCGGTTTCGTGCCGCGTCATGCGGATCATGGGTCCCTGGTACCACGGCGGGCTAAAAGGCTAACACGTATTTGCGGCTAGTTATTGCGTGAACGGTGGTGTTAATTATAATATAACTGTAGAATAATTATAATATTAATAATTATAGAATAGTTATAATATTAATAATTATAGAATAATTATAATATTTATAATTATAGAATAATTATAATATTAATAATTATAGAATATTATAATTTAATCAATAAACATAGCCCATCGCTCCGCAAAACTATCAATTTTTGGTACCAGGGTCCCATGAAGCCGACGTTCGCGTTTCAAGTGCACCACGTGTCAAAAACGTTGCCGTAAACACGCGTACCCGAACGTCTCGTCGGTTTCGAGCCACGTCATGCGGATCATGGGTCCCTGGTACCATGGTGGGCTAAAATGTCCGTATTTGCGGCCAGTTTGTGCTTGAACGATTACATTAACTATAGAACAGTTATAATATAATAGATCCAATCTTCAAGTATGATGAAAGGCCCGAGATGATACACACTGCTGGTTTATAAAAACGTAAAATTAGATGACTTGGTCATAAATCAATTTAATTTCGTAAAGTTTATTTTCCTCAATTTCTTGTATTTATTTTATTTTAACTGAATTCTTTTTTTAAAGATAAATAAATAATTACAAGCTTATTCAGTTGATCACATATATGTTAAGAAAAAATTAATTCAACAATGAAAACAATAAGAATCAAACCAAGTAATACGTTTTTACAGATAAGAAATGAACAAATCATAGAAATCAAATTAAAAACATTGTGTTCTATTAAAATATAATAAAGGATATGTTATAATACATGAACGTTCACTAAACATCGGCATTTTTAGAACTAAAACGAATTGCAGTGGTTAATATTTACACTAAACTTATGATGTTTATACTATTTAAATAATATTATTATATATATATAATATTATATTGACGAAATTGTACAACTAAATAGTCATAAATCACAAACACAAAACATAACTTAATGCTTTATACAGTAAGTATGGCTTTTGTCCTTCTGTAAAAATTATACTTAACCTATTGCGGGGTCTCTGGTAATACAAAAAAAACATACAATAACTGTGACATTTATAATATACAGAAGTAGATAATAATAATATATAAAACAATAAAATAAAACATTTTTTTTTTTTATATCAGGAAAATTCAAACCGCAATTATTTGTAGATTAATACGTGAAACGTTAACAACTAATTTAAATGTAACAATATATTGGAAAATCCTCACGTTTTGTCATAGGTTTTGAATAAATTAAATAAATAAATTCCTTACTTAGTATTAAATTTAAATTCACATTTAAAAGTTGAATTTTTATATTTTAACTATCTTTTTTTCCAAACGTTTAAGAATATAAGACCGGTGCCAAGTCTTTAGACTTGGGTCGATCGTACGTAAGCGATATTGATAATCTCTTTCAAAAAATATAGAAAATGGTGATACAAATGACTTGATGTAAATACCGTATTGCTCCAACAGTTGATCAAATGTTCTTTATTTTCCTAAAGAATAATCTAACGTACAAAAAATAGTATTTTTTTTTTGTAGGAAACAACTGATTTTATATAAAATGATGTAAAAAAAAACACGTTCCCGTAATTATTTGTTTCCCCCAAGTTGCTATAAGTATACAAAAATTTCAAAGAAATCGGCCCAGTAGTTTTCAAGAGCGTACAAGAAAAGTGTCGATAAAATGGTGCGTCACGCTATATATTTTGTTCGTCGACTACCGCGCTGGTTCAATTCCCACTCCCAAAAAAAAGTTTTTTGCATTTTTTTCTTCAAATGTTTTTTTATTTTCAAATCTTGTAATTAACATTCAACCCACATTCCATTGTCCTATCTAGCTGAAATTTTGCATACAGCTTTGTTTAGGATGATAACACGTTATGGAAAAATCAGTAAAAGGAGACCCCAAGTGACTAGGATTAGGTTTTTTTTTTATTTTTGTGATCACTTTTTCTATTAGAAAAAATGCTCCAATTTTACCGTACATTACCACAAAAGATCGATAGTTGATCCGAGATGATACTTTATTTGAAACGTTGATTATTTTTTGGTTCTGAGGAAAAAACGAAAACGGTCAATTTCCCAAAAGTGCTCCGTTTGACTTGAAATTTATATGTGTCATTAAAAAGGGCTTAACGAGTTAACTGCTTAGTTTTCAAACTATTTTGATCATTTTTAAGGGAGTAATGGAACTTGAGGGAAACAAATAATTACGGGAAACGTATTTTTTTCACATCGATTTAGATGTTTTTGATTATAACATCCAAATTAAAGATTGAACCTAGCTGAAACTTTTACACAATACCGAAATAGGAAAGATACAGATTTGACAATTTGTTTTTACCACTACGTATACTAGACAACTGAGCTCGCTTAGAATCGTATTTTCGAAGGCAATGATTTATCATTGCTTTCAGAAATTAAATAATGCGTTTAAACCACAACTTCTAAACTAGTAACCCACTCAAAGCGTAGTGGCTACCCCGTCAAACTATCCACGCAACCAAGACTGATCCCGGCGTTTACTTTTTTTTTATCGTAACTTTTTTAATCTTGTAGACGCTTAAGTCTATGACTCCTCAAAATACCATTCGCGTTCATATACCATCGTTAGAGGTACTGACGCAAAATATCGGAGCACTATATTTCAAGAAGTTATACATAGAGGTAAAAAATTAAAAAAAAAAACACACATCATGTAAAAATATCAATACATTCATATTTTTACTCAAAATCTGAAAATAAACGGAGCACAATATATTTATAATTGCTCGTATAAAACACGTTTTCCTCGCGATTGTTTCATCTTTACTCTTACAAAATAATCGTTCGGCGATTTCTTCATGGTAAGCTAGAATATTAAGTTTCAAGTTTGTTTAAACATAAAGAGTTCTACTCGAGTTTCTTTTATGTACGGAGTATAATATATGGTGTTATATTTGAAATGTTTCCACTATTATTCCTTTAGTATTAATTTCATACATCCTATCCTCGAATATCGGTTTTTATGCGTTTAATTATATCCATTGTATCGAACCGACTGACGTTATTGACGTTATATTCCATATTGAAAACTGACGAAAGAAAAGAACTTGTATAGAAACGTGAACTACTACACCGTACGTTGAATGAATGCGACGTCACCATCGACTGTAGTGTTGTATACCTGATATTATTTTGTTTTTTTGTTGTTTCTTCAATTCTACGGAATGAAATTCTAGTAGCTACTTTTATTTTCGTACTGTTATAGGTAATGTTAGGAGTATTATTTTTTTCTTTTGAATGAAAAAGTATTGTTCGGTGTACGTTTAGCTCCATTTGTGAAATGCCGTCTGTTCAATCCACGATTCACACGACCTATTTAATACTTTTACCAATATTATGTTATGTGACATATTAACAGACAACAGTTCATTTAGATACCAGTATAGTAATATAAAAATATTCGGCCGATCGCATAATATGCGATTAATCTTTTGTTTCTTCAAAAAATTGTTTTTTTTAAAAAAATTAATTAATATTTTTCATACCTTTTCTGAAAAATGTACAAGAACTTTGAATTATGAGTAGTAAGTCGTCGTAATTTCGTTATGTATGTATATTTTTTTTTTTTTTTGAAACAACTCTTTTCAAAATTAATCGATCGATTGAAATTCATACGAATTATCGTCCGAATGGAATAGTTCAATAGTGATACGAAATTCAAAAAACGTTATCTTTTTACGAATTTACAATCTTATGAGTACGTAACTCTCAGTTCGATCGTATAATATAGATAATTCAAATTTTTAACCCACCCAAATTTGCTACCAACTCCACTATAGTGACCCATTTTTTCTTTTTTTAGTCATGAAATATTTCAACATTTTTGAATTTCGTGCATTTCGCAAACAGTCTAATCCGTGGCCCGATAAAACGCCGAAAATCACGTTACATTCCGGTACGGAATCCTACGTCGGATTTTTGTTTTCCTCCCGGTCAATCGTTCCTCCCAAAAACCGATCCCTCCGCCGTCGTGCGCACATTAAACTGACGGCGGCGGCGTAAGTACAGGTATCGAAATCGTATAATATATTATTTTCGAGGGTCGTGAGCGGGGTGGGTAAATAGGTGGAAGTGACGGCAGGAAGGATCCACCGCCGCGATAGCCTTTTATTCCGAGCTGCTGTTTGGATTATAAATTATTATCACTGAGAAATTCAATTAAAACCACTCGTAATCGAATAAAATCGCAGGATAGTATTACGTATATCGGTATGTATGTAATATACATACAATTAATGTACAGGGTGTCTTACCGCGTGCGTGTTCTAGAGAAAAACTTGTAATCTATTTTAAAAAATATTTTTTTAATATGTGTTTTTGGAAAATTATTACCATTTTAATAAGTCATATTCAATTTTTTTTTTTTTTTAAACGAAAAAATTTTAATTTTGCCCATTTCACAGGCGTATGATTATTCTTAAAATATCCATACCCGAAACGTCCATAAATAGACAATGAGATTTTAGTTTTGAAAATTCGGCAACTGGCAAGATCATTATTCAATTATACAATTTTGTTGTATTTCGTTGTAAGCCTTGTTGAACCTTTCAACCACGGTTACACCTTACGAACGTCGTAATTATTAACCACAAAATAGATATAATCACAAACCACGTTAGTAACGTTATAGTAACTATATCAATGGATGTTATAATCGTGTTGGTAAATCGATTATAGATGAATAATAATAATTTTGTAGAGCTCATACGGAATATATATACGTGACAATCGATGGCAAAAACGTTTATTATCCAACGTTTCATTAAAAACCAAAATGTTCGATAGTTTTCGTTATGCCGTAACTATTTGTCCTCAACTATAACTACATATTATAATCTTATTGGATCCACATTTAAAATACTCCGAAAATGTTAGCCTGCATATTGTCATAGACTACGTCGAATTTTTCCGCAACGCGAAAATAAAAATTTATTTTATCTCGAGTTTAAATATTTTAAATAGGTACATTTTTAATAAAAACGATTTGCTAGAATTCAGATTTGAAAATGAAAATAGATTGAAAAAGAGTTTTCCTCGGGGACACACCCTGTATACCACCTATACCCGTATAATATTATATTATCGTATCGCGGTTTTCACCGGGAAAATTATTGCCTGCGCGAAGATCGGGGGGATTGTTCCTGTGATGCTGCAGAGAACGAGGTAGGTACGCGTGATGAAATTCAAATCATCTCGTTATTATACACGCAAAAGCATAACAACAGGTTATAATATTTTCGATAAAATTATCCCTCCGATATCGGTGCAGCAGGTGAACGTTCTTGATAATTTACGAGCCCGCGAATAGTATAATATAATATTATTGTAATCGTTGAAAATGACGTGTACCAACGTATATACAAACGTTTAAATCGTGTTTTTTTTCCCCCTTTTTTGCCGATAAATTATTACATTGTCTCTTTTCCGATACTGCTTTCGTTGTAACCATTTCGTATTATTCTTCCAAATTGCAGTTAACATTTTACAATCGCGAATCAGACGTTGTCACACGTCTTTTAGTTTATCGCGGTTTGTTAGTTTTGAATTATCGTTTGCACCGCGAGACTGGAGAAACGTGGACGAATTAGCAGGGGCCCACATGAAAATCTGGATTTTTCCTGATGGGGCGGTTAGGTTTAAACTCGTACGGAAACGAATGAGCTGATGCTAAAGAAAAATATAATGCAAGATCCTATAAGTAGCGTTAATTTCTTATAGAATACAAATGATTTTGTAATAAAAACAAAATATTTTTGAGTCGATGTAAGTTGATATTAATAATTGAACGGACATTTGCTTCCAAAATAAAATAATATAGCTGGTAAAACTTTATATCGAAGTTTTTAAAACTTAAGTACGGGTTAAGCGATGACTTGACTGGAACTTTGAATATTTTTTGAACTTAAAAGACTTACACATTTAAAACATATTCTTGAAATATGTTCGTAGGCGTACCTATTGATTAATTTTTTTTTTTTTGAAGGAAAAGGGATTGGGACTATGTTTTCCAGTTCAGAATATAGTTCCCACTCCACCCCTACAATTAAGTTGCAGCCAGTAGATGATATTAAAACTTGGACACAAAACACAATACTATAATAAGTTTACTACTATAATACGGTGCGTCTAAAAAATTATAAAAAATATTCCGAAACAACGCAGTACACTAGAACAGTACCTAATCGTACATGGAATACATGGTATATTAATTATGGAGTGCTTAAAACAACACGTAGTTACTTTTGAATATACTTTATTATGTTCATTAAACTTTATAATATTTACTAGTAAAATGATTAGCCAAATTAATAAAAACGTATATAAAATGAATCTCACTATATTTTACAATTCAGGGATGTTGAACGAGTATTCGAATTGCCGAACTTTTTAAAACTTTACAAAGGCGTTTATCATTAAAAAAAAAAAAAAATGTAATTCCTTTAAACCGAATTACCAAAACAATAATCCATCCGAAGTTGTGACATACTCAGCTACTTGCGGCCGGTTATTCATTTTTATTTTTATTTGAAGATAAGCCCCAATCGTAACTGTAATATTATAAATTTATAAAGAGTGAAAGTTTTCTTTTACAAAACTTTTACTAAAAATATGTATCTCCCCGGAGCAATTTCATAACCACGCCACTTCACTAAAATAGGTGTGCTTGCAGCTAACGTAAATTTCCATACGTTCGAATTAGTAGCACAATATTTTGTGTGAACATTATAAAGTAAACTAGTTGTGCCACATTACAAAATATGTTTTGTTTACCAGTTACAGCAAATGCTATGGAAATAAAATACCGAGTTAAATCGTTATAGTAGAATTTGGTTTATAGTCTTTGGGCTCTCTGTATTATCAATTATGTTCGTTAGTTACCAGTATAGGTACATGTTTATGATAATTGATTGATTGATTGATTTCGATTTTCCAAACCAGAAAGTTAGAAAAAGTCGTTTTATAATAATTTTATTACGTAGACATATTTAAGAGGAAAAATTTTATATTCAAATCTCCTAGAAATGTTCAACCGTTTGCATATATATAAAATAGTGTAGTTTATTTTTTAGAAACCTGAAAAATTATCACGCTCGTAGAATGGTGCTTTGTCTTAACTAATAGCTTGTATGTATACACATACAAGCTATTAGTAGGTACAATTTAAGGGGAATTAAATTAAACAAATATTATTAAAACAATTTGCTTTTCTAAATAATGATAAAAAGTGACCTAACAAGTAATTAGAAATAATTTAAATAATGTTAAACATTTTCAAGTTTCTGAATTAAAAGAAAAGCGCGGCATCATAATATAATGTAGTCGCTCTATAATAAACAATTAAATGTGAATGGACAATAAGGTACCAAAATCATTCGATAAACTATATTAAACTTCATAAAACGTTCGGCCCACGCTTTTCTTTTAATTCAAAAATGTGAAAATGTTTAACAGTGTGTAAATTGTTTCTTTTACGTTTTTATTCGTAATTAATTAATGATGCTTAATGATTTGAATTGTTGAATTATTTAATTCAATAAATATTTAATTATTTAATTTGAATGAATTATTTAATTTTGTAAATTCGTCGCGCGCCGAATTTCAGCTAAATAGGGCAACGGAAAGCAGGTGAAATTCAAAAGCCCCACAGCTCTTTGCTGCCTTATGGGGCCTACGGTCACGATAAGAAAGAGGTAGGTACAGGATTTTTATATTAGTTTGATTTGTGTTACACGTAGAGTTAAAAAGACTTAATTATTTTTACACTTTAAAAATAATAATAATAATAAATAAATAAAAGCTTCTTTGAAATCGTAGTGGCGTGGTGTTAATATGATCAGTGGCGCGATGCCCTTCAGCGTTGCACGGATAAATGATAAAATCTACACAGAAATAATATTATTACATCCCTACGTCTATCAATTAGCGTGATACCATAATTTACTTAGTATTATTAACTATACTATATGACATTTTACCACAATCGTCATCACAAACAAAGTCGCGCGCCAAATCTCAACCCTCTACGACATCGGATTGAATCGATTGTGCAAGATTTGGAAAAAGATTCGATTACAAACGTATACTACGTACGTGTTAGTGCGAACCAAAGAAAAAGTGTACAAAAAATAACGATTTTCATACAAATTTTAATACAGTTTAAACACCCCGTAATAAGTAAAATACACTTTACGTCGTTATTATGATATTGTGTTCATTGTTGTGTATAATTTGTCAAAAAATTACTCGTTCACATTTTACAATATTATCCTCGTACGACGTTTCGTAGCGTTGTTTTTTTACACGGCTCCGTCGCCGTCCGAACAGTTTCGATCGGTTTTTGTTTTCCGATATCCGTCGCGTGATATAACAAATATTTTTACTACGATAGTAATTCATCGTCATTCCACGGCGTTTTGTCGACAATTCAAAATGCTGCGTTGCGGCAAACAACGAAACAAATAGGTTTCGGACGACGCAATCGCAAATAAAGCGCACCGCGGTATCGAGTTAAATAATTACGCTAAAAGGCCGTACGTGTGTGCACGGGGAGGAAAACGGATTTCGCCGGTTCGTCGTAATATACACGACAAAGTAATATTGTGCGCGGCCGTTTGACAGTGCCTCGTGCACGTTGCTCTTCACGTATTATGCGCTGCTTCGGCACCGTACCCCGAGTGAAATTGATTTCTGTGTATAGGTATCCCTTTATTTCGTATTTTTTCCTCTTTTTTTTTTTCTTTTTTCATTCATTTTTACTTTTTTTTACTCCCTTGTACTTTTTCCCCATACGACTCGACGGCATATTGTAGGTATACGGTTCGCGCTGTACACAATACCCTGCTGCGCACTTTGAGCAAAAAACGTTCACAATTTTTTGCGTAATATACAGGGAAAATCGTTCGGAAGATGTTATCGACGATTTCGATCGTTTAATAATAAGCGCAGTACGGTACAATCAGTGCTCGACTATTGGTAGGGTACGAGGGGGAGGGGGGCAGCGTAGAACAGTAAATTTCAAATTTAGCCGGACAAAATGTGAAAAATTTCAAACAGTCGCCAAATTTTTTTTAGAAACGATAACATTGTATATATTAGTAAAAGTACTTTTTGTTTCATTCTGATTATTCATACTATGCGATTACAGAAATATGTTTAGTTATTTCGTCATCTTAAAATATTTCTCAAAAAATTAGCATCGTTTTCAACTGCTGCTATAAATCGTACGTTTATAATCATAATAAAGATTTTCTATCCACTGCCACAACTGCGTTTAAGGTAAAAACTTAAAAAAATAAAAGACAATAAGCAATTTTGAAAAACACATTTTTATTTTTTCGTTGCTTCGGGGAAAAAAAGTAGGAAATAAATAGACCTCTGGAACATACGTCGTTAAACATGTAATATTCAATTAATTTTTATTTGCCTCTAACACAATTATCTATAAATAAATATAAATATTTGTCAATTACGGTTATAGAGCGTAATAAGTAATATTTTTTTATCAGATAAAAGTATTTTTATTCCATAACCTATACATCGTGACATTAAAATATTCCATTACAAATCGTTTGTTTTTTTCTTTATATAGATGTACTAATACTAAATAAATACTTTTACTATATAAATACTTTTTAGAATGGTGGTTATTTAAAAAAATACAAATTTTCTAGTTTTATAAGTATTATAATATTCTTTTTGGAATTACTTTAAAATATGTATTTCATTATTTTTTCTATATTAACGGATTTAAAAAATATACACATGTATGGCCGTTTAAATTGTATTTTGTTCCACTGTGCAGGTGTCCTCCTACTTTTAAAACAATTATTTTAGCGTATCCCTTCTAATTATTTGGTACCCTTAACAGTCTATAAAAGGCACATCAATACAAACTTTGATCTGCAATTTTGAGCGAAACATAGCTTTTGAAATTTGTCGATTTTTTAACTATAAATTTTTTATAAAATCATAACATTTCAATTTAGACTATAGAGTATTAAAATTTTAATACAATCTGTGTGATATTGTATGATCAAAACATTTCGAAAATAGGTTAGAAAAAGTTTTGTTTATATACGTTTTTTTAGGTACGTAGCTACATTTTTTTTTTTTTTTAATTGTAAATTTTTTTTTATGTTTAACCGATATCGGAATAAATAAAGTCATGAAGTTTTCAATAATAATATGCAGGCTTTGTCTAATTTTCTGGCTCATGCTGGCTTTACACAAAATATTAACTTTTCGAATCTTTCCTAGTAAAACATTAAAAATGAAACAATAGTATATCAACTTATAATTTCTTAGGTAAATGTTTTTAAAATAATGTAAAAAAGCAATAATAAGTAAAAACGTCATAATATTATCCAAAAGAATGTAATTAACTACCCGTACTTAATAATAATTGATGAGTTTCCATCGAACGTCACAAAATTAATTTTGCGTCAAAGCTATTATAAACAATAATTATTGTTGTTTTATGGTTAAATTTATGTTTTATCAATGTGCATTTTTTTAAGAAATCACACATAATTTTCAATATGGTTCAAATATCGAATCCCGAATCAAAACGAATGTTATATATCATGTTTCAGATGCGTAAAGAAAATTGAAACGGAAAAATATGTCTATACCTATATACAATTTTCAAACTGATTTTTTAGTTTAAAAATAATCATCTGGAGCATTTTATTAATCTCGATATTTTCTTTAGATATTTTTATGATTAATTTGAAATCATTTACTTTCATAACAACCACTTTGAGCCTCATATACTTATTAAATCCTCACATCAATCCTCTTGAAATTATTTTTTCCACAAAATACCCGATCAAATTATGTATCAACTTTAATAGAATTGTACTGTTCTCCACAGTCATAACACTATAATTACTTATGTTCAACAGATTGAATAGTTTCAATAAAATTCAGTACAACACCAAGTGCCTGTCAAGAACTTATAACCATGTAATCGTAAATATGAGAATAGGTACTTAGTACTTCAATAGCCTTCTTATTTGCTTCCTGAATTGAAATAATTATTACTTTTTAGAGAATCTCGATTTTCAAAGAACACTGTTACAAAAAGTCATGTAAAAAAAATGCTGGTAAAAAAAAGGGAATGTCAACGACGAGTTATTATTATTTTAACATTTTTTTTTTTTATAAAAATGATGATTCAATCCCGACGGAAGTGTTGTAACGATTGAATTAATTAATTGTTTTTAATAATTTTATAAATTCTAAAAACGTAGGTATATTATGCGTACGTTCAATTGAATACGAGCATTTTATCATATCGTAGTTGAATTCATAACTTTTTGTGTAATTATAAGAAACAAAACATTAAAAATATTCTCTTAAATTAAATGTAAATGTAGCAACAACACGTTTCAATCTACTCAGTTTTAGAGTTTGAAAATTTTACTTACATTTAAAGTTTACCTCTTTTGTCGGTGAAATGCGTACAAGTAGGACAGCTAAATGTTGTAAAACGAGTTAACTGGTCTGCAAAGTTACGCACTTAAGTCGTTTAAGTTATTCATTTGATTTGTACGCTCGTGTTTGTTTTAGATCGTATAAGCACCGCTTAATAATACTGTACCAAAGAAAGAAAACACATTTTAAAGTAGTATATAAGTGTATTAACTTGAATTCTAACATTAATTAAATTTGAAATTCAACTTTGCTACCTGTAATGTACCAATAAAATCATTGTCATTTATGAATAAGATTATAATTGAATTCATACCGTATTTACTATTAAAATTTAAAAATAACAGTCCCAAAACCTGTAATATGTTTTCAAAAAAAAAATTTTTTTTTTTTTTAAAGTGTAGAATATATTATTTTTATAATTTTGTAATTTAGACAATAGTCCAAACAAATTTACACAAAATAATTTGTGTAAAATGTTATCAATTTTTTGGTCTAATAATACTTTAGATGAAACCATTGTTTTTTACGTAAAAAAAAAATCGGGTCGTCGACATATTTTTATTCAGACATTGCTCCGCGTTTGGCTTATATTTTACCTAAACATTTACGCTATAACTCAACATTTTTGGTTACCTTAAAAATTTGTGTGTTATTAATTAGATTTGACACAGTTGATTTATCAGTCAAATCATATTCTAAGAACAGGTCTCTTTGAGTGCCATTTGTTTTTTTTATGAACCACACGGTCAAACAGTGAATAATAAACGAATATCCTACAAAGGGGCAAAATGAGACTTGATTACGTTTTACCGGAATTTCTGTGATTTTTCGTTTTAACGATTTAACGAACTACGTTTAAAACAAGTTACATATTATTTACCACGTCAAAACCACGGGATGACGACAACGAAATACGTGTTTTATCGTGATTTTGTCGTGTAAATATCTAGTTTTGCCGGGCAAGTTTTTCAAACAAAATTCTGCGTACGCTGTTTTGATTATCGAAAGCACACGTTAGCTTCTCAATGTCCTGATGTCAATCTTATTTTCAAGTGTTAAACAGTCGTTCTTCAACCACTCGGTTGATTTTGATACAGACGTGTGTGCGAAACGTGAAACAAATGTAAGAATGATTTACGCGAGATTGGCTTTGAAATTCAAATAATTTTAACGAATTCCATTAAAATAAGTTCTTGAAGTACGTTATATTAAGAACGTATTGAAAACTTTTTAAAAGATACCTATTTCAATATTAGCGATTAGAGTCGTACTAAATTATTTATTAGCTCCAAATAAATAGGTAAAAAAGGAACATTAAAATTAAACTAATTAAATAACGATATAAGAGTAGGTACTATACTAAAGTAAAAAACAGACACCAAGCAGAATATATCGCCAACTGTATTTTGTTCGATCAAATTCGTCCCAATTTGCTATAGTATTACGACATTTTAAAGGAACCCGTTGAATATTCGTCTATGAATCAAAATTTAAGAAAAAGCCAAAAGTAATAACGAGACTATAAAATAATTAGAACAACATAAATCTACACAAAATTAATTTTAAAAAAGGAAGCCAAAAATGTCCAGGTCACACGTGTGTAGTTTCATGCCATGGGTCGCTGTTTTCTGAAGTTAAAACTTTAGAAATTGCAGTACATTAAATTTGCAGTAAGCAATTACTTACGAAAAAAACGATTCTGAGCGGAGCTTGGTTTACTCATTACATATATTTTGGACATTGGAATTTCAAAAACATAAGTATACAATTATACGATATAACAAATCATAAAACTTCAAAAACATTTTAGTGTCATTCCTTAGTATAACATTCGCTTGCTGTAAAATTAACACTTGTCTACAATTACGACTAATTTCATTTATCATTTTTAACATTCAAAAATTCAAGTTTTTAAGATCTACCTATTGTTTATTTTTTCCGAAAATAAAATATAATGTTCATAAAAATAAATATATTTCGTCGTACTTGTATAACTTGTTACTTGCACCTACCTACCTATGTTCTTTTGAAATAATTGTAATGACCAATGTATATGTAAAAAATAATACAAGTTCCGCTCAAAATCGTTATTTTCGAGAGCAATTCTAATTGCTTACAAGTTGAATATTCAATTTCTAACCAAACTTTCCAGAAACCGTGGCATCAAACTATACGCAAGCGACGTAAACATTTTCGGTTTTTCGTATAACTGCAGTGATAGTACTTTATAAAAAGCAATTTTTTTCCGGAACACCTTGACATCGTGGAAAAAGCATTATTTTTAGTTGTTTTTATTTTTTTCAATTGACAATTATATTTAACAAAAATAATAAAATTTAATTACGAAATTATTACTAAATTACTAATTAAAAACAAGACTGTACAGTGTCAGTTGAAAATTAAACAGACGTTGCACCTTTTTCCACGCGCACAAAGGAATATAATTTGTCAAAAGTTATATTTTCGCTTTACGACGATATCGACCCTACGAATTTTATATTCATGTTTTAAAAGCAACTCGACGAATAAATTTCGAAAGCGAATCATTGAATACGCACTCATTACTCACACACAAATTATCATTATAAGTTGGTGTGATCAATATAAAAATGTTGTACAACGTTATAGATAACGGCCGACTTGTGTGTGAGTAATGAGTGCGTATTCAATGATTCGCTTTCGAAATTTATTCGTCGAGTTCCTTTTATTCATTGAATACACCTTACACCAATTTTAATGTATTTAAACGACGGATGCCAAAATTTTAAGAAAAATAAAATTTAATTTTAATTTTAATCGATGTGCACCCTGAAGCAGGGACTAAAGTTGCGTGTAGTACGCTACACACTTTGTGTAATACGAAATTTTAAGTGTTGTTTAAAGAGTCGAAAAAGTTTGTGGTACTAATGTATTGTTTTATGTTTTTCTATTTTATTTCTTATTCAAAAAGTTTTATGACTTATTGAAAAAAAATTAAAACTATTCGCTTATCAACGATTTGATTTAATATTGGTCAATCAACCTTTCGTTTCACGAAAAATCCGTAGTTTGTACCGTACATTTTTAGGCAATCGAAAAATTTATAAGAGTAAAATTGTAAAATTTGTTTTAAATTTTTATTAAAATATTATAAATCACCAACTTGGTTTAATGTTGTCAAAAGTTTTGAGGTTTAACTTGACAAGTTTTTAGAGGATTTATTGAAAAAAATTTCAAAAAAAAAAAAAACGAATTTTTAACGGTTTTTTTATCCAAAAACATTTTTTTATCACAACTAAAAAACTAAGCGAAATCACCGAAAGTTTTATAAGTAGGTCCACTGTTCATTTTTTGGCACCACTTTCGTGGAATTCGAAGAGTTTTAATTGAAAAAAAAAAAAATTATTACGGAAAACTATTTTTGTTCAAAATTTCATAGTCCAAAAAGACGGACCGTCGTTGACCCGACGACATTTTATTGTAAATATTTTAACAGATTGAATCGGACGGACTCCAGTAATAAATAAACTCATATTTCAGTGTTAACTGTGATACGGAAAAATGAATATTTTAGTCTGTGCCCCGGAGTATGTAATGTAAAGGAGGGAACACATCACTCGGCGAAGGTCGCGTGCACTGCAGAACGCTTCGAGATTTTTTTTCTTTTTTTGGTAAAGAGTCCCTTTGCCATTTTTAAAGGCTTAAAAGGGAAGCGCGTGTACAACAGTAAAGGTACTTTTCGATCGAGCTGTGACGCGCGAAATATGATATTACGACGAGATCGGGTCTGAACGATATTATTATTACAACACCGCGTGAAAAAAAAACAACGAACGTTAGGCAAAGAAGACGCGTCTTTGTACCAATTTTTTTTTTGTTTTTCTTTTCTTACGATTATTACGACGACGACGACGTGTCGCTCTCGCCCCGCACTCGGCCAATTTATGTTTCCGCCTCGCGTTCTTCTCTCATTACCCTAAAAACCGGCGTCGCGGTCGTCCGTCATCGCGCGGTAAAATATCGTACCCGTCGCCGACTCGGTCGTTACGCACACACTAATATTAATAACAATATGTAGGTACATCTACATACATACGTTTTTGTTACTGTCGTTTTATACGCGCGCGTATCACACGAACGGGAACTATAAAAAATAAACAGCCGACCGAAACACGTGTTCGCGTGTTGGCGCGAGAGATTTACACGCCCGCATTAATAATTTTTCCGCGATCGTCCGCGAGACGAGCCGGCGACCGGAAGGGTGGTGGTGGTGGTGGTTTCGTGCGTGAGGGAAAAGAGCGGATGGTTTCCGGTCGAGCGACCACCTGTCGGCGCATGGCCGAGACGTGCGTTTAAGAAAACGACAATAAAAACGCTATAATTCTGCTACCACCACGCTCGTCCGTGCATAAATTTTTATTTTAAATACGATTCATAAGCGAAATTTCATTTTTATTCGACGCTGCAGACGAAACACGTTTCATCATAGTGGTACAAGTACAAATCTTTTAGAAGCAAGGTGGTTAATACAGTAGAACGCTCGTGAGAGAATCAATGAAAAGACATCGGTAAAAATAATATTGCGAACGAAGAACAACGTACAGTAGAGACCTAGCTAATAACTTTTTCACCGTTACGACATATTACCATGAGTAGGGAACAACGAATTTGACACGATAGTTTTAAAATTCAAAACGTTTCTACTGTTGAATACGTGGGGGAGTACTATTTAATAAAATAAATTGGGCACTCTGCTCTCAGAAATGTTTATTTATTATTAAAGGCATACATCATCTGTATACCATATAACCGCACATATGCATTATACAATATCCAAACAATCCTTTTTTTTTTTAGGTGTTTTTGTTGTTTTTTCCGGTCTGGAAATTGTGTCTCTCCTCCACGACATCACACTCACACAACCGACACACCGCGTTCCCGTTTTCACCAACGAAACGACTGCGGATTTCTCCTATAGCCTCGGGCCTAACAAAACAAGCGCGTTTCCGTGAAAACCGATCACCTCGAATCACTCTCTCCGTTTATGTGTTTTTCATTATCCCGCACGACGTACGGTTTAAGTTTTTTTCAATACTCTCGATTTTTATGTTTTATATTTTTCATTTCGTTTCAGTATATTTTCGTAAAAATTAACCGTTCAAATAATACTGTAACGAACGCTCGGCTTTCATTATACTGTTCGTTGTCGCGACACATTCGCAGAATCGTTTGTGCCTACACGTGTTATATACATTATGTTGAGTATATTATTAATTCACGATGCTACAAAAATCAATTTTCGACTGTTAACGTCACATTTGGGTAGTTATACATTCGTAGGTGTTGACAACTCGTGTGGGTAAACACGGCTAAATGGCTATACACACGTTTAAATGTATTTACCAAATGATATTTTCAACTGATATCAACAGTTGAAAGATGTTAAATAATATGTTCATAAACAAACAAAACGAGCCTTAAGACAGCTTTACGTAATGTTATTAACAAACCCAAGTGTGGTCTTTAAATAGTATAGAGAACCATAAATGAAGTATGCCTATCTCCGGCTTCTTTTAGACTCTGAGCGCAGCGAAAAATGTATCGTTTTTACAATGTTTTTTTTTTTTTCTTTCAACAACTTTTCGTATAGAAGGAATTCTCCGATTTTCAAAGTCAGTAATTTTTCTAAAAGGTTTATGAGCTCCTGTGGTGGTACTTTGGTTGAAGTTTTTTTTTTTTTTTAAACTTTGCTTACTTTTTGTGCTTTACCTCAAAAACCAAAAAAAATCGAAAATTTGACGGCGAAAAATTTAAAATTTTCAGGTTTGTAACGACGTTTTCGGGTAGCAAGAGTACTCCAACCGTTACGTCAAATACCACATAAAAGTTGGGATTTTAACTTTAAATTTTATTTTATTTTAAGTGTTTTTTGATATTTTGATTATTTTCTGAATTATGTGCCAAAAACGACGAAATGACCGACCCAAAGCGTAGTCGTTACTGCACCTTTACCGTGGTAACGTTTTTAGATTCTGATTTTTTTTTAATTTCATCTTGTATCATAAGAATTATTATTTTATGTATATTATTTCATACAATATATTATACTACTCAAAAACAGTGTATAGGATTGATGTACAGAATTTATATTTTTATCATTTAGAGTTTAGCTGTATGTCATTTATGCAGGTGTGAACAAAATTAGATTGTTTTAGATCATTTCCAAAAAAATTTGAAAAAATAAATTCATAAAAATTATTATGTCATTTTTAGCGACAACACTTACTTAGAGTAGTTCTGTAGAAATAATTTAAAACTTATCTCTTATTTTTATGACGTAGTACGCTCTACGCAGTAAACAAAAGTGTTACATTACCCTGGCATCGTTTATTACAAACGTTTTTTATAACCTTATGGCTTATGGTAACAGAAATGACTAGGCCAAAACCTAGTGTTCGATTTGTTTTTATTTTTATATAATTATGATGGAAAATATGAAAAATTATTAAGTCAGTCGTATTTTTCAATTAAAATATTTTTTAATTATGTGTTTCAAATTTTAATACAACAAAAGAAAAAAAGAAGTGTATGATATTTTTATAAAAAATTCCAATTTTTTCAATAATTAAACATTATTAGACATTTTAGAAAAAAAAATTTTTTATTATTATGGCGTCTGAAATATTTATTTTGTTGGTTTAGTTAGTATAAAATTATTGAAAGAAAAAATTAGCTAAGTACCATTATTCTCTAGCCGTTTTGGATGGCATAACTTTTTGTTCTCATCTCTTGCCGAGTCATTATTGAAGTAATTGCAACATTATTGCTCGATGTTTCATTTCCATTTATTTTAAATTTTTTTCATTTTATGAAAATTCCAGGTTTTCATAAAAACTAAAACAATCAACTTTAAATTTATAAAATGTAAAACTAAGCAAAACAATTAAGATGTTTATTATTTTATTTTGTTCTTGCTTACAAAAAATTAAATATAAGATATAATTATAAGCGGTAATTTGTTCAATAGATTTTTTAGTATTCGATAATTCATTGTTCACTCGAATGTTTTGTTGTTTTATAATTGTTTCGAAGTTCAAAATGTACGGTTTTATATTAAAATCTTTAGACTTTGATTTTTTGTCAATGTCACAAGACTCCTGCTGTTTACGTCTCAACATTTAAATCTTGATTAATTACTATGAAAATTATATCCAATTAATTGCGTGGTAAAAGGTATGTTTCTTGGAAATGTATTCATTCATTAAATTGAATTTCGACAAATAACACGTAACAAAAATCGTCAAGATTAAATTGGTACAACATGAAGCGGTTCATCAGTCAGCACACATTT
>CM029357.1:47098427-47153137 GCA_017140985.1 Hormaphis cornu | reverse complement strand
GCTGTTTTACCTACAACTAACAACTTTTCGCGATTTTACCAAAGAAAAGAAAAACACGCTACCTACCGTTTAAATAATTTAAAATTTTTTATTCTTACATCAACAGCTGCCGCTGTTAATGTCGACGACCGTCTCGCGGATAACGCCGACGTTACAGTACCGCTGCTGCAGCAGCGGTCGGACGAGCCGAGCGCAGCAAAGGGCCGAAACGATAATTACGAACTAAACGGTTTGGCGAACCGGGTGTGGAACAATCTGCAGACGACCGGCGCGAGGTCGTCGACTGCAGTCGCGCCGCCGGCCGTAGCAGGCCACGGTCAGGGTTTGCAGGAGCTTCCGGTGCTGAGGTCGGCCGCGGGCCCGCAGCAGCAGTGGTCCGAGGCGGACGAGAGGGACGTGCTGTGCGCGGTGCGGGCCGCGCTCCAGCACTGTCATGACGCGTCCGACCTGGCCGAGTTCAAGGACCGGATCGGCGCGGTCGTGTGCGAGAAGCTGCGGTGTCGCGTCGCCTGCACCGCAGCGACGACGACGACGACGACGACGACCTGCACGACGGCCAGACGATGCACCGAGTCCACCGCGGGCTGCCGCACTTGGTCCACCGCTGGCTGCGGCGGTACCAGGTCCACCGCGGCGTGCGCCACCACCACGACGTGGTCGCCGGAGCGGTTCGGCAAGGTGCTGGACGTCCTGGCCGACGCGTTGCGGCACTGTCCGCAAAGGGACGAGGCCGAGAGGTTTTTGCACCGGGTCGGCACCGCGATTCAAAACGACAAGCGACGTCGCGGCGCGCAAACGCGTCACAAAGCGACGCCGAAACTCGGCCGCGAACGAAGACGCCCCCCGCGGAGCGTTACCTCGGTCCCGGCGACTCTGTCGCCGGATCGATCTAGATGATATTATAATAACAATTATATACACTCCAACAAGAACGAATTCTTCTATTATATATATATATATATATATATATATTGGGTGCAGTTAAACGTATAAAAGTATAGGTACCTAATGAAAAAATAAAACTCAATAAAAAGTATAAAAAAATGAAAAGAAAAAAAGGCAGAATCGCTCTAGATCGCGTGGGTAGTTTGACGCTGTGGTTTTGAAAGGTTTATACAAAAGTCGTATAAACCTAAAAGTCTGCAGTAAGCGTTTATTTAAATAACTACTCTGAGTGAGGTCAATGAAAAACCATTAAAAATCGTGCCGTGACAAATACAAAATTCATTTTTGGTCTTTTATTTAGGCGCTAGAAACAAAAGTATAGTGAAAACGTTTTGAAGTTGTTTACAAGTCTTAATTTTATCATCATGAGAAAATTATTTTACATAATAAACATTGTTATGTATCTATAAATATAATTTTGTTGTTTTGTTGACAAATACTTGTATGGTAATGACCAAGTTATAATATAAATAAATTCTGCGTACGCCACATGGAAACACATTTTATTGCACAACCTGCATGAATATTAAGAACTAATTTAAAAATTAAAGGCATCGCGATCAACTAGAGCTGGACAGTATTATATGACCAAGTCTGCAACATCTGGTGATAATGTTTTGACTTTTATGAAGCGAGTTTGAACAACAATATAGGGCTTAGGTCGTGCAGAGGGAAAGTAGGTACTTACCCGCATACGGGGCCGGATGAAATCTACCAGCTTTCGAGTTAATCTTGAATCACCCTAGGGCTGCAGACTATTAACCATGATGATTCATGACTTTTTGGCTGACTTATGCGGTTCAAATAAAATAACAGTGGTCAATATAATATCCTAGGATTTGAGTGTTGAATAATATTTTTAAACCTACTCTTACGTTTTTGAATCGAAAGTATCGAAATGGGCCAGTGAAATTCAAAGAGCCGAACTTTTTGAATCGGGTTCTGCGAAGACATAGGACTGTAAGACATATCAATACTCGAGTTACATTTTTATACCTATTGTTTTTTCAGTAAAAAAATGAAAAAAAAATCAAATTTAACCAAGTAAAATGACAGAATGACCTTTATTTTTATATTTTTTTATCTCTTTTCTTATAAAAAAAAAAGTGTATGTCCATTTTATTTGTTAGGTATATATTTTTTCAATCAAATATTCACGTTTTCAGTGGAATAATCTTGTTTTTTCTACAGTTTTTCGATAAAAATGAAAAAAAAAAAATGAAATTGAGGCGGAAAAAAATGATTACTCATACGTAATATGTATATTTATATTTCCACGAAAGTGTCACTAATTCCCGTAAATTTTATATAAGTGAAACTTTTTTCCTAGGAAATTAGCTCGTCTAGTAAAAAAAAAAAAATCTAATGATTTAAAATAATCACGTATATTTTAAGTGTAAAACTTCTCTACGTTACAGCGAATGGTTTGGATCAAGTTAGGAAGTTCGAATTGGTGTCAAAATTTTTGTTTTTTTTTTATTTGGATGGGGCAGCACGATTGATGTTTAAACATCGGGCAAATAAAAACCACCCTAATATATACAAGTATTAATATTATATTTTCGATTAAATTCGTATTTTTCTTCTAATATTTTAGATTCTGAGTGAAACGAATAATGTACTGGTTTTCACATGATGTGTAATTTTTATTTTGTTTTTTTACCACTATGTAATCACGATAACTTCTTCAATAATGCTCCAATTTTTAACGTCAGTACCCCTAATGATATGTACATGGACACAGATGGTACTTTGAGGGTTCGTAGGTAAAAAATTTAAGAAAAAAACGTTAAAAATTATTATTGTGAAAGCGTATAAAAAAAGTGTTGAAAGACGGTGTTATTTTCATTATAACAATTACTAAATTACGCACTTTTGTGCAATTGATTCTAAAAACGTAACAAATCCTCCTCAAATAGCGATCCAAATGTGGCTAATTTCTTTATTCATCTGTTCTCTCTATTTCGCTATTCGAGTCACTGAGCTCACACAGAACCGTTATATTCGTAAGCAATTTTCAATCATGCTTACAATTTTCAATGTAGAACGACTTTTATACAAAACAGTGTCAAACTACCCACGCGATCTATAGAGATTTCGGCTTTTTTTTATATTATAAATTAATAATTTTTGTTCACTGCAGACCGCGCGCGTCTTCGGTGTACTAATTAAATTATGCGCGCCACCCGTACATCGCGAACGAACCGAATGCGTCTGCCAGCGACGTGATCGCAGACGCAGACACAAATATTATAATATAGGTATCGTCACAGGGTTCGAGGTAATAAAATTATGCGGTCGCGATTATTATTCCCACGTTTGAAACGCGCACAAAGCCTGCAAAAACGATTCGGTTTCTCTTAACCGACATGACGGCCGTGTGTTCTATGTATAACTAAAAAATCAAAAAGGGTCATGGTTTGAATTTGTCATTAAGTCTACTCGAAAACGAGCATTTTTAGCATTTTTTAATTTTAGATTCTGAACGTAAGTTAGCGAAGGATGTATAATATACTGTTTTTACAATGATGTTTTAGATTCTGAGCGTCAGCAAAGAATGTACCTACAGTGATGTTTTTTTTTGTTTTTAGGAAAAACGTTAAAAAAATACGGTTAACGTGTTTTTTGACATGATCGATTTAAATTTTGGCCATGACTTCCTAAATAGTGTACGGAACTAGCTGAAACTTTTACACAATTTGTAAATAGGTAAAATACAGGTTAGGTCTGAATTACGGGTGGTTATTGAGCTAAGTACAGATCTTTAAAATTTTCGAAAATTTCCATTTTTTTTTTTTTTTTTTTGTGGTTTTAGTTCGATAAAAAAATTTTAAACTTTAACACAAGGTTAACAACATGTAAATACATATGCTACTATATTATAAAAGTTTCGAATATTCCTTAATCACAATTTTCTTTTTTTAGTCGTTTTAAGTTGAAAATTTTTTCGAAATTAGGTCATACCTTTGACTTATTATTGGAAAAATTTGTATATAACACAAATTTATTATTTAAGATTTAAAATCAAATAAAATTATGTAAAACAAAATTTCTTATCAGTATAAATAATTAAAATTTTCGAAAATTTCCATTTTTTTTTTTTTTTTTTTTGTGATTTTAGTTCGATAAAAAATTTTCAAACTTTAACACAAGGTTAACAACATGTATATACAAATGCTACTAAAAACATTCGAAAGTCCATAGTCATAATTTTTTTTTTTTATTCATTTAAAGTTGAAAATGGTCAAAAATTGGTCATACCTTTGAGTCATCCGGTTTCTCATTAGTTTTTTTTTTAAATTAAATCATGTCGATCTTATATGCCCGACTACACCTTACCGCCGTTACGGTAACAAAGAACTATTTTGTGAGTGGCAAATAAAACGGTATAAATTTAAAAATTTTAATAAAAAAATAAAACAAACAATAAAAGCACTAAAAGTGCAATAAAACCATTCTTTTTTTTTAGTCTGTGCCGTTCAACATAACGTATATAATAAATTTGTAAAACATACAACATAAAAAAAAATCATAAATATCTTAATTAACAGTAAAAAGTATAAAATAGGTATTAATAAAAAAAAAAAAAAAAAAATCTATTATAAATCTTTTTTTGTAATCGGTGCCGAGAGTCAAAAAACCACATTCCTAAAAACTTAAAAGTATTGTTATTCAAAAATTAAATAATAAATTTAAAAAATTTCTCATACCATGTACCAATAATATAAGGTACACTTTAATTTTAACTAAACATTTTTGACGGCACCAATCCTAAAAAAAAAAGTGATGAGCTTTTTTATACTTTTTTGTTTTTTTTTTTTACTTTATAGATAATGTAGAGACCGGATATTTATGCAGTAAAAAAGCAATAGCAACAAGATGTTTTTGTGCTCTAAAATTTGATCAAAATATTCTTGTATAACATGTAAAAGTATTCTTTAAAACAAATAAAATAAACGATTTTCTAAAAATAAAAAAATACATAACTTATTAGGAATAAAACGAAAATTGTGATTTAAATTTATATGTGATTTTAATTTATAAATAACTTAAGTTTATTTCTTGAAAATATTTTGTTAAACCGGGCGCTCACAATTATAAATTAAAGATACTCAAATATTTATTTTACACATTTTAATTTATTTAAATGTTTATACGTACCACTATAGTTTTAAATAGAAAACAATACGTAGCTATACTAGCTTAGAACTCTTTCAAAGACAACAGTTAAGTATAATTCAGTCTTTTATATAAAAAAAAAAAACAAGCTACAAAAAAATATAACAATGTAAATTGGAAACACATTCCGTAAATTCCACTGCACCTGGCGCATGGCTTTTGCCTTTTTGTGACGTGAAAATATTAAAATTTATTACATTTTTTACAATTTTTTTTTAGCTGTAATTAAAAATATGCCAATACATTCTTGAAAAATGTCATAATGCATTAAACGTACCTACTCTTTCCCCTAAAAATATGTATTTTGTTAAAAAATTGTTTTCTGCTAAAACATTTTTTGTAGATTGATTTGTGGGCGAACAAAAATCGAGAAATCTCACCCGATCAATGCTGCGTAGTCTTAGCAAAAATAATATGTAAAATCATAAATATCCTGTTTTTATAATTTTCATTATTTCTAATACATTTTATTCAAATTATAGATCATAAAAAATGATCTATGTATAAAATTATGAAGTTGTTACGTAATATTTTACTTTCTTTGAATCCCTATAATCAAATTATATTGGATGGGCCGGTGGGGCTTATAACAATGCTCTCCATTCTACAACAACTAAAAAAAATTTGAAGTTTTTATTTCATTTGTAATGACGTTTTCGAGTCAATCACTACGTTGAACACCACACTTAAGTTGGGATTCGGGCTTTAAATTTTATTTTATTTGAAGCAATTTTTTGATATACTTACTTTGATTATTTTCCGAGTTGTGTGCCGAATACGACAAACATGGCAAAATCGCCAAATCCCGGCGTCAGAACGGCCACATATACCTATAACCTATTAAACTATATTGTTACAAAAAATAACTATGCCATGACGTTTTCATGCTTTTATGTAGGTACTACATTAGTTTCATACGTTATAAAAGATTGGAAAACGTTTTCGCTTGGTATTTTTGAATGATTTTCCGAGTGTATTTTTTGTTAAATGTGGTTTTTACCAAAACGCATATACTATATAGGTATAGATACATATCTATACCTATATAGTATATATTTTGTACTGATCTCGCTAAAAACCGTTTTTTCAAATTTCATCCGGTACCGAACTGTGCTGCACAACTGCATGCAAACCGGGAATTGCAGTCACCGCGTGTGGACTGCCCGCGTTTGCAGAAAACGTACTTTTTCATAACCATTCAGTGCTCAAATTGGGCGTGACGCAGGGGGACGGAGCTCCTCTTGAATTTTTTTTGTATTTTGATAGCACCTCTTCAAATTATTGGGTTTAATCATCGTAAAGGACTCCAATTTTGTTAAAGTCATTTATTTTTCCAATTCGAGCACTGTAACCATTAATTGCAGAACGTAATCGACGTGGCTGCCTCGCATAAAATCATCTGTTGTACCTGTACGTACTATGTATAATATTATACATTCTGCAAGAGGGGAAAGCAAGTCGTGACAGCTGCGTATGCGATGCGATCGGACATCGCGCAGAATCAAGATGTTATTGCTGTGTATGTTCCAAATAAATTTTGTTGTATATTATCATATAAACGTGTATCCTACGGCTTAAGTCCGAGTTATAAGGTAAGTGGATCAGTGGGCCAGTGAGCCAAACTAGACGCGCGGTCAAAGAATAATACAACCACTGCGTAGCCACGCGCCGCTTCCGCCACCTTCGCGCGCGCGTTCGGATAATACGATACATAGTTAATTTTATATTATTTTTTTTTTTTTAAGAATAATATCATTATTATAAATTTTTAGATTTTTAGTTAAACGAAGAATGTATTGCGGTTTTCACACGATGTGTGTTTTTTTTAAAAAAAATTTTTACCATTAAATGTAAGATTGTAATCACAATAATTACTTCTTCTTCGATAATGCTCCGATTTTTAAAGTCAGTTAACGATAGGTATGTGGACGCACAGATGGTACATCATAGGAGTCGTAGACTTAAGCGTAGAAAAATTAAAAATAACTAATCAAAAATTAACGATAAATCATTAAAAATTACGGCAAACGTGATACGTACATCGATTTAGTATTTTTTTGGCCATAACTTCCACAATAACGATGGAACAAGCTGAAACTTTCACGTAATATTAATATCAGTGAGATACAGGTCCGATACGAATTTTAAGAAAATTTAAAAATTTTGGAGCTAAGTATAGAACTTTAAAATCTTTGAAAATTTTCTTTTTTTTTTTTTTTGTAATATTTGTTCGATAAAATTTAATGCAAGGTTCCCGACGTGTAAATACGATCGACTTGAAATTTATACATGTCATTAAGAAGGGCTTAATGAATTTACTGCTGAAATTTCAATCGATATTGATTATTTTTAACGAAGTTATAGAACTTTGAAATGTTTGAATTTGTTATTTTACGCAGTTATTATTCCACAAAACCTCTAGTTTTTATGTTTGAGTCTCGAAACTTAATACAATCTAAACAAGATAGTTGTAAATATGTAGTTAAAAAATTTAGAAAATTGGTTCACACAATTTTGGTTTAAAGCCGATTTCACGTTGTTATTTTGTCGTATAACTCGTCATTCCGAGCGGCCAAATAATTACGGGGAACGTGTGTTTTCCACATTGATTTAGATTTTTTCGATTATAACGTCCAAAATAAGATCAGACCAAGCTGAAACTTTTACATATATGTAATACTAAAATAGGAAAAAGGCAGATTAGATAAAAGTTTTTATTGTTAAATCAATGTTTTTACCAGGACGTGTATACTAGACAACCATCATGGGCTCGCTCAGAATCGTATTTTCGAAGGAAATGATTCATCGTTGTTTTCAGATATTAAATAATGCGTTTAAACCACAACTAGTGGCCCACCCAAACGTAGTCGCTACCCCGTTAAACTACACCACTCGACCCAGAGTGATCCCGGCGCTTTCTATTTTATTTATTAATAACGACGTGTGGGTTTTTCCGGCTCGACTTTCCCAGGTAACGTGTGAGCCGCGAACGGAGGAAGCCGGAGATGAACTTTGAACTGTGACGGATCGTTCTGATTGGCCGGCCGCCGGAGTGCGGTTGTTGACAATTATTTTTTATTTATTTATAACGACGTGTGGGTTTTCCGGCTCGACTTTCCCCGGTAACGTGTGAGCCGCGAACGGAGAAAGCCGACGATGAACTTTGAAATGTGACGAATTGTTCTGAACGTTTTTTTTCTTTTTGTAATCACTTTTTCTAGTGGAAGGAATGCTCCGATTTTAACGTATGATACCTCAAAAGATAAGTAATTAATCCGAGATGGTACTTTATTTGAAACATTTTTTTTTGAAATTTTGATTATTTTTGGAGTTAGCAAAAAATGAAAACGGTCAAACTTTCGAAAGTGCTCCGTTCGACTTAAAATTTATATGCGTCATTAAGAAGGGTTGAACGAATTAATTGTTGAAATTTTAATAAATTTTGATCGTTTTTTAGGGAGTTATGGAAATTTTTCGCAGTTATTATTCCATAAAATTTCTAGTTTTTATGTTTAAGTCTCGAATTTTTATACTGGAATCTAAACAAGAGGGTTGTAAATATGTGGTTAAAAAAAAAAATAAGCGTCGGGATCAGTCTAGTTTGCGTGGGTAGTTTGACAAGGTAGCAACTATGCTTTGGGTGGGTCATTAGTTTAGAAGTTGTGGTTTAAACGCATTATTTAATTTCTGAAAGCAACGATAAATCATTGCCTTCAAAAATACGATTCTGAGCGAGCTCAGTTGTCTAGTATACGTTGTGGTAAAAACAAATTTAAAGTGAAAAACTTTTATCAAATCTGTATCTTTCCTATTTTGGTATTGTGTAAAAGTTTCAGCTTGGTTCGATCTTTATTTTGGATGTTAAGATCAAAAAAATCTAAATTGATGTGGAAAAAACACGTTTTCCGTAATTATTTGTTCCCCCCCATAAGAGATACACGACCGCCCGGAACATGTTTTACGACAAAATAACAACTTATAATCGGCCATATATTAAAATTGTTTTAACCAATTTTCTAAATTTTCAACCACATATGTAAAACTATCTTGTTTAGATTGTATTAAAGTTTCGAGACTTAAACGCAAAAACTAGAGGTTTTATGGAACAATAACTGCGTAAAATTCAATAATTTCAAAATTTCAAAATTCCATAACTCCCTCAAAAATGATCAAAACCGTTTGATAACTTAGCAGTAAACTCGATAAACTTATTTTAATGACGCATTTAAATTTCAAATCAAACGGAGCACTTTTGGGAATTTTACCGTTTTTGTTTTTTCCCCAGAACTTAAAAAAATAATCAAAATTTTAAAAAACGCTTAAAATAAAGTACCATCTCGGATCAATTATCTATTTTTTGAGGTATCGTACGTTAAAATCGGAGCAGTCTTTCTACTAGAAAAAGTAATCACAAAAATCAAAAAAAAAAAATCTAAATTGACGTGTAAAAAACACGTTTCCCGTAATTATTTGGGGCTCCCTTAAGAAATACACGGCCGCCCAAAATAACAACAATTTTAAAGTTCCATAACTTCCTCAAAAATAAACGGAATCGACTGAAATTTTAGCAGAACACTCATAAAACTTTTTTTAAGGACATATATGAATTTCAAGTTGATCGGAGCAACTTAAAAAATTGGGTCGTTTTTTGTTTTCCTCAGAACTTCGAAGATAATCAAAATTTCAAAAAACGTTTCAAATAAAGTACCATCTCGGATTTACTATCTTTCTTTTAAGGTATCATGCGTCAAAATCGGTTTAAGTTTACTTAAAAAAAAAAATTGAATTTCGTAATACGTTTGTTGGGACTCACATAATATGCATAATTTATTGCACAATGAAGTAGCCAGTTATTCCAGAATATTATGTTCTTACAAATGTTCCAAAAATACGTTACCCATACTTTATGCCTTCTTCACGGTGCATTCAAAATCTATACGTCATGACGTCTGTCATGTCTATAATAAAATACTTAAATTGTAATCTTACTATGAATTATTGTATATTTTGAATTATGTTTTTGATTTTTATGTGTGTTTATAATTAATAACATAATGTAAACAAAATAACTGCTGGGCCTCAACACGAGGTTTTTACTCATTGAAGCCCAGTAATCTTTCCGATGTTAAAATAAATAAAGAAAAAAATTTATACGTGTGCATAATCTCGGCACTTAGTCAAATATTGTGGTGGGGAGCCCCGGACGTACATGTGGCCAGCCCCCCCCCCCCCATTCTCCCAAAGTAAAAATTTTTTACGCCAATAATTAGCATGAAATTTGCATGCCCATTTTCAAAATTTGCACGACCTTCATACTCAAATATATATCAAAAATATGAAGGGGGGCTGGCAACACGTGTGAAATAAGTTTTTTTTTTAAATGTTTTCCTTAAATAACTAGCACGTAATTAGCATGATTTACCGCGACCACTCACGAAGTTTACGTGACCTTCATATTTTAAATATTTCAAATATTTAGAGGGAAGCAACACGTGTTACCAGACCCCATTTCCCCGGAAATAAGTTTTTAATTGTTTTAAATCGTAGATTATAAGGCTTGGGTCAGTCAATATTTATTTTATAAAATGTAAAATCTATAACTTTAATTAAAATTGTGTTAAAATTCCATAATTAAACTGTAAGTATCAAAGTAAAGTTACCCATCAAAGGTTCATATAAATACAATTAATCAAGGAAACGCAAACATGCAAAACAATTATAATCTTAATAATTTTTTTTTGCAGTTTAGGAGTGTTTCTAATTTTAACATTGCCAGCGTATAAATTAGATCAAAAATTGTTTTCAATACTTAACAACATACACAAGGGAATGACCAAAACTTTTTTTAGGTACATAATTTTTATTGCGAACAAAAAATATCAAAACTCTAAACTTGTATTTTTTTATATTTTTTTCATCGGTTGGACGACAAAATAACGGAAAATATGCTAAAGTTATTCTTTAGTGCATGTTATGATGAATCTATATCTGTTTTCAGAATTCTTATCCGAGTTCACATATTATGAAGTAACCGGTTAGTATTATAATTCGTATTTTTTGCTCAAAAACCTGATAATTAAGATGTCTCTTAAGACAAGAAATATCAAGACTTAGTACTTACTACCTATAGCAAAAACCAAAGTCCATTCTTAAGAATTAGGCTGGTAGAACTTCCTGTCAAAATTATCTGCTAATTTATAAACTTGTTTTTAGACCTCAACTCAAACGTTATTCTAAAATAACATTGACAAATTTAGTATTGATACTTAGGTATTTTTTTGAGCTTACATTAAGTTCGTAACTAATTTGACATATCTATACTCATACTACATATACTCATACAAAAATTTAAAAACGACACCCGATAAAGGTTAATAAAAAGATGCACAGGTTACTATAAGGAGTAATGATACACACAGTACACACCAGACAAAATATGATATTGTAGTGCAATTAATTTTATTAAATCGTACGTAATTAATAAATAATAATCTTATATTTGGTAGTTAACTTTTTCAGTATTCATTTGACATTTATTGTTCCATGATTCTACTAAAACACGTCTTATGGTGGCCCGATTTTTAACTAGTATATCACAACGCAGGGCTATATTATCATGTCTATGACGTATGACAACCATGACAAAACAAATAGGTATTATCGCAAATTTCTGAAGCACGTACCCCGCAATAACTTGACCACACTTAATACACCTCATCAATATTGTTGTTCACCACTTCTGATTGGCTGACATCCTCACCGCGCAAATTTCAATAATTCCATGTTTCGTCTACTTTTTGTCTACTGCCATAACAAAATAAATTTTCATTACACGTCATGTAATTGATAAAATTTTTCTTAAATCTTAATGTCATTGATACGTTATTGACTTTTTAAGGTGTAGAAGTTTTATCGATCTTAACTACTTTATAAATTTTCCAAAATGCCTATGTGTGTATTTGTAAGCTGTCGAAGTGGAGAACACGCGAGGACTCGTAATTGTAAACGGTATCCTCCTGTTATTTTACATCGTTTCACTAAAGATCCTGAACTGTGTAAATTGTGGCTACAACTTTTTGTCATGGAAAATATAATTTTTACATAGAAGTATATTTTCTACATTGTTCTCGTGGGTTGGCAACGCCGCAACATCAACTTTACTGCAGCGACCGGTTATTTTTTAGGCGATTGCGATTAGATTTTGAAAGCCCACATTTTTTCCTCTCCGTCTGTTACACGCATTATAATAATACATATCAAAATCATGGCAAAACAAATTTGACACACAAACTAACACACAGACTTCTAAACTACAACAGTGTACACTAGTGGGTAACTGGTTTGGAAGTTGTGGTTCAAACGTATTATTTAATACTTGAAAGCAATGATAAATTATTGTTTTTAAAAACTATTTTGAGTCACCTCAGTTATCTAGTAAACGTCCTGGTTAAAACCAAATTCAACAATAAAAATGGTTCAAATATTCCTAAAGTCGTATCCACGTGTAAACAATAACGTGTAAAAATTTCAAACAATTTTGACCATTATTTGAGAAGTTACTTCGTTTCTAGTATCAATTGCACAGCAGTGAGTAATTTCATTACTATAACCAAATTACACTATTTTTCAATACTTTTTTATACGCTTTCAGAATCAACTGGGCGGAATCGTTTAAAATGTTTTTATTCTGATAGAAAATGTTGTTTTACATAATTTTAATGGATTTTTAAATCTTAAATAACAAATTTGTGTTAGATAAAAATTTTTTCAATAATAAGTCAAAGGTATGACCAAATTTCGAAAAAAATTTCAACTTAAAACGACTAAAAAATAAAAATTGTGTTTAAGGAATACTCAAAACTTTTATAATATAGTAGCATATGTATTTACATGTTACCAACCTTGTATTAAAGTTACAAAACATTTTTTGAAACACTAAATTTTATATCAAACAAAAACAAAAAAAAAAAGAAAAAAGTTCTATTCTTAGCTCAAAAATTTTCAAAAATCACTTAAAACTTGTACCAAACCTGTATCCTACTACATTGTGTAAAAGTTTGATCTTGTTCCGATCATTATTTTGGAAGTTATAGCTAAAACTCTAAATCGATTATGTAAAAAAAACTTATTAATTTGCTATTTTTGAGTATTATAAAATTACATAGATTGTTACCTAAGTATCTATAATATACTTAATCAATAATATTTCAAATTGCATAATTATTATATTTTTAGATTACTGTTAAGGCCTAAGACACATAATATAATGAAATCTATGCCACAAAACAGATTTGACTATAGTTTGAAAAATAATTATTTGTACACAGAACAGTATTATCCTATTCAGTTGAAATTTAGACTCCAAAATATTCTGGTCACTATAATATTATTTATAACAGTTCATAACATACTGTTTCTACATGGCAACTATTTTTTAGTAATTGTATTTTAACTATCAACAATTGTCATTAAATATTTGCTTTTGAAACAGTTTGATATTTTAAAATTTAGAGTAAATAATTTTTTAATAAAATTTTAAGCAAACCTAGAATAATAAGTTAACATACCTACCTATTATAAAAATGAACAATTCTAGCTGGAAAGTAAATCATTCACAACGTGAAAAACAATATTCAACAATCAGGCATACCAGAGGATACACTTTAGTATGTATAATGACATTAAGGCATTAGTAAAAATTATTCGTAAAATGTATAACTAATATATAATTTTATTATTTAGGATGGTTTTGACGTAGTCATAAGTAAGTGATGGCTTTGCAGATAATTTATTTTTAACTTTATAGTTAATAAGCTTCCCTACATAGGTATCATAAGACAGTGACTGTTTATTTAAGTTTATTTAAGTTATTTATGAGATTTAGAGTATGATTATTCTTTTGAAGAACAAACATTTCTTCTTAAGCCATTTAGGGTTTACTAAAATATTGTTTTATAATAAGATTATTTTTATTATTTCTTTTATTACTACTGTTGATATTAAAAATATTATTGAAGAATTCATTATTTTATTCATAAAAAAAGGTACCTAACTATAGTAATTGGTCATAAGTAAATAGAATTTGGTAATTAAAACATAGTAATTTGTATTTATAACCCAATAATTTTTAATTGTAATTAGTGCATTGGTGTATCAAGTATATTTTAATATTTTTTGTTTAAAAATTAAGGTACTCAACAACATAACACTAAAAAAATATACTTATACCCGCACAATGAAGATAAGCAGGTCATTGCCGCAGGAGCAGATATTACAGATGAAAATGATACAAAATTAATTTTAACTAATCAATCTACGGTAAAAATTATTATATAATAATACCTTTTATACTAATTTACAAGTTATATATACTTGGTAACTACGATATACCTACCAAATAGTTAATACCTATTACATTACCAATATGTATAGTTATGAAGATGTGTCATTAGTAAATTATTGGTAGAGTATTGCTTATTTACATTTTAAAATTAATCATTGAAACATTATTAGGTACTCAATTATCTTCTTCTTCTTCCAGTCTTCAATCCTTAGATTGGTTTGCTGCAGTTCTCCATGCTTCCCTATCATTACTCAATTCCTTTAATTCTTTATAACTATTCTTCCCCATGTCACTTATTATTTGCTTCATATACTCCATCCTTGGTCTTCTTCTTCCTATATGGCCTTCAACATCGCCTTCTATGGCGGTTTTTGTTATACTTTCATGGTGTAGTAGATGTCCTATCATTTTAGCTCTTCAAACTTTTATGGTATGCCATAGTATTTTCTTTTCTTTTATTCTATTTAGTACTGCTTCATTCGTTATTCTATCAATCCATTTAATTCTTAACATTTTACGATAACACCACATTTCGAAGGCCTCTAGTTTACTTTTCTCTATTGCACTGATTGTCCAGGTTTCACAGCCATATAAGGCAATACTCCATATATATATATTTTTAAGAACCTTTTCCTTACTTCTAAGTCCATACTATTGGTGGTTAGTAGGTGTTTTTTATTCTGGAAAGCCCTCTTTCAGAACTGCATGGGTGATAGGTTACAGCCCTGTCACACACCCTTTTTAATTTTTGCTATTTTTTTTTTTTCCATCTATACGTATTAATAAAGTTTGGTTTTTGTATAAATTATATATGCATCTTCTGTTGTAATACTTAATTCCAATTGATTTTAGAATATCGAATAATATACTCCACTTTAAATTATCAAACGCCTTCTCTAAATCGACAAAGGCTATAAATGTATCTTTGTTTCTTCTAATTTGTTTTTCAATTAGTACTCTCAGTGTTAAAATTGCCTCCCTTGTTCCTATGTTTTTTCTGAATCCGAATTAATCTTTACCCAAATTTTCTTCTATCTTTTTATCTATCCTGTTTTTGATTATTCTGGTGATAATTTTGGCGGCATGTGTGATGAGGTTTAATGTTCTGTACTCTTCACATTTTTGTGTTCCTTTCTTTTTTGGAATCAGTACCACAATACCCTTCTCGAAATCACTAATGGCTCTTCCCTTTAAATATATTTCATTGCATATTTTGTACAGTTCTTTTTTAACAACTACGTCTGTGTATTTAAGTAACTCTGCTGGGATTTCATCTACACCGTACGCTTTATTGTTTTTAAGGAAGTCCATCGCATGATCAAATTCTGCATGCAAGATATAATCACCTTTATCATCCTCATCTACATTATCTTCTTCCTCAAATATCATCGTTGAATTATACTCAATTATATATAAATATATTAATTAATTTAATTATATATATATATATAATAATAAATAGGTACATAAAATAAAAAATGCAGATATTTCCCCCTTCTCTATAAAATTACGAAAATGTCAACAGAATTTAGTGAACTTTTATTACATTTTAAATTTGGTAAGTACATTATTACTCACCAATATAGTTACATAGTAAACAGTTAAATATATATAGGTATCTTCATTAAACTCAACATGACTAGGTATGGTAAATTGTATACAATTTATAATGTAACACATTTACATAAATTAATGGTTTTTATTTTTTATTCATTGATATTATTTATTAGGTATATGTATACATAAAAAAATAATTAAAAAGTAAAATATACTTTTATAGGTAGTTGAGCATATGACTTGTCAACTTGTGATAAATCTATACAATTTAACTTGGTACCTATTGGCTATTAATAATACTTACATTATTTATTCATTATCCAATCAACATATTTAATATTATATATTATTGCATACCTACCTACCTACTAATTATTAAGTATGTTTAATAGGACGACGTACAAGACGATAAAAAGAATACAGATAATAGTTTGAAAAGTACGTAAATAATTATGTTATATACCCATAATGTATTAATTGACTTTGTGTATAAATGATTATCATAAATAACAAACTACCTAAACTGTTATAAAAAACTTATTTTGAGCAGTTAAACATTCAAGTCTGCTTGCGTGTCTATTTTTTTAAGGGGCAAAAAGTAGTCATTTTCTATCACTTTTAATGCATTTAAATGGACAAAATTGACCTTTTTTCTTTTTAAGAAGAAAACTTCTTACAGGATGCATTGGATTTTAATTATTGATTGAGTTGCTAAGAACCCCCCCAAACTATAAAATAAACTTTAACTATAAATATTATATAAAAATGGGTTTAATTCAAAATATTACAATACCAACTCATTAGTCATAACTCTATTTAAATTTAAATAAATAACTCCAAAACTATAGACAAGTATGTATACTTATATTTGGCCTCACAGTGTTAGAGACATAAAAAAAAAAAATAAATAGATTATAATAATATTTAAGAACAAAAGTCAAAACTGAGTTATGGGTAGGTACCTACCTAATTAGCTTAAACATATTTAAATACATTCTTATATGAGCCTTATATAAGCAAATATTTGTACTAAGTATTTCAAATTTTTATATGATATTATATACTATTATATTTTTATATTTTTTTGTAAATTATGTAGGATTCCAAGATAAATTCAAAGCTTTAATAAAACAAAAAAAAGATAAAGAGTCGTGTCAATGTGCAACAAAAACTGAAGGGACTGCAATGCTTACAACTAGTAACAAAAATTTTATTCAAACGTCAAATTGCAGTTCTAATCATTTTTCACATGAATCTTTATTAAAACCAATCCTAAATTCAACTCAATTAAATTCATACAAGACAATTGAACAAATGAAACCAAAAAATAGTTACAGCTTTGAAACAAGTAAGCATAAAAATAAATTGTTTTTATGAATCTATTATGTAACATAATAAATATCTACTTAATTAATAATACATTCTATTAACACAGAGTTATTGACTCCATCAAAATATATAAAATAAGACTCAATTTTTTTAAAAAAATAGGTTTGTTGATTAAATAAATTGATGCAGGTTAATCACTATAATATAATATCAATTTATGAGCCTTTATATAAGCAGATATTTGTATTAAAAACTTCAAATTTTTATGTGATAGTATAATATTTTAAATTTTTATATTTTTTGTGAATTATGTAGGATTCCAAGATAAATCTAAAGTTTTATCAAAACAAAAAAAGGATAAAGAGTTGTGTCAATGTGCAACAAAAACTGAAGGGACTGCAATGCTTACAACTAGTAACAAAAATTTTATTCAAACCTCAAATTGCAGTTATAATCGTTTTTCACACGAATCTTCAATTAAACCAATTCTAAATTTGACTCAATTACATTCGTACAAGACAGTTGAACAAGTGAAACCAAAAAACAGTTACAGCTTTGAAACAAGTAAGCATAAAAATTAATTGTTTTTATGAATATACTATCTAACATAATAAATACCTATTTAATTAATAATACATTCTATTAACACATAGTTATTGACTCCAGTAAAACATATAAAGTAAGACTCAATTTTTTTTAAAAAATAGGTTTGTTGATTAAATAAATTGATGCAGGTTAATCAATCATTATTATAAAATATTATAACATCAATATTTGAGCCTTATATAAGCAGATATTTGTATTAAGAATTTCAAAATTGTATGTGATATTAATACATAAAAAAATATTATATTTTATATTTATGTGAATCATGTAGAATTCCAAGATAAATACGAAGTTTTATCAAAACAAAAAAAAGATAAAGAGTCATTTCAATGCCCAACAAATAATGAAAGGACTGAAATACCTACAACTAATTACAGAAATGTTATTCAGCCATCAAGTTATTGCAGCTGTAAACATTTTTCACACGAATCTTTATTAAAACCAAACCTAAATTTGACTCAATTAAATTCAAACAAGACAGTTGAACAGGTGAAATCGAAAAACCATTATAATTTTGAAACAAGTAAGCATAAAAATCAATTGTTTTTATAAATCTATTACCTAACATATTAAATATCTACTTAATTGATAATATACTCCTAGAACTTATGAGTGTCTCTGTAGCAAGCCCCGTGTAAGTAATAGATAAGTTATACCAAACATAGATTAAATATACAAATATAGTATACTTAATCTATGTACGTTTGGCAGGTTGCGTGTCTCCACATACCTATTACTACCTATTAAAGTTTGTACATTGTTGTATAGTCCATAGAGTAAACTCTCATACTCTCAACACTATCTATGGTTTGCTCACTAGATAAATTAATGCAGGTTAATTGTAAAATAATATGTAAATATAATATAATATTAATTATGAAATCAAATTATAGTTATTATACTTTTTTTTAAGCATATATCGGTATATATATATATATATATATATATATTATAGAGTACAAATATTTTCTTTCAATCCATTACATTTTTTTTTTTTTTTTTTTGACGTTTATTGAGAATTCACAATCTGTACATTGATACAATAAGTAAATATGCTATAAGTAATATAAAGACTTTGAGTGACATGAAGGAAGATCCATTACATTTATAAATATAAAGTTGAATTGAAAGAAAATATTCGTCAAAATTCTCTGAAATATATAAAAATTATATAGCAAAGTTATATAAATGTATAACTTTTTTATAATACCAAAAAATAAGAATACTTTGGAACTAAGGGGTAAATTTGCACCAACAACTTTTTATTTTAACTTATCAAACTTGCAAACTTTTTACTAAACGTAAAATTGTTTTAAACTATCTCGTTCCTACCAAAAATATCTAGGATTTTAGTTATTTTTTTATACTAGTACCATGATTTTGTTTCATACTATGCTATAATAATTAGAAACAAAAAAAAGTGCTAAAAAGAATTGGTGAGATTCATACATATTTTACATTCCTATTAGTCCTCTTTATTTAGTTTTTTCATACACAAGATTTTTATGGCCTTAAGATGACACTGATACTTTACACCATGATTAAATATCTATGTTATTCTAATATATTTTTCTCAATGGTGCCAAGTAACCCAAAATCACATACAACTTTGCACCAACCAGTGCAACCACTTATTAATGAAAAACTTAAATTGAAAAACTGAAAATAAAAAATTTGAAAACTGTTTAAAAATATCACCTATTGATATCAATTGTATATTTGTATAACAATTATTTATAAAGTCATAGTCTTTGTTTAAAGTTAAAAAATACAAAAATTGGTGCAAAGTATCCTCATTTAACAGTGGTTGAAATTTCGTTTTTTTTTGAGAATTTTGAAAAATATTTTATTTTGATCCTACATTATATATAATGTTGTATTAAAAGAAAATATTTGTCAAAATTCTCCGAAAAAAACGAAATTTCAACTATTATAAAAAAAACTATATAAATGGAAATAATCACCAAAATGTCGATTATAAATACAATAAAAAAGTGAGGGAAGATGTAAGTATAATGAATTAAATAATCATTTAAATTGCTTTTTTGTGGTTCCATATTAACCATTGAATTTTTTTTACAAGTATTGGCTACTGTCGACTTTAATAATTAAAGTCTAATTATTAGAGTATTAAAGTATATTTATTTAAATAACTTGTCTTTGTTTCTTTATAATATTTTCCATGTTTTGGTTTTTCATCAATATGATGCATCATTAATCATAAGTATTATACTTACATTGAGAATCTTCCCTCACTTCTTTATTGTACTTACCTATATTTTATTATTGATGAAGAACCAAAACATGGAAAATACTATAAAAAAACGAAGACAAGTTTAAAGTCGACAGTACTAGTAGTCAGAACTTGTAAAAACTCACAATTATTATCTGAGCATTTATCATTGATCAAATCATTGATCAATCTATAAAAAAAACCAGACAGTAAAATAATACAAAATACAAATTTTTAATTTGTTTAAAAAGAAAACCAACAAGTGCGCTGTATCTGTAAGTGGGGTGCAGGGTTAAGTTTGCAATAGACAGAAATTTGATACAATTTCTGGAGGGCTTATTATTTTTGTTCCTGAATGTACTTAAACCAAACGCCTCACTTCACTTGCTAATACTTCAACAATCTATTACTCAAATACTAATCAAAACATTTGATTAAATTTGTTTACACTGTGTGAGTACTACTATGTTTTACTCAGTAAAGTACTATTCTACTACTAGTGCCAGTTATTAAAATAACACAATTCTTAACAACAGTAACCTCAGTATAAAAGTTATTACTTTTTATATCTAAGACATCCTACAAAAAAAAAAAAAATTAATAAATAAATAAATAAAACAGTTGGAATAACCAAATACATAATGCTATTTGTAAATGAGTGTGTGCTTTGGAAACTCATAAATCTGAACATGCAGGTACTGTGAATGATTGCAACATTTGTTAGTTAAAATATATGTATATGTTTTTCAAATTGTTTATTTGTTAACTATTTATATTTTGAAATTAAACAATTTTCAAATCGTACATAAATAAAAAATTCTCATATTTTGTCAGACCCCCTGTTTTAGATTTTGGGGTATGAAAACAAGGAGTAATGAGAAAAAAAAAATTTAACTTTATTTCATTATTAAAAATTAATACTTTCTAGTTGGTTATTTCAGTAAAGCTTTGTCTGTCGAGTTATAAACCTAATGCATAAATTATGAAATCCATGCGTGATTGGCTCTCCCCGAGTTATTAGGACATTGTATTCAAAAATATAGTGCACCTCCCCAAAAGCAAATTATGTTAGCAATGCCAATGACCAACGCAATTTAGGTAGATATTTGGATGGACTATTTTTTCTTTTTTAATAAAAATGAAAATATGTTATTGTTTTTCTACAGAGTCGGTAGACGTCTCTGAATTTGACTGGATCTTAGAAGAATTACACGAGGATATAGAAAGAATCAAGAACATGTTCACCGAGGTGCTAACATTCAAAAAATCTGAGTCCACAAAAAGCGACCGGACCGATCTTGGCCCAAGTTGTGCAGATCCTGATGACAACCTGACATATTACATTGATGAAGATCAATATAGTCAAACGGACCATTACTATACGGACAGCAACGCAGGGTCTTGGGCTGCGGAAGAATCAGTACAGAGTGAAAAAACGGTGTGCAGTGATGAGGAGAACCCGCTGCCCGAACAGACAAACGACGGGTTGTATTGGCAACAACGACCAGCGTGTGATTCCGATGGGAAAAGTATCTCTGTGCATAGCTTCCAGGACAGAAAGCCGCACAAATGCCTATGTAAATGTAGAATTAATGATTAACATTGAAAACATTGTCAATCACAAGGCAATTACGCAATATATTTTTTAGAATTAAAAGTAGACCAAAAAAATATGTTTCTTTCTTTTTTTCACTTCTTTTAGTATTAGAAAGTAGAATGACACAGACATCATGCAAAGGACACAATAAATACAACTGCAAATGTGATGTAATCACAGATATATATACATATATATATATAATAAAATATATTATATTACAATAGTATAATATAAATTATTATACTATATATTATCTGCGGATGTAATATATTACAATCTGAGACATCATAGGTACCTGAACAGATAATCTTGTTCATTTTTGTCACATAAAAAATATAAGACAGAAATTCAAGAAGAGCTTCAATTTACTACCTAGTAACATTTTCACACATTATTTGAATGGGTAAAACTACAGATTATATGAAATTAAAATGTATGCATGTTGTATGTTCTATCTAAAAAAAAAAAAAAAAATACATTGTGGTATGTACATTTTACAAATCTTATATTGTTATTGCCTATTGGTGTTTACGTATATATAGTGACCGGTGACTCTATCTGATAGACCTGAAGATATACTTAATAGGCGATAGCTGCTTTTATGCTTTTCATTACAGTAAAAACTACATCACTTATGCCAGGTTTACACGATGCGTACTACTTGTCACTCGCACCGTGTAAACGTCAACAATAAATAATAATGCTTTGTATTAGTGCAAGGGCGAGTGAATAAAACCTAGTTCTAGTACAAGTAACTACTGACAAGTACTATATACGCATCGTGTAAACCTGACATTAACCGCATTTACCGTTGCCGCATCCAAAAATCCAAAATTGACGCTGAACCGCAATACCACAGCTACTAGTGTAGACGGAGCGACTGATTTGTTCTCTCAGTTGGACATGAGACCGTAGTTTTAAGAAACCATATAGCGTTATACGTTAATTATCATCATAATTATAAATATAATACAATTAATATCCATTTAGTATATTCCAATAAGTACTGTATACACGCAACAACTATTATATTAATTTTTTTTTTTTTATTATATTTATATAAAAGTATAGTATAGTAAAAAGTATAGTAAGTAGTAAAAGTATAGTAAAAAGTATTTGTTCAGTCATTTTATTGACTTCTCTTATCTGTGATAGCACAATTATTATTAGTTTTGTGATAATACATATTTTGTTTTGTCATGACGGCAATTGACAACCTGCCACACGACTATAACTAAATATCTTTCCTCCAGCAACCCAATCAGCTTGTTTGAAGAGAGATAACAACATAAAAATCACATCTTCTATCCTATACTATATTCAGAATAAGAACAGTTCTCGGCGGCCACGCGTTTTCGTCGGGCAGCGGTCAGATTCCGCCCAGTCGACCAGTCAACTGCAGCTCTACCGGCAGCGGCGGCGGCGACGACTGCCGATTTACGACGGCGACGGCTGCCGATTTTCGACGAAGGAAAAATATATCACAACGTGCCGCTACGTACTCTTATCTGTTTCAATGCAATTTAAGTTATTTGTTCAGATCGCTGGTTTACGATAGACTAATTACGTCGCTCCGCGGCGGCAGTGTCCGTGGTCGCGCGCGTAGTGAAAGCCACGCCCATGCGCATAACTCGGCCGCCGAGGACTGTTCTTATTCTGAATATAGTATACTCATAAATATGTTTTAGAGTTGAATGATATAATTGCTGACTTTACTATAATATATAGTTGAATAATTATTGCTTCTTGAAAAGTTAATTCTTTTCTCACCGACGTCTTTATTTATAATAGAATTAAACTAGAACAATTATTTACCAAACGAGATACAATTTTTCTTATTTCTGACAGTATACCACATTGCTCTGTTTGAGGTACCATAATATTTAATTCACCTATTTTTGGCCCATTACAAAAGCAATAAAGCACTCATCAAAAAAATTTAGTCGACAAATCACTATCTCAGAAAATTTCCGATAATTCTATTTGTGTACTTAATTTTGTGTGCTCTTATATTACAATTAAATTAGAGTACATATGGTAACCACTAACGACACTTTAGTGCCCTATCAGAGATAAATTTTGAGGGTGAAAAGTACAAATATATTCTCTTGCTATTATACAATAACGAAATTTAAGTACAATATCGCAAGTTTTTTTTTGTGTTAGGGTTTTTCAGACACCGTTTGAAACTTGTTCAACCAATAAAACGTTGAGGAAATTCGTTAGCTGTAAACGTTTCAAAATAATGTTTGCTTACATTGCGAACGTCAAGCATAAGCGTTTTCCGTTATCGAATTTTCTCTTTGTTTACAAAAAAACATTAGGTACCTACCATAGAATAAGGATATACTATATGGTACCTACTATAAAAAAAGACGTCGGAGGGCAAATGCTCCTAATACCTCCCTTAAAAAGTCACTGCCCCACTTTCCTGGTTTTTCTTTTTACTGTTTTATACTCAGGAACACAAAAATGAAATTTGTTATACGTCTTATTAAATTTCATGTTAAAAATTGTACTGATGTTCTTTACCTTAAACTATTGATTTTATACTTGAAAAACGACTTGTTTAATGGAATTTATCATTGGTTGGGCGTACATACATCATGTAGTTCATATTTTTGTAATGGGCCAAAAATAGGTGAATTAAATATTATGGTACCTCAAAACAGAGAAATGTGGTATACTGTCAGAAATAAGAAAAATTGTATCTCGTTTGGGAAATAATTGTTCTAGTTTAATTGCAAACAGTTTAATTCTATCATAAGTAAACACGTCGGTGAGAAAAGAATTAACTTTTCACAAAGCAATAATTATTCAACTAGTAAAATCAGCAATTATATCATTCAACTCTAAAACATATTTATGAGCAATACATGAATTCAAATATTATTACATTTTTGTCTTCTAATTTAGCATTTAGATATAGGTGTTCTAAATACAGTTAATACCTTTGTCAATTTTTGCCGATCCAACAACAATAATAATTTTTACATGACTAATTAAAAAATATTAGTTGTTATGCACTTTTTATTAGTTCAGTATTTTGTTATTGTAACAGATAACAATTAAAATTTTGGTAGAAAATACTAACACAGCCTAATTGTTTTTTTTTTTTTCATTATTAAACCATACCAGGTACCTATCACGTTGAGATTGAATATTTTATACATAAGTTAGTATTTAGTTGAATTGAATACAATACTCGTAATTTGAATATTTTTGGCAACATATAATTTGAAAAATAGTCAAGAACTCTATTTTGTGATATTAAGCACGCAAAACGGCAGTCTGTGAAAGAAACAACAAAGAATAATGCATTATGTGACGCGCGAGCCGCAGCCCGCAGCTGAACTCTATAGTGGGCATGGCAATATGTGGATAGGTCACACAAATTATGGAAGAAAAGAGAATTATTTTGCTGAGTAGGATAGAAGATGACAGAGAATGCCACCACAGAACATAACAGAAATCACCCTCAAACAGCTGATCGGGTTGCTGGAGAAAAGATATTTGGTTACAGTCGTGTAGCGGGTTGGGGTCAGCAGAACCACCGCGGGGTTACCGCCAACGTTGCCAAGTGGTGTGCGGGGCACGGGACGGCCGGCGCTTACCCGACGCCATGAAAATATTGCCATTTCATGCTCATAGAGCCCAACGCCGGAATAACCTGTCGGAAGGCCTGCCGCTACGTAACTGGTATACGAGTCGTCATTGCCTATCCATTTTGACGTAATATCTGTGGCAATATCGCATTGAAGTAACTGTTATTTGTTTTGCATTCGTGAATCAGCAATCATGAAAACCGTTCTGATGGTCGCGGAAAAGCCGTCTTTGGCTGCTTCATTCGCAAACATACTGAGCGACGGGCGCTACAAGACCAGAAGAAGTATTATTTTAATTATTATTATTTACTTACCTTTAGGAACTTACCATACTCATGCATTTGATATTATAAATTAAAATGTACAATGTGATATTCATAGTTAACCGAATTGTTTATTTCATAGGTACATCATTGTAATCAAATTCAATATTATACCGTATCGTAATTACGTACCTATGCACAGACTGTAGGTATTGTTCATGTAGTAGTGGCGTACATCTCAGAGTTGGAGTTATGTAAAAGGAGTCTTCTTTTTGTTTTGAGTTATCTGATACAAATATGGCCTCAGCAACGCAGTCCATCACCAAGGTTATACTTTTCTAATTTTCATTCCGAAAATGGTTCTAAACCTGTGCAACGTCTTTTATGTTTTCACTTGATAGTTTTTGAAAATAGTTATTTTATATGAAAAATTAAGTAGGGTTTGGTTGTATGTGCAATTGCAATTTTTTTCTGTTTTAAATCAAACTTATTTGACTCGCCATATTTTGAGTGATTGCGCTTGATAACAATGGTCGCGGTGGACTACCTATAATAGAAAATATTGAACAAATCCAACTTGTTGTATTTAAGCGGTAGTTTATGATTTACAATGGTTGGTGGTGGCTATCTATATTTGTTGTGTATGGAAAAACAGTCAGTGGGTATTCGTACATTTTGTGGCAAGTATAAATCAAGTTCTGTATTAAAATACAATGTTTTTATGTATATATGTATTTGACGCTTGTATTATTTTATTATGGTATACATATATTTAGTTTTTAACAACAGAAATTTCTAAATTCAGTACAATTTTTAAAACTGGTTTGATATTATTATTTAAAAACCAAGTACCTTGAAACTATTTAATTTGATTTTTGCTATTTTTTTTTTTTTTTATTATTAAAAATTATATTCATTTTCTTCTACAGTTTTATCTGTAAGTTAACTTACCTAGGTTTAGAAAAAAACTATAAAAGTGTCACAAAAAATTACTTTAGTTGTTGCGATCACAAAAAATAAGTGCTGCCAGTCATGCGCCAAGCGGCAGTTTTATAAAAGTAGAATTTTGATTGAGACACTTTAAGATTTATGTCCACAAATATGTTGTTTATGCCCACCCTTGTAGCAATTGGTACTCAGCATTGTACAATCGTGCTGCTGATATGTTTCATATTCTTGGACATAAATCTTAAACATCACTATTGAAAAACTGCCACTTGACAAATGACCGGCAGCGCTTATTTTTTGTAACCTCAGCTATATACCTATAGCTATTTTTTAGTATGTGGTACAAATGTACAATAAAATGTATTAATATAATATAGTATGTGTTTAGTCTCAAAATAAAAAATTAATAGCTTGTCTACTTTTTGTGTTAAGTGAGATCTGTTTGATAAAGTCTGGTTCAGGTAGATGTTTTGGAGAGAGGGTGGTGAAAACATGTTATATTACATTCTTAAGCAATGATAATTATCTTAAAATATTTTAAATTACTGTTCTGAGTGAGCTTCATTTTGTCCTTAAACACATTTTGTTCTTTATTTTCTTGTATTATATGTATAATAGGTATAATCATTACATATCCTGTTCATGAATGGTTTGGATCATTTTTTGGAGAACCTGTATTCTTCAAAATGATTTCAGTTTATGGGCATATTATGACTTTGGACTTCAACAGTAAATTCAACAATTGGGACAAAGTTGATCCAGTAATACACATGAAAACAGTTATGTTACGTATAAGAAATATTATATAATTTTTATATTTAATAAATAGGAAGAACTTTTCACGTGTCCTGTTGAAAAAAAAGAAGCTTTTCCTAAACTGGGAATCCCTGCTATGTTAGCTTGTGAAGCACATGATGTTGACTTCTTAATATTATGGATAAATTGTGAAAATATATGTTATGAAGTCATTAATGCTGTGAAGAATATTATGAAACATTCTGATAAAATGAATGTGAGTAAAATTATACTTATCATTATACATTTTTTATTTTATGTGTTTGTAATTTGCACACGTTTCTCAATTTAAAAATCTTTTTATAGTTATAACAATTTTAATGTGTTATTTTAATTTATGTACAGAGAATTTGGAAGGCAACATTTTTTGCTAATACTGAAAAACATATCAAAGCTGCTATGAACAGATTACATTTTCCTAATCGTAATAAAGCCATGAGTGTTGATGCTAGACGAGAACTTGAACTTCGTATTGGATGTTCATTTACTCGCTTCCAAACTAAATATTTTCAAGTAACTTTTTATTTAGTTTTAGTTTTATTTTTACTAAACAAATATTTTTAAATTTATTAAGGGCAAATATCGAGATTTGGATTCTTCTTTAATATCTTATGGTCTATATCAAACACCAACATTAGGCTTTTGTGTTCAACGGCATGATGAAATTCAAAATTTCAAGCCTGAACCATACTGGGTTATACAAGTAATTAAACAGTCTGTATTACATATTTTATTTGATCATGGAATAAAATAATAAAAATATGTGCATAGATTACAATTCAATCAAAAAACGGACATGATGTACTTCTTAATTGTGATAAAGGTCGTTGTTTTGATAGAGATGTTTCTAATAGCTTACATCAATATTTTAAAAAACAAAAAAAAGCAACGTGCGTTAAAGTTTGTAATTAACAAATTATAATACATTTAATAAAAGAATAATTTTTCAGTGTTGTCTCTGTAAGTCAACAAGAAAAGTCAGTACAACGACCTTCAGCTTTGAATTGTGTTGAACTTATAAAAATTGCAAGTGCTTATCTGGGAATGGCGCCCCATCATACACAGCAAACAACTGATTATCTTTTTGCTCGAGGTTACATTAGTAATCCACGATCAGAAACCTCTTACTATTCAGATATTTCTATACTGAGGTATTAATGTATACACGTATTGTATTAACAAATTAATTGTGCTATAAAATATTTATAAGTGTGTTCTCCTGAGTTTTATTCAAAGTCCTTAAATTTATTTTATTTTATGCTTTATATTTCAGTAGTGCAGTGAGTATATTTCAAAAGAGTTCTGAATGGTGTCACAAAATACTTCAAGAACCTAATAATGTTTTGACTAAACCAAAAAATGGCAAGGATTGTGGTGATCATCCTCCTATCATACCAACTATGCTAGCATCATGTAATGAATTAGGCGGAGACTCGTGGAAACTTTATGACCTTATTGTTCGACATTTTGTTGCCACTTTATCAAAAGATTGTAGATACATTTCTAATACAGCCACTTTTAAAATTGGTTCAGAAACATTCACTTATAACTGGCAAACATTAATTGATGCTGGGTTTACTGCAATAACTCCATGGAAAGCATTGCCTAAAAATGAACTGGCAGTTAATTTTAAGCTTGGTGAAAAGCTTAATGTTAAAGATGTAAGTAAATATTAATATCAAGGTTTTTTGAAAACATATTAACTATTATTATTATTATTATTATTATTGTTGGTAACCATTACAATGTTTTAACTTAATAGTGGGTAACATGAAAACAGATGTATACATAATATAAATATTGAACTATATGAATGGTTAATAGCTACCCATTTGAAAGCATGGTGCTTGTGTTGAAGGGGAGAGTGCAGTTTAGAGTTATTATTTTATACATTTGTAAAATTAATGTGAAAATATCTTACTCAATATGTTGTTAATTATATAGTTACAGTTACAATTACATGCAATACTCAAAATAAGTAAACATAGTATTTTCAAATTCTAACTTAATTATAAATTTCTCAAATAAACTAAAGTTGGAGAAAGTTTAAATTAATAATTAATATTTTATACAACTTTGTACTTTTGAAAATGGGGCATTGTTGCCCTTATATAGTATTACACTTAAAGATATTTAAATTTTTTGAAATTATAATTCTTGTAAGATACCTAGTTTCAGTTTTACACAAACAGTACTTATACTTAGTTAGTTAAAAGTTTTTATAATATTATTTATTGATGGTGAAAATATTAAATTTAGAATATAATAATTGTAAAGGATAAAGTCATGGCTCGCTTAAAATTAATTTTAAAAAGCTATTCAAAGTAGTAATTAAAGGTGACAAATGTGGCTATTCCTATAGTGAAATCAGAAATACCATACAAGATTATTGATTGAACTATTGCTAGATAAACAGTTCAAAATAATTTTAATTTAAATTTTCTTAATACCTATAAATTGTTTAAATGTGTAATGCAGTTTTTTAACTATTTGGGTAATAATATAATAACATATGTTGCATTTACTTTAGAGATTTATCAATGACAACACCCAAGGTATTTTACCTCATAAGAGGGTTTAATAATAGTACAGTTACAGGGTTCTAAATTTGTTTTACATTTATATGAGTGAGTTTGTATTTGATTATCATTTAAAATTAACGAATTATAATTTTCCAATCTTTATTACTATGGAGGTTTTTGTACTATTATCTTCAATAATATCATTATTCACTAATTTACAGTACACATTTTTTGCCCCATTCATTACTATTTCAGTTACATTTTTATTTTGAGTCAATAGAAAATTAGATATTTAAAGATTAGAATTCAACATTGTTCGTTCCTGACTATTGATTTTTGCCTTTGACATATTGATCTCACTACCCAGCTTATTATTCTCAAATTCAAAAATTTCAATTTTATTGAAATTTTTTTATTGTGGATTCTAATTTGATACTAAATTCATAAATTTGATCAGAATAAAATTTATGGATTTTTCAATTGATTTTACTGTTTTTAAAAACTCTTCAATCTTGATAAATAATAATAAACCTATTTAAGATTGTCTTAATTGAGTCCGAGTTGTAATCAACATTGCATTCAAAGTTAGTTAAATTATCGGGTTGTATATCATTTAGCAGCTTTAGTTTCGACCTTAAGTATTTTTTACTTTAACATTGCATAATTCATATATCCAATCACTTACACTTCTGTACTTGGTCATTGTTTTCAATTTTGTACATCCAAGATAAGATGTAGCATTGCACAAATTACAAATAATCTTGTAAGACAGGGATATACTTGCATTACATTTATTGCACGCTATGATAGATTAAATAACACATAAAAGATTTAAAAATAACAAACCACAGTTATAGACGTCTGCACGCATTGACATATTGAACTATAAACTTTAAACTAAAATGTAAAATAATAAGAGAGAAAATCAATGTAGATAGTTAACAGACAACATTGCATTACTTCAGTCTGAATTGAACTGGAAGAGTTGTAAATAAATGCTTCAGTTTTGTATTCTAAGTTTAAACATATATAATATTATTTATTGGAAAATATATGTTAAACAAGTATTATTTTACAGGTTCAACTTACTGATCATATGACAAGTCCTCCGGATTATCTTACAGAGTCCGAACTTATTTCAATGATAGAAAAACACGGTATTGGTACTCGTGCTTCTATCCCTGTTCATATTAATAACATAACACAGCATAACTATGTTACTGTTGCCTCTGAACGAAGACTTGTACCCACCAATTTGGGTATAGTATTAATACATGGATATCAAGAGGTTTGCAAAAAAAAAAAATTATTAGAGTTTTTCTGAGCATATTTTATTGTTTTAGTTTTTATAAATTCTTCAAACATGTGTCAAAGTGTTAATATTGATGTTAGGTTATTATAATAAAAATGATAGTTTATAAATTAACTATGATACTTTTTGATAATTTTTTGGGGTTTCTTAATTACAATTTTCTTATTAAAGTAGAAAACTAATGAACACTTTGGAGACAGGGGGAGTCACCGGTGACACCCATGTAATTCTTAACTTAATTAAACTCCCTAAGTTGAAAATGTAATTATATCATAAGTTAAGGCCAAAAACATGTTCACTATTATATTCTTGAGCTTGTGTTATTCTGGTTTGTGATTCTAATGAGTCAAAGTTGAGATATTTACTATTTTAGAAAAATTATTAATTTGTGCATTTTAGACCATACATAAACAAATGTTAAACTATAAAACTAATATTTGACTGTAATAACTAATTTTGACTGTCATGATAAACCTTTGAGAACTTATATAACTTTACATCAACATACCCAACATAATAGTATACAGTTAGGATTGAAAGTAAATTTCATGCATCTTTACAAAATTTTACAATTTTTAAAATTTACAACCTATATTTTTTTATTAAAAAAAAAATGCAATCCATGCATAAAAAAAAAAACAATAATGTAAAACTTACATCCTTGCACTAAAAACAATAAAAGAGAACATAATATAATCTTTTTTTAAAAAAAAAAGCATATAAATAATTAGGAACTAATGTTTACGTTGAAAACACTGTATAAAATATAGTTTTTAATAAAAAATAAAATGCAATCCTTGCAATAAAAAAAAAAAAATAATATATAAAACTTACATCCTTGCAATAAAATAACAAAATATAATAATAATTAGGAACTAATGTTTATGTTGAAAACTCTAAGCAGTATGGATTTTCGCAGTCTTCGCAAATTGTTAATACCATTTTGCATTTTTTCTTGGATTCTCTTTGGTCCAATATCAACCTCAGATTTTTATAACAACCTACACATCTTCTCTGTTTTTTTCTGTTTGAACTCCCAACTCTGCATTCCATCTCCATCAAGTTATGTGGTCTTTTTAAAAATGTTTTAAAAACTGAAGTTGACAATTTTGAAGAATTAACTTCACTCAGCAATTCACAAATGAGATTCTCTAGGAATTTTTTAATTTCTATATTAAAATTATTTGTGACACTTTTAAAAACGTTCCATGCTTTTACAACTGCTGTATCAAATAGAAACTCAAGTGCAACTTTATGGTACTGTTGCGTGCTTCAATGCTGGACCTCGCAAACCTTATGGGTTTTTTAAGAACACTGATAGCTAGACATTTCATTAGAGATATCTATACCTTAATTGAATTTATTCTAAAACAATATTGCTTCCGGTTTCTTTACAATCTCACATAGATGATTCTTTTTACCTGTATCAATTATGTCTACAGTATGTTTTGTAGTTATGAATCTAACCAACCTTTTTTCTTTCCAGTGGCCAATAACTATACCATTATCATTTTTCTTGCCAATTATATCACTTTTTTAAATTTTTTTTGTCATCTTTCATTACATTTTTTGGAATGTGTTTGACTTTTTTTCTCAGTGTAACTAAATGTAATTTTTGATTTAGTAATTCTTCAGCAATTTTCATATTATTATAGTAATTAGCAGCCACCAATGTTTAAATATACATGCTTTAAAATTTTCACCACATTATTACTAACTTTTTAATCAGATAACCCTGGCTTTTTCATGTTTCTTTCATAAATAATTGCTTTATAAGTATAACCTCTTGAATCACATATTTTAAAAATCTACTCCATAATTAGATGATTTACCAGGCAAATATTGTTTGAACACCAAACGACTTCGTAAACAGCACCATTAAATCATCAATTGCAATTGTTTCACTGGGAGTTTTCTATTTTTCAAAATTTTTGTTCAAAATATTAACTAGAGGTCTAAGAATTTATTTATGATTGTTTGTATATTATCTGTGACGTCGGCTGTAGCATTATTTTGAACATGAAAAAATCTTAGAATATCTTTGAATTTATCTCTAATCATAATAGCTTTTACAAACTAATTTTTTAATAAGAAATTATTCGACTAATAATCTGGAATTGTTGGATTTTTTACTAAACTCATGTACAATATAATGGTACAAAAATTTAGTAATTCATCTAGGTTTATATCTTTCCAATTAGGTTTTTGGTTTTAGCATTTTCATTTGTCATAGTTACAATGAGTTTTAATAATTCATCATCAACAATAAAACGCTATACATCTGAAGCTCTTAGGTTTACTTTACTACTTATATCTGATTGTATTTTCTATTGTCAGTATATCGAAAATGTTTTTTACGTTTAGACCAGATATGTCCATCCAATTAATATTAATGCCATCAATATTAACTTCTGTATTATTTTGGAGATGTTGATTGACAGTAGTACTATAAGATGGTAAATTGTTGAAGTGAATAGTTCTTTCTCTAAACCTCCTTTCCATTCCCCTTCCCCTTACTTCTAGCACATAATCTTGATTGTATACAAGTGGCTACGGTATTTATTGAATTATTACTATCAGATAATTTATCTGAACTAGATGGTATATATTCAGAAAAATTGTCATTGCCAAACTGGGTTGTGTCATGAGAATAAATATTCTGTAGTTCATCACTTACAATGTTTGATGTAGTCTATAGTTCATGGTAAGTAGGTTCTTCGTGAGATTGTGAACTGTTTTCATTTACATTGGTTAATCTTTTGTCTTCGTCCAGCTAATTCAGCACCTTATTATCCAATTTATATAAAATAAATGGAAAGTTGTAAAAAAAAAAAAAATCTTTTTGTAATACTATGTCAATTGTATATGATTATTTTATGTTTATTATCCCTAGTTGATGTTAGGAAAATTATATTGTTTATCACAACTTTGTTTTTTGATACCATTTAAAACTATGAAAACACCCCGGGTGTCACCGGTGACACCCAGTCGTCCAGAAAAAAGGATTTTTCCATTCCATTATTTATAGAAGAGAGTATTACCAGTGTCACTCGAAAATATTGTTACAGAAATGTGATCGCCGCTATTAGACGAATTTACTGATACCAAAATTGTCCACCAAGTATCACTATTGTACGTTTTTTATCTAAAATAATATATGTATATTTAGTGCGCATTCTTTGAATTTATCGGCCTCTTTTATTTTTTCCACTAATTCATGTTTTTTATTACATTAACTTAGTACATTTTTAAAAACGTTTAACAATTTAAAACTAGAAAAATCAATATTTACTATCATATATTACTGACAGCTAGTATACTGATTAGCGTAAAACCGTCCAACCTTTTTCATAATTGATGCCGCAGCCTGCTAACTGCCTGATTATTCATCTTTTGCTGGCCTCCTAGTGCAAAACTGCAAAAAAACATCAATTGCTTTTAAAGAGTATAAAAGAGATGTCCCGGTCTTTAATATATGATAATCTCTCTTCGATCCGTCAATGTGCTGTACTGTTGAATATAGCACGGAACAAAAATCTCTAGTGAGATCCTTCAATATTATCAATCATGATAAGTGACAAAGAAATATCCAATGTTATACCTATTCTGTAGTTTGTTTAAATTTAATTTAATATTATTATAATATTAACATTATATTTTGTATTTAGATTGATAAACAATTGGTGGAACCAACTATGAGCTCTACGATTGAAGATCAGTTAAATTTAATAGCAAAAGGTGGAGCATATCATGAACGTGTCCTTACGCGAATTAATGAGGCATTGCGTCAAAAGTTTTTGTATTTTGTTAAGTCAATTGAAGCCATGGACTCTTTTTTTGAGTTCTCATTCACTACCTCAGCTGCTAATGGGAAAGCACTTTCAAGGTACAATATAAAGTGTTATTTGCAATAAAAAAGAAAAAATACTTTTTTATTAGTTAGATTTTATAAAACTGAAACAAATGTGTTTAATTTTGTCAACTTATATGTTATTTTTTAATTTATTACAACTGGTTATTAATTTGTATAGATGCGGAAATTGCCGGCATTACATGAAACTTATACTAGCTAATCCAACTTGTTTACATTGTTCACATTGCAATAAAATGTATAGTTTGCCTCAAAATGGAAGCATTCAAATTTACAAAGTATATCTAGTGTAGTAAAAATTATTAATGAAAACAAAATTTAAGAATATTAAATGATTTCTAGGGATTGAAATGTCAATTAGATGATTTTGAATTGATAACTTGGTCAGAGAGAAATAAAGGTAAAAGTTACCCATTATGCCCATATTGTTATAATCAGCCTGCATTTAAAGATATGAAAAAGCATAGTGGTTGTAATTTATGTCTTCACCCTACTTGTCCACAAGGGTTTTTTGTTAATGGCATTGCTAGTTGTTTGCAATGTGATAATGGAGTATTGGTATTAGATCCTTCATCAGGGCCTAAATGGAAGGTTGGTTGTAACAAGTGTGATGTAATTTTCCATTTATTTGAAGATGCTTATAAGATCACTGTTGAAGAAAATAAAGAATGTGATTGTGGTGCAAAATTATTGAAGATTGAGTATAAAAAGGTATTAAATTTAGACAAGTTTGCTTAACACTTTGTGAAGTAAAGAATTTAGATTTTAGAGTATACATAAAGTGCATATAGTTTTAAATTGTAATCTTGTATATATTTATTTTAGGAACATAGTAGACTGCCTCGAGACCTTATCGAGATGACTGGCTGTTTATTTTGCTGTGATGAGTTTGGGCATTTGGTAAAAAAAATTAGTGCTCTAGCATGAGAGCCAGTCAACACTTACCAAGGCCAAGAAAAATCTAAACGCATGACTACTTTGCCAAATTTTATAAGCTGTCATTTTGAATTTTGATTTATTTTATAGGTATTTAATAACTATTAACTATAAATAATTTACTTAAAACAAAATTATTTTTCTAATACAATTTTTAAATCTTAACTACATAATACTTACCCAGTATTTACATTTTGAAGTACCTACTATCTCTACTCAGTCATTAATTTCATTGAAATATTTTAAATATTTCCCAACCTAAATTTATACATTTGATTAATTTATCTATAACTGATTTGTGTAGGTATAATATTATTTTAATTACTACCTATCTGTTTTCTAATTACTAATTAGAAATAAATATTATATATTTTTTTTTTTTCATGATTTTACTTTTTATTTTCTTGCCAATTTAAGTATAATTATTTGTTTACCTACAATATTTAAGCTGTCAATTTTTTATTAACTTAAAAATAAAATAAATTTTCGAAATATTATGTCCTTAAATTATTAACATGACATGAAAGAAAAAGAAAACTAGGTATTTTTTCCATTTAATTTAAGTTTTATTATAATTTTATTTACTTTTAAGTATAGTTATTTGTGCATAAGAAATAGTTATTTTTATAATAATTAATTTCAAATATTTATCTTTATAGTTACAAACCGTTTACCACCTCATTTTTTTAACCATTTCTGACCTGAACTTTCATTAATTTTTATTATCTGTGAAATTACCTTATATTTTATATATTTTATACCTTATATATTTTTACATTAAATTTTTTTAAAGTTCTTGATTTTATATAGCGTACACCTACAGTGGGTCTGAAAACGTTAAGATCTTTTAAAATGTAAAATAATTTTTTTATTTCATCAAAATTAGTTTTAATTAGATATTGTATTTAATTTGCTATACCAGCGTTTCCCAAACTGTGTGGCGCGCCACCCAAAGGAGGCGCGAGCACTTAACAAGGGCGGCGCGGCGCGTGGTTGGAATTTTACACTTATTGTTATTTTTAGATTAATTTCACGTCCGATAAAAATTTTGTAGATTGAATATTCTTTGAGGGTGGCGTGAAAAAAATGTTTAATTATTAGGGAGCCTTGAATGAAAAAAGTTTGGGAACCGCTGTGCTATACTTTAATTCGTGAACAAAGTATTTATAATATACATATTATGACGACTGCTATGTACATGTTTTTGTTTATTCTATGATCTGAAAAATAACGTGATAATTAATCACGTATGTAAATGTGAGCCTTTTACTATGTTTTTTTTTTACAAAACAAATAATCATCTAATATTTATTTTTGTTAAATATATAAATATTATTAACCTTTGCCTAAAGTATATTGGATCAAGGTTAAAACTAGTGTATGTATGAATTAATAACTTTTAATGTTTTTATTCAACTTAATTATAAATCAAGCAAGGATTTTGTTATTAACCGTAACATGTGTTAGCATTATGGTAATTTATAAATTATAACTATGGAAATTGAAGATGAATGCTTTTGTCATTATTCATGAATACACATTTCAATTTTCTTTAAATATTTATGGATTTATAATTATTTGTTAAAACATTTAAATCCATTATTGCTCTTAAAAAAAAAAAAAACAAAGTTTTTAAACAAACATGACCATTTGAGTTAAACACAGAACTTTGAAAGTTTTAATTTGCTTTGTATTTTGACCAACTGAACTCAAATTGTAATTTTCATAAGCAATGATTATAATCGCTTACAAATTTAGTAAACAAAATGTGAAACTACACTTTCCTAAACAGTGAACAATCTAACCTTTCTGTGGTTTGTCATTCTTTTTTTTCTTTAATGTTCATAGTTAATTTACATTTGTATGTAAAAAAAGTACTGCAAGACCTATCAATGTCGGATTGTGACTAAATTTTTTTTATTGGAGTTATAGTTTTAATAGTCAATTCTAGAAATTTAATTTGTTTTACAAACTACGTACAAAGGTAAGTTATATTTAAAAACAATTTGATGTTATGAACTTAATGTTTGAGAGACGTTTGTGGAGTTTGTTAACTAAAAAAAAAACAGGTTACGCTGGGTCAGGTTCCCATATTGATCTAGTACAAAATTTTTTTTAATCTTTAATGTATGCCCTCTTTTTGTTTTAAGTGTTACAATCTCTGGGGCGCAATAGTACATTTATCATTGTTATGAATTTTCTTCAACAAAACATCTCTATTTCATTGTCACCGCATATAATATTATCTGCTTGCTGCAGTCTTAAATAATAAATTTTTATTTTTACTTATCCACAATTGTTAAAATTATGTTATTATTATAGGTATAGTCACATTATTTCTATGGTTATGAGTATTAATTTTGCAGCTTTGCGCGGCTCACTCTCGAGTGTTAATAAATTGCCCTCGTATAACCTATTGCGTGAAAATGACTATAAAATAAAGTACGAGTATCCATATTAGATGTATATGTGTGTATTCTTATGTGAATTGTTTGTTATTCCACAGAAAGTTTTACGGTATAATATGCAAATGTGCAGCTTTCGACGCAATAAAGAAAAAAACATTGCTGTGGCTCATATAATATATATTATTATTATAATATCATATTATGATATTCTATTGCGGTGTGGATGCGATGATATTAAGTCATAAAGAACGCAGAATATCGCATAAAAAATAAAGAATTTTGAATTTGCTTGATAAAATTTTTGCACTCGTTTTGGTCAAAGCCCATTTATTATATATAAAATACTAGGTATTATATAATATGTATTTTTATATATCTGTGGGTCAAAGTGTTTATAATTGTTATCTTTTTGTCTTTGAAGATATACCGGGGAGAGTGGGCAAGTTGACAACATAATATGCTAAGGTAAACGCTTTTTATTCTTGATTTTTGAAGTGCTGGATTAAAATTATATTTAAATTTTTTATGGATGTTTTTAGAAGTGTTTAGAAACATTTCATGTTAATTAATATTAATTTACACGTTTAACTCTTTGTTAGTAAAAAATTATTGGAGTTTAAATTTAATTTAAAAATTAGTCCGACTATTACTCCCCATACCCGGGGAAAGTTGACAGCTATTGGCAGCTTAATTTGAGAACAATTATGAATTATGTTTTTAAACTTACATAAAACGTTTTGAATGACTCTTTAGAGAATGTCTGTACAAAATTTTAGTGATTTTGGTCGAACACTTGGAGAGTTATAAGCAGTCAACCTGCAGCCCCAGTCTCCACTATAAAAACTTCAAATTAATCATTTTCAAAATAATAATAGAAATAACACCTCCAAACGTTGAAAAATTATACAATCATATGTTTAGTGATATAACTAGCTGGTTCAGAAACTTATAGATATCATTATTGACTTTTAAATTTAGATTCATCATCTTGCGTCCCATGTGTCAACTTACCCCACTCTCCCTAGTTAGAAGTAGAGACTATTATCACAGAGCCTAGGTAGGACTTAGAAGTCTTAAAATACAAAGTGAATCATTGCTTGTAAAAATAACAGTTCATCGTAAGCTCAGTGATTCGTATATACTTTAATAAATTTAGTAAATTAATATACTTAGTTTACTTAATTTATATACTAAGTTTAAAATTTCAAAGTTTTATAATATGTATAGAACGGTTGAAATTTTTTGAAACTTTTAATTTCTCATTTGAACTTTATCCATCCGTTCTTTTAGTGCTTAAGAACATCATAATTAATCAAATTAATTTCATAAATTCCAGAGAAATTAATCAAAATCAACCGTAAAAACGTATTCCACAAACAAAAATACATGACGTGTTTATCAAATGTCAAAAAAAAAAAAAAAAAAAAAAAACGAAAACAGTAAAATAATAACGGCTTATAAATAATTGAACAAAAACTATAAACCAATTGTTTGAAACGTATAGGAAAATTTATTGTTAACTTTTGAATATAAAAACGGCTAATAGTTGTAAAAACTTATAAGTTCTGTATTTAGTTCAAAAATGGTCGTATTTGTTTTGATCTGTAATGACGTTTGAACTTTATTCATTCTAACAATGCGTAAAAGTTTCTATAAAAATTGATATAGTTTTGCTAAAAAGTGTTAACAGAAAAAAAAAACATCATGGTTAAAACAATACAGTCTTTGCTGCGCTCAGAATCTAAAATATCGGTTACTGGCCCAAAATGGTACCTTTGACGAAGCATATTTAGAAATTTGGATTATGTTTTGAGTTGTAACCCAAAAACAAAAAATCAAAATTTCCATAACGGGTACCAAATAACATGATGATATTTTCATAAATCATTATAGTAAAACTTTAAACAACGCAGTTGTTTGCGCAATTGGAACCAATATTACAATTTTTGAATGTTATTTATGTAATTTTGGAATTTGTAGATATTTAGCCTTTATACTGTTTCGTCTTTTCAATTTAGAGTTTTTAAACTTTAATTCGATCCATAAATAGCTTACAACATACACTTACCAACTATAATATGTGGCGGTTAAACATTTTTGGAAATCGTTCGAAACAATTTTGGTTTATAGATGGTCTTACATCATTACATTATTTAAACTAACTGAAATTTTCACTCATTACATCTAAATTATAAAATACAAATGTTAAAGCGTATTTTCAAAAAAAATTCGAGTGAAACATAGAACTTAAAAATTTACAATTTGATGAGTATTTACTTCAAGAGTTCGCTAAAAATCGTTGGCACTATACCTAAACATAACCAAATCACTTACCTACATCTCTACACCATAACATTAAATTAGATTAATACTTTTATTACATTACAATAATATATTTATGTCTATGTCCCACACCAATTTACACCTTCCAAAACAGTGACTCGCCCAAAGCAAAGTACCTAACCACCTATACTATAGACGGGGATCGGTTAGGTTAGGCACCGAACACACGTATTTTCGGCCAGTTTTTGCGTGAACGGTGGTGGTGGTTTTAATTATAATATAACTATAATTTTAATTTTATAATTTTAATGTGGTTATAAAATATTATAATATTTATAATTATAGAGTATTATAATTTAATCAATAAATATAGCTCCGCAAAATTATCAATTTTTGGTACCAGAGTCCCATGAAGTCGACGTTCGCGTTTCAAATGCACCACGTGGCAAAAACGTCGCCGTTAATACGTGTACGCAAACGTCGCGTCGGCTTCGAGCCACGTCATGCGGATCATGAGTCCCTGGTACCATGGTGGGCTAAAATGTCCGTATTTGCGGCCAGTTTTTGCCTGAAACAATTGCGAAACTATAGAACAGTTATAATATAATAGATCCAATCTTCGAGTATGATGACAGGCCCGAGATGGTACGATAGTACGTACGTATTTGAATCATAAGTAACTGAAGTTTTAGATTCTGAGCGTCAGCAAAGAATGTATTGTTTTTTTTTTTTTCTGTGATTAAAAGTTTTTGTAGGAAACCTGCACCAATTTTAACGCATGATACCTTAAAAGATAGATGGATCCGATATGGTACTTTATTTGAAGCGTTTTTTGAAATTTTGATTATTTTCAAAGTTCTGAGGAAAACAAAAAACAGGCCAATTTTTCGATTTGCTCCGATCGACTTGAAATTCATATATGTCATTTTTATTTTAACTGACGAAAAATCTAGTACTTATTTAAATAGTCAAATAGTAGTTGTACCTACTATTATATATACCTACGTATTTTTAAGGATCTTCGTCGTTCATGAATTTTCTGATACAACTAAGTTTGTATTTTTCCAATGTTTAGTCTGAAAATAGTTCTAAACTCGTGATTATATCAAGAAACGTCGCGTATTAGACATTTGAAATGTATTATTTTAATAGTATAAACGGATTTTTAGTCATGACAATACATTTTATTTTTAAAATCATAACTTTGTATTTCTATGATTGTTATTTTTTTTGGTAGGTTTAGAGTCAACATAAATATGTTGAATTCAAAACTAGAACCTTAACACTGTTTTACAAAATGTTTTTGCAAATAAATAAATCTTCATAATCTATAAGCCGTTTAAAATTTAACAAATATCGTCATAATTTTAATATTTCACTTGTTATTTATTTCTTCAAAAATAAATATTTTCAAAAATCAACTTGTAAAAACATAATAGACATTATAACGGTTTGCAGAACCGTTTTCAGAATGAGAATTCAATTATAAGTACCTATATAACCCTAGATTAATTTATGTAACTGCTGAGACTATCATATTCGCGTCATAAATTCCAGTGTGACAAAGACCCTTAGTGTATAGCTGCTATTGATACAAATAATTTGATGATAATTTATCAATTTCACGGGGATGCGGTAAGAACTATATTGTAACCTGCTTTCGGAATTCGAGGTCGATATTTTAGTAATAAGTAGAACTGATTAATGAATTATTAAATAATTTGAATTGTTAACATGTTTTGGGCTCGGAAACTATACCTACTGTTCGACCTATCAGATTCTTGCATTGTATATCGATATTAGGTATAAGTACTATACGTTTGGAGTATCAGAAATAATTTAAATCGCGCGAATTGGACAAACATAAACGCAGAGTTATCTGCAAGGAGTATATAACGATAGATTACCTACGTAGTTTAATTTTTTTTAACTTACTGTCGTTGGTCATTCAAACAAAACTAATTTTAATTTTAATAACTTGAGTAGCCATTAATTTTTCCATGAACTTGCCATTATTGCCTAGAGATTAATTCTGAAGTATTAATAATACCACGAAATTTGAAATATAAATCCGCTGTAAGACACGGTTTGAAATCTCGGGCAAAAAATATTTCTAAATCAGAAAAATAAATATCACACAAGATTTTACAGCACTTATATATATATATATATTTGTTACAGACGAGGAAGTAAAATCGGCCGCACTTGAAAACTGTTTGACAAATGGTAAATTTTCTAAAAATAAGTACGGTCAAGTACACTGAAATTTTAAATTAAATCTGTTGACAGTAATTATTTACATACAAATGTACAATATTACATGTATAAAGACGTTTTGTTGAACAAAAATACATTTTCAAAAATTAAAGAGTAAGTCACGCAGTTTCGAGTGGAACTCTGCTTTGGACGCGTTTGTTTTGAAGGATTTACTGCGAAAACAGAATAACGAAAATGATAAATTATAAATTATAATAACTGTGTAGAAATATCTATAAACAATAACATTGAAAACTGATTTTAGAAATGTTTGAACTATATACATAAAAATTACAATATGTCGTACTTGTTACTAATATTAAAAAATTTGAATGTTCTATATGTTTTACTCAAAACTTGGAAAATAGTTAAAATTTAACTATAAAAGTTGCATTTTGTACACTGAATAAAATCGTATAAAAATTTCAAATTATTTTAAGCAGTATATACTTATTACCAAATATACCTAACATTTTTAAAATTTGTTATGTTATACATATTATATTACGTATTTGTTATAACTATTTATTTTCAACTTAAAGTTTACGAAATGCTGAACAACGTAAATACTGGTGTGTACATTGCTAATACATTTTGATAGTCAGTTTGCACAGATTTTGTTTTTTACACCTAACTAAAAATTGTTTTAACCGACCAAAAATTTTACACTTTATTACATTGGGTAAGATACAAACTTAATAAAAATCTCAAACACTTTTGACGATGCTCGAGCTTAATATAAAACTGTATACAAATTACAATATTTTGAGTATTTGATCTACTGAGAAAATTATCTTTCTTCATAATATCAATGATTTATTGTTGATTTCAAACTTATTGTAATACAGCATCAGCAAAAACAGTTACTTACTCAAATCTGTGATCTACTATATCAGTGGCTATTGTTTCTCTCTTTTTATAAAATCAATTTTTTAAATTTTGTCAAACAAAACTTTTTTTTTATAGGTTTACTTGAAACAAAAATGTCATAACCTATAGTATTAAAAAATTTAAAAATAAGTATGAAATTTCAATTTTAATCTGTAATCATGATAACCCTTTAGGTACTATACTATACATACCAGATAGACACTGCACCCTCAAATCAAGAGTTTGGGTGTTTTTAATATTTGAATAAATATTAATTTATATTTATAGTAAAGTTGTATATACAATTATTTTTTTATATTTATATAATTATTGTAATAAGATAATTACTTATAAAAAAATATTATATTCGTATCAGAAATCTTAAAAGTGGAAATGAAAATTAAAGTTTAATATTGATTGTTAAAATTGTTGAGTTTTAACATGTAATAATTTAAATTTAACAACAAAAATCACACATCCTAACTATAATTATACTCAAGCATGATTTATGATAATTTTTACACGTTCTTAGTACATACATTCCATAATCATAATAAATTGCCAACAAATAGTTAAATTTAAGTTGTAATACTTCTTGAAAATTGAATAAATAATATTATACTAGCACAATTTATTGACGAACATCAAATTTTCCTTCTTGAACGTTAGGTTAGTAACTACACAATAGGTGTTGTTATAGAGATACCAAGCACAAACTAATCATTACGTAACCACTTTTAATTATTTACCTGCGTAAAATTAAAATTATATCATTTTTATTTCCGGAATTAGATGTGTAATATTTTAAAAAGTTTCAAGTTCAATTTCAATAATCATGTTCCGAAAATTATCACGAATCAGAAAATTATTGGTAGATTTAAATAACCTGTAGCATTGATTTTATATTAATTTTTTATACTCTAAAATCAACGCCTATAAGCACACATTGTAATTATTTAATTATTCTTCTGTTTTGATATAAGTTTCTATAGACAAAAAATTTTCAAATCGACAGAAATTGGAATTGTTCTTCAAAATTATATTTCATTATCATAATATTTACTGTAAAATTTCATATTATTTAATACCTTTACTACAACTTTCAAAGCAGTGACTGGACCTATTAGTTTTTAAAAAATTTAAATACAAATTCGAAACTAAAATTTGAATAAATACAAACTGCACATTTCTACTCTATGTGATTATAGTAGGTTTAGTATATATTAACTAAAATAGACACAATTTAACGACTTTTTTTTAACGAAGTTTATTGATAGTAATTTAGGTTATACCCAAAGTAGAAACGAATAATTAATGCAGAAAGTAACAATACGATCAATATAGTTTATACATATTTGTAGTTTAGGTACCTGCTATTGGTTCAATGTTATTGTACTTTAATTTAGAGTTAAGAGTTTGCTTCGCCCCAAACATATTATCATCATAAATATTAACCTTTAAACTAGGTGTTATATTGCATTCCAACGTTAAACGTACAATTTCAATTCTGAATATATCTATGAATTTGTTATCTTCTGGACTATATAATATGATTGTCAGGGAGCACTTTTTCAATTAAAAACGTGAATTGTCAACAATAATTACACAAATTATAACACTGTTTTTTCAACTACAAAATCTTGATTATAAGGCTTTTTTATTTTGAAAATTAAATACCAACTTTCTAAATGACCTTAAAAAAAATAGTTAACCAGCTTATAAATGCTTTCAGAAATAAAATCGAAACAAAAATCATGTACAATTTAATTCTCTTTCGTTTATCATTGGTCTAAATGCATGAAAAATACACGCGTTTGCAGGACCTTATATATTGAATACAAACAAGTATTAATTTGAAACAATCTTAAAATAAATTCATAAATAATTCTTTATTGCTAAGTTTATCTTAGTTTATTTATGAATTTTTGAAGTTTTCATTTAAATACGCGACATAGTAGAACATAGAACGCTCCCTGTACCTACCCCTTTGAAACGATATGAAAGTTCACTTTTTTAACTAGATAGCGCTGCAATATTATTATTTTGTGACAAAATGTTGTAATAACTTTCATCATTATTAAAATACCATTAACATTTTATAGCTATATATAGACGTCTAATATGTCTAATAGTCTCTCATTATAAAATACAGTTTATTTTAGTTCTTTTAAACTTTTAACTCTAGTTTATGGAGGTAAATGAATGTATGTAATTTATCAATACGATAGATCCGATGAATTTGAAATTGTGTTTAATTTTCAAATGTATCGATGACGCATGCAGGACATCAATAATTACAATATTTGGTACCTAGTTAAGTAGTTTTATAGATTTTTGGTATTTTTAAGAAAGTTTCGAAGTAGATTTCAGACCATTATTAACCGTCGTCGCTTATACGTATTAATTGTTATTGTTCAGTGAAATTTGGATCGTGTTGTATCGTTTGGCAACAAAAAAAAAAAAAAAAAGAAGAAGAATATAAATAAGACGGCAACAGAACCAAAATGTTTTAGTAAATTTGGTTCTGTTGTTTATGTTTTTTTATAAAACAAAAATGATTATATAAGCATAATACCAATGTATATTATTGCGTTTTTGCAACAAAATATAATATATATATATATATATATGCAGTGGCGTAGATACGATTATTTTCTGGGGGGGGTTTATTTCATAATTAACTGGGGCAGACTGGAGGGTTGTCGGCCTACTATTTTAGTAGGCACTAAGCGGCCCAATACGGCCCAAGTGGTATAACAATGTGTTATGATAAATAACACTAAACATTTTTACGATAGAAAATGTCTAGATTTTCAATAATTTGATATTCCTGTACTTTTTAAAATTGTTTAAAATTTGTACATCTAATTTACTTTTTTTTTTGGTTCTGGGGGGGGTTTAAACCCCCTAAACCCCCCCCGTAACTACGCCACTGTATATATGTATATATTCCTTGGGTGTTTTTTCGCCTGAACTGTTTCCATGAATAATTCAACGGGGGTCTGCAGTTAATCAATCGAACCGCAATCTACTATCGTTTGTTCCGATTTCTCTAACACACTCGGAGGATGCACACGACATGTAGGTACATTTTTTGTGATAGAAAAAAGAATTGAACAATATTTTTTATTTAATATTTTTTTTCGTTTTATTTTTTTTTTCTCTCTTTACGTGAACCTCGCAGTGTTTCGTCTCATATGCGTATACGAGTACATATATTGCATTATGGATTACGACGTCGAACAGACGGTTTCCTCCGCCGCCGTGATGCGAGGGACACTGTTAACAACATATGTACCACAGTTCCTGCACGTAGGTTTAGAGGTTCTGATAAATTTTTCTTTTTAAAATAATATGCAATACGTTTTAAAACAATATTGTTTAAACTAACCCCCCAGCTACGACATAATACAATAAAACCTAAAACTAACCCAACGTTTCCGGTATACACATCTGCAATAGTACCTACACGCGCCGTAAATAATAAATAGGACTTGATCGTATCTCTTTATAAATACAACAAAATTATGGTGATCCGCTAAAGTTTTTTATTTTCAATTGAAAAGTTGAACGATTCGAGAACGTAGAATAGCGTTTTACTTATATAAATACGAAAGAAAATCGCACAAAATATATATCACTATACTACATATTGCAGTGTACGTGGTTGCAAGTACCATTGGAAAAAAGTTGCGGTTTGTCCGCGTTAGGTATTTAAAATCTGAAAGCAACAATAAATCATTATATTCGAAGACAAAAAACGATTCTGAGCGAGCTATCTAATCTAATATAAATCCAGGGTGAAAAAAAAATCGCAAATTACACATTCGTACCTATTATACTTTGCAAACGTTAACAATTATTTTATTTATTGATAAAAGCTTTAAAAAGCCACACTGTTTAGTATACCGAAAAGTCATTAAGATCGTTGATATAAGTAAGTACCTACCTACACAATTGTGTAGTTGCGGGTACCATTGTAATTTAGAAGTTGTTTTTAGGTTTTAATAAAAATTCAATAATAAATATTATAATAATATTATATAAATTCAATTAGGTAGTGCCTTCACTGGTTGGCTTCTTCCCTCCCGATTTCATGAACAAAATATTATATCACATATTCTTATTGTGCCTAATGGGTACAGATTGTATATATCTTGTTATAATAAAAAAAAAAAAAAAAAATATAAATTCCGAATGCTAATACTTTTTCATACACACGGAGGTCGGAGGTTATAATTTTGAAGCAATAAAACTGTTTGCGCATTTCGTTTAAGTATTCATTTATTTCATTATTCGTACTGTCGCTAATACAAGCACAACTTTTTATTTAGAAGATTGTCAACGTTATAGCTGGTTTTCTTTCTCACGCGGTAACTACTCTGCAGACAAAAAACGAAAGATATTAATATAATAGCTATGGGTACGTATAATTCTCGTGATTGCAAAACAAAACCAAATAGTATTACAAGTGATAATACAAGTGATAACTATCTGAGCAAAACGACCAGGTTCGAACAATATTACTGTAAACCTAATGAATTTTCGGGTTTAGTATAATAATAGATCAAAGAAAATCGTACACAGTGCCCTGCAGCACCATTTCCGACGGTAACTATCACTCAGTTGAGTTTATAGTTGAAAACAATAAACATTTCAATATACAAAAACTATAAATAAAAATTAGTTTTTCCGTTTCTACATTATTTTATCCAGTCCAAAATAAGTGAAATAGAATTAATCATAAGTACAGACTAATCGATTTTAAAACATCTTATAAATACTTACTTTTTTAATACTATCGATAAAAGGATAAAAATGCATCAACCGTTACAGATACTTGGATAATAGATTGTATAATTTATTATTGTAGGTAAATATCTGATAATTGTTTTATAATGTCTTACGACATATTTTTCAGAACATAACTTAAGTTATTCAAACTACTTAATTCCGCCAAAAACCATTACTGCTCTTTTTATGATTTAATTATATTTTAATTACCTATCTAAATGCCATTTGAATGATCTTAAAATAAGAACAATACCTACGACGTTTTCAACAATATTAAACGTTGACGGTGAATAATTTTTAAATTTTTTTTTTTTTTCTCTGTTGTTAGTTTATGTTTATTTGGCGTATAATATAGTTTATCTATTAGTAAAAACATAATTTTTGTATTTGCTTCTCATATTCATCTTTATAATCATGATAAAAACTAGGTTGCAAACCTTTTTTTCAGATTAAAAATATAATCTCATTGTAATGTTGTCAACTATTTTTTTATATGCATGTTGATACACATTTCTTTAAATGAAACCCTTAAATTTACAGTTTGTGTAATTTTTTAAAATTTTTATTAAATAAACGGCTTTTCGTGTAATCAGAATCAAAAAGTAAATAAGTAAGTATGCTAAAATATTTTTAGGCAGGCAATAAATAAATAAATATTCAAAAAAATTTTATTAACTTTTTATCCCTAAGTGGACTAATGTGCGCAGCCTTCCTTAGATGATTTTCGTATACGGTGTATGTTTTTTTCACACTTCTGGGCGTGTCTTCGTCCCCAAAGTATACGTCCAAACTTGAGCAACTACTTGGACTATAGTACTGGCACTTAACGTTTTTGTCTAATAAAACTTGTTTTTTTTATAGAACGTTACTGTTTTTGATTTACGTATAATAATACCTACTTGTTATTTTTGTTCAAATAGATGTATTGTAATTCGTTTTCTATTTTCACTCAATTTCTTATTTTTATCTCCTAACTATTACGTAAAAAACAGTTTTTATACTTTAACCACTTTCCACCCTTTTGACCCCCTTAATATTGTTGAATTTTAAAAAACCCTTTCTTAGCTGACGTCTCCTACTTATAAACAAACTATCTGCCAAATGTCAGCTTCATAGTTCAAGTAGTTTTTGATATTTCATGTTGAATGAGTGAGTGAACAAATGACGTTTCGCAATGTAATATACATCAATGTGTTTATTCGCAATCATATCATATTATAAAATGTTCTTGTAAAAATAATATATAAAATGCATTTATATTAAAAATCTTGTGCAAACATTCAATTTACATGTACAAAAATGACATTGATTTGTTGCATATCGTACAAAATCTGAAATTTGGTTTTTTTCTTAATGAACGCATCACTTTATCGTGCAAAATATCGAACACTACTAAAAACAGCTAGTCATCAAGACGTAATAATCATTATTAATTATTATAGTTACTAACTATAGCAAATACAAAATTTCACTTTGGAGGTTTTCGATCATAATTGATACACACAATATCAAATCAATTAAGCCTTAATTATTAAGGCATTGACTAAAATTTTGAACATCTGCTAGAAGACTAGGAGGTATTAATCAATTATTTTAATGCAAATTATATTGTATGTTTTATATATCAATAATATTATGAAAACAAAACCATTATTGAAAGAAAAACATTTTAATGGGTATATTAGTATATACTTAGTATATATAAATTTATAAATATAAAACTACATATGTTTATAAATATTTATTCATATAATAATAATAATAAGTATATTATATTATTATTTTTATTATTATATAATACAATAATACCTCCTAAAAGAAAAAATCCTAAATGAAATTTTGTAGTTTTAATCAAATACGTATATTGATCAAAACATAAAGTATATACTTTATGTTTTGTTTAACGTAGGTATCTGACGCATTCGAATCGTTAAAGTAATTTCGGACATTAATAAAAAAAAAATCATATAAACAAATTTTGTACGTCTTTTAGCGCCAGTGCTGTTTAAAATTTAAAAAGCACTACTATTTTTCGTTCGTCGTCGAGTTTGTATCCTAAAACTTTCCGAATTTGCCGCTTTTGTTCAGCCGTAAGACACCATTTCTTTTTTTCTGCTCGTTTTGATTCCCTACAAATGTTATTGGGTAAATTAACGATATCAAAATATACGTACAATAATAGACGTTAAAGTGTGATTGCATGCCATTTTTTTTAGTTTTCATAATCTCAGGTATATGCGGTACAGTGACTGCGACAAAAACCTCTAAAGATAAGAATTTTTTTTTATACTATCCGTGGTTCTAACTTCTATGTTTGCAAATTTTGAAGGATTTATTATGATGGTTTCCGCTTTTGCGGATAAAAAAATACTTTTTTCTACATTGTATACTTTTTTTTTACATAATATGGTTTAATGGGTTTGCTGCAGGGTCGTTGTGCAGAAAAATGCATCTGCTGCACGTCCTTCGATAAAACAAAAACTCGCAATAATATTTAAGAAAACGTCAAAATCGAGAGCCTTTACTTTATGGAATTATGTAAAGGTTAAAGTCATATATTTTTATGGTAAGTTTACTAATTTCGATCGAATACCGATAAGATTAGTTTTAATCTTGCACGCGTGACCTATTTTCCCTGGGACACGTAAGTATATATTACTGAAAAAACTCTCACATTTAGTGAAATTTTTGTAATTGTTTTTTTTTTTTTTTTGTGTAAAATGTAAAAGCAGATTTTTAACTAATTTTTTGGTTTGCAAAAAGATCAAAAATTCAAATTCAAAATACCCAGCTGTATAAGAAATAGTTTTCTATTCAGTTTCTGTAAAACAACAAAATCACGTTAATTCTACGAGACTCAAGAACATTTCCTGCAAAGTTGATTTTATCCGTTTAAATGTTTTGAAAGTGATAGTAATCGCCAATATTAATTTACCCCTTAGAAAATAGTCACGAGCAAGTTAATTATACAATATACGTGAAAATATTGTTGGCATAATATGGCATATCAGGTAGATAGGTCATAGATAGGTCGTATCTAAGATTTATAGATGAAAAAAAAATTTAGCAAACAAGTTCCTATATTGTTTGTGTCCAACTAGTTCTAATCTGCAATGTCATTGTAATTAAAGAAATGCATTTTCAATCAGGTAAATCATATATGAATCCAATAAAAACTCTATTAGTTAAGTATTAAATGAGCTGTAATTTATGTTTAAACTAATAGAATATTAAGATTAAATTATGTAATTAATATTATAAATGTAGGTACTGTATAGTATTAAACGTTAATGACTCGTACACACTTTTCTCGAATCGTTAGCTCAAAAATCCTATTCGTTATAAGGCGTTGGAGCAACACAATAATATTTTATTTTACTTTTAGCAATACTTACTTGGCCATCGGCGGAACTGGGGCAGTATTTTTTACTGCAGCTTTTGTAACTGGTACGGGCCTTTTCAAAATCGAACACAACGGTTTGATTTCATTGTGTCTAGGCCAGTGGCGGCTCGTGGGGTTCATTGAAGGTGGGGCACAAATATTTCCTTCTTTTTCTACTATGACAACTTTGAACTTACCATCAATTCCTGTTGATTTTTTAAATAAAATAAAATAATTGTTTTGATACTAAGCCTAAATGCATTTGAAAGTTGTTGTCTTATATCTTGTTTACCCAAAAGTTTAAGATTTAAATGCGCATTTATATGTGAACTTGATTTTATGTGTGTACTAATTTTATCGTTCAAATGAGCTAAATCATTTATTCCGTTTTGTGACCAATTTTTATCACCAGAAGTACGACAAAAAAGTATACAAGGAAAACAAAACAAACGGTTCGTTTTAGAACAACCACATAACCAATCATGTTTTGAATAAACGTCTTTATTAAAACTTCTTTTAAATTCTCTAGACTTTGTTTTCTTAATTTGTATTATATTTAAATTTGGCATTGGCCTACCTTCTTTTTTTATTTCAATCTTTTTCTCAAGAGGTAAACTTGAAAAGTTGATACTCAGTAAATGCTCGACCGTAACATATGATACCGTCCATGATGAAAAATAATAAAAATATTTAATAAATCAGGTATTAATCACTATACACTATGCCACCATAAACTAAATAGTAAAAATACTTATTTTATAAACTTATAAAAAAGCGCACCGACAAATGACAGTACAAAAGTAAAAAACATTTAATAAAATAAACAAAGAACTCTGAACAGAATTATTAGAATGAACAATTAATTATTATCATGTTTTCAAAATATAAATTTTGTTCCATGGAAGACGGTCGACAATAACAATACGAAGGCGATAAGACCGACGAAATCTTGTAAATCGTAATAAAAATAGAATTCGGGCACACTCCGATTGTGCCCGGTAATGCCATATTAATTCGTGTCTAAAAGTGGGGGAAAACTAGTACTGTTGATCGGGTCATCGGGGCACAACTTCGTTGTGCCCGCCGCCCAATGCGTATAATGTAGTATGCACGTATCGTATCTAGGAGCACCCGTATTCGATAAAATTTTTTTTTCGATAATCGATAATATACCAACTACCAACTACGATTTACATTATGATGGAAGAAATACCTATTCAATTTTAATAATTTAATATAAATTTTTCTTCTTTCTTCTCAATGTTTTAGGTGGGGCACGTGCCCGTGTGCCCTATAGCACGAGCCGCCACTGGTCTAGGCTCATACGAATGCTTCAAAATTTTTTCAAAAACTTCGTCGGACTGCCAAGAAAAATTTGCTTGTGGCTTTCCTAATCTGTCTTGCTCAGCGTAAAATTCGGACGGCCTGTAATAATTCATTAAAATGTGATATAAGTAAAAAAAAATGTTTGTATATTGTTCATCTGAACAAGAACCAGTTATACAATTAATATTTTTAATTCTATAATTATCGTTTCTATTGAATTGAACTTAAATTTAAATTAACATTTATGTATCTAAGTATTCGTTTGTTAATCATGACTCATGAGGATACGGATATACTTGTTAACAGAAAATTATAAGAATAAAGTCAAATTTTCTTCATACATTATCGTTTTTTATTTTATTTTGTTTTTTTATGAAGTTTTACGCAATTTTTTTTTCACTATAAATTGTTTGAATTTTATCGATTAGCAAGTAATCTTAACATAATATGTATAAGGGATTGACGCACAAAATTTGTTTTTCATTTCCCATGGGAGTGGAAGCTCTATTGTTCTCACTCTTGAATTACCCTCTCAAATACAGATTGTTTATAAGTACCTACGTATTTAGTCAGTCTGTCAATGTGATTATACAATGTACAAACATTCACACTGTTCACTTTGTATAGCAGTTATATCAGTTTTATTTTATGACTACACACAAATGGCTATTTCAAAACCTTTTATAAAGTTTTTAAAGTTACGTTATAGTTAAGATTTTAGTGTGACTTATCTTATTTTCTTTTTTACGTGAATACAAATTGATTAAATTTTAAATCCTCAATCATTCAAATAATTACTAATAGGTCTAAATTTAATGTTACTATATTTGGCTTCCTTTAATACGTTTAATTATAATTATTTCTATGTACCAATCACTTAAATTGATATTGAAGTGCATATTTTTTTCAAACAATAAAATTACGAGTACCATGACATTACAACACATACCCAACAGTTAATATATCTATCCGCGGAAAAATTTGGATATACGTTTTTCAGAGTAGAATTTTGTTGAAACATATTGCATTAAGCCATCTAAAAATAGAAATTTATGAAAATGTATAAGTATCAAAGGAATTTAAATAAAAATGGGATCCATTTTTAAAAATGTATTTCAAAACTTCCACTCTAATATTATTATGATTATAAATATAGGTGTATGTATAAGGTAAATATTTTAAACCCTGGAACAATTAATAACTATAAAATCTGTATTTTAAATATAACTCAAATAATATATGTACTTGAAACAAATGTATCAAAAATGTAAAATAATAATAAGTGTGTATTTAAGAAATTACTATCGAGTTCCAGCATTATAATTTAGAAGCAGTAGGCCATCATAG
>CM029357.1:47017296-47033060 GCA_017140985.1 Hormaphis cornu | reverse complement strand
GGCGACACATTCCGCTTCCGTCTTTCGAACATCCATATTATATATAAACGGTTTCGCAAACAACAAAAATTTCGAGACCGAACAATATGGACGAATCGACACAGAATGAAACTAGTTTACCAGATTGACGGCGAACAAACGAATCGTGAGGTATACCGGTTCTCTGCGCAACGACGCCCAAACAAATTAAAGAAATTTGTAGCCAGCTATATATACGTACGTAGAGTTTTTAAAAAAATACCGTGTATTATTGAAAGGACGTTATAAACTAGATACGATTGATCGTTTTGCATTTTTGACGAGGAACAACAATATTACCTATCCTGAGAGCCGCTCCAGTGCATGGTTTTTTTTCGAAGGCAGGAAGGATATACATGTTTTTTTTTTTTTTGGGTTGAGATTGAATATTTGAATGAAAATAAATTGGGATAATACTTTTTTTACATTTCAGGAGGGACCCGGGTTGAAATGACCAAAAAAAAATACTTCGTGCGATCTTTAAAACGTAGTAGTCCACATATTCTACTACGTATCTCCGTTTTCATCATCATGTCACTGGGGGTAATTTGAAGTAAACAACTTACTTTGTACATTTTATATAAGAATAAATCGTGCTGCAAATAAAAACCGTCAATTTGCCCAACTATTATCGAATTCAAAAAATCGTTTATTTGTTTTCATATTATGATAAAAACAATCTCGAGAATCAAATTAAAAAAAAAAAAATTATAAAAAATTTTTTTCTGGATCACACAAGGTGAGATACCCCGTATTACATTATCACGAGGGCTGGGATTTTATAGCACTTAAAATTTCAAAAATATGCGCTGTTATATCGCAAAACAATATGCGCTTAAAATGCAAAAATATGTTTAAAAATCAAAATAATCATAAAATATGCAACATAAAATTTTAAAAATGTGATCTCTAAACCATGAAACAAATTTTAAGTTTACTTTGCTTTCTTTTAAGGACTTCATAAAAAGTATGCAATCGCTGTGAAATTCCAGCAATCTAGATACTAAAATGTAATCAATTTTAATAAAAAAAACTAGTTAAAATGTAACAATTGCTTTTAAAACTTCTAAAATAGCATTCAAAACAAAAAAAATCACAATGTATGGAAAATAAATTTTTAAAAATGAGATCTGTGAAACAAATTTTAAGCATATTCTGCTATTTTTTAAGGACTTCATAAAAAATATGCCAATTCTATAAAATCCCAGCCCCGATTATTATTACGTCTTTGTTTTACACTACAGACTTTTGTCTAGTCACGTGGTTAAACTATTTTGATTAATGAACATCAAACTGTTCGATCCTGTCTATTTGAAACCGTGTTACAGGTACCTACAACTATTTGCACGTAATATTTTAACATTTTATGTTATTTTAACCATCGTGTCTGCAACGCGTTTATAATATATGACCTCCCGTCACCTTCTACTTGTGATCTTCATACGTGCAATATATACGAGTATATTTACATTGTATTTTCCATTTAAGGGCATTTTATTTTTCGTAGATGTCGCGCGTAGTTTATTGCCGCGAGCGAGGCTGAATAATATTATGCAAACAGTATTTGAACAACAAGAACAAGTTACGACGACTGACGAGTGACTCGCGTCGCGTAAGAAAGTAATCCTCGTCTTCCAGATTTGTGGCGAGAATGTCAAAAAATTGTACGTCGGCCGACATTGCCAGTGGCGTGCCCAGAAATTTATGAAAAGGGAGGGAACGTAAATATAACGGGAAAAGGAATTCATTTTAATATGGAGGTAACTTCCTAATATCATACCGAATTCTGACTCGGTAAATTTTATACACAATTAGAGGGACCTAAGACAGCTTAACCACCTAAAACCACGAATAGCCCAAAAAAGTTATTTTTTTAGTGGTCACGTTTTTCCCGAGAATATAGTTTTTTGTCAACCAATTTTTTGGCTTTAATCCCTCTCCCGCCCTAAATTTTTGACTCAAGTTTTGCCGTCAGCCTTCAGACGTATTTTAAGGAGTATAAAGAGCACACTAGGAAATATTAAAAATACAGCAAATTTGAGATGTTATATATATATATAATTGTATACAATCTAGAACGCTAAAATTCATTATTATTTGCGTTTTTTTTTATGTTTACTTTTATATTTTACGGTCGGTATATTTTTATTAGTTTTTTATGAACCTACAAGTTTGCTTAAAAAAAAGACACAACGAGGGGGGATATAATCCCCAACCTCCCTCCACTGCGCACGCCACAAGAACTGCAGTCATTTTGTTTTTTTCTGAAAAGTTCGTCCGATTTTATTCGATACTTTCTTGGAAAATTTTTTTTGCCAAAGTAAAAAACAATAATATTTTTGCGTTACGATTGATTTTTTTTCAAAAAATAGAATGAGAACGCGATTAGTTTAAAAAACAACAATTCGTTTTACGAACAAAAAAATTATAGGAAACAAACGGTGTTGCGTGATTCAGCGTGAATAACATGCTTATAGGTTTTTACTTGAAAAAAAAAAAAAAAACACGAATTACTACAATTTGTCAATAAAATACGTCAAAATGGAACGTACTTCATACATGACATAAAGTATAAACAATAGTATTATAACGTATCACTCACGTATGCAGTACACATAATTTATACGAGCATATTTTGAGAACAATTTTTTTCGAACTGACGAAATCAAATCAATTTTGAATTGAAATAATAGTAATATTATAGTATCTTTGAAATTTTTTAATAGTTTATGAACAAAATCACGTATTATAGCGCATTTTGATGGTATCATAATTTTATTATAATATGGGTGCAGTAGTTACCTACCGTAAAATGAAGATATTTTGCACCACTTTTCATGTATTTTTAACTTTTTTAAACAAACACTGTGACCTTAATGATTGCAGTGATACAAATATACAATTGATATCGTTAGATAGGTAAGAATTATGACATGTTTTCAGAGTTTTCAAATTTTTTTATAATTTTAAGTTTTTTAATAAACAATGGTTGGTGCAAAGTTGTATGTGATGTTGGGTTACTTTGCACGCTTCTGACAAAAATCCATTAGAATAATACATAGATATGTATTAATTGCATGGTGAAAAGTATAGGTACTTACTCTCAGTGGGTCATAAAAATATTGTATTAAAAAAAAAAAAAATGTAAAAAAAACTATATAAAGAGACCTAAATGAGAGTAATAATATGTATGAATTTTACTAATTTTTTTTAGCACATTTTTTTGTTTATAATGATTAAGATATAATATGAAACAAAATCATGGTACTAATTTAAAAAAATAATTAAAATTCAATGAAAAACCTATATTATTGTCAAGGACACGGTAGTTTAAACAATTTTGACGTTTAATAAAAGGTTTGCTAGTTAGATAAATAAAAAACAGAAAAAGTTTTTGGTAAAATTTTACCCTCTAAGGTGCAAAGTATCCTTATTTCAGGGTAATAAGACAATACTCTAGAGTTTGGACAATACTGCAATGATTCAATACGTATTTATTTGTATTGAATCGCGCAAACGATAAAATGCTATCGATAAAATATTATTTAAAAAAAAAAAGTTTTCAATAATTGTTAGGTATTATTCCGATATTATCGACAGGGATCTCTAGCATTTGCATATTTTTAATGAAATCCTTAAAAAGTAGTAAAACAAACTTAAAATTTGTTCAGAGATCTCATATTCAAAATTTTATTTTGCATATATTGTGATTTGTTTTTTTTTTAGTGCTATTTTTGGATTTTTAAAGTTATTTTTGCATTTTTACCAGTTGTAAATTATTCACATTTTGTTATCTGCAGGGTTGGGATTTTATAGCGTTTGCATATTTTTATGAAGTCCTTAAAACTTAATATTTGTTTCATGGTTCGGAGATCTCATTGTTAAAATTTTGCATATTTTGTGATCAATTCGATTACGATGCTATTTTCGGATTTCTAAAAATATTTTTGCATTTTTATCGCTTTTTTAATGAAAATCGGTCACATTTCTAGCGCATGTTGTAACTTTATTTCTAGGTGATGAAACGCCGCGTATTTATGCGATTTTAAGTGTTATAAAATCCCAGCCCTGGAACTTGTCGAATACGTCATTGGTTTTTTTCATACGTTTTCCCACATTACCTTATAAATCGTTTGTGACCTTCTAACGAACGCAAAACCCGACGGTTACTAGATACACCTACCTCTATACTTCCAAACGATACAAACGGAGTTTTGCTGCAAAAATAGTGATGATGGCAAGTGCATAATAATATCAAACACACGTAGCCGATCGCTCGACTTGGGCATGGATTAGTCGATTGCGAACTAAACCGAACAACAAAAACAATCGTGTGGCGTCAACGATAGCGTTGATAAGAACAATGTAGTAACAATAATTCACATAATAGTAATAATTAATTAATAAATTAATTATTATAATAATATTGTTATGCTCGACGACCGTATTCGGTATTTTGTTTGTTCGCGGACAAGCGCCGCCGATGGGCGAATTTATAGCCTTTTCAAACGCGGAAAACTGGCGATGACGCGATACCGTTTTATAAAATAACACACCATTGTAATGCGAGCAAACACGGATTAGTATTACACCGCAGTCGTTCGTCACCGCGGAGCACAATAAACGAGCGGGCAAAACCTGATGCTATAAAACTTGTGTGGATCAACTGACGATATCAACAATGGCCAAAGAAATCCGGAGACGAAAATATTCATATTTAATTTAATTAAACAGTATTAATATTAAAATTAGCTTTTTTACGAGAGCGCTTCCGTCGAAATATTTCTATACAAAATATGAATCGACGGTCTGTGTTTTTGGATTTTTAAATGAAAATATTAAAAAATAAAATAACCATACCACGCAACATAACGATTAGGTACACAACAGAAATAAAAAGAAGAATAGGTTAGGCTAAGCCAGCAGTTTCGATTAAGAAACAAAATCTCTTAACAAGCAGGCACTTATATAGATTAAAATTATTTAGGAAACTTAGAATGAATGAGATTTCATTTATTCTGTGGCGAAGCTTTAAGACAGTAAAAAAAGATGAAAATAATTGTTTTCAGTGATCTGCCGGTAGGTTGGTAACAATACTTCTATTTTCACAAAAGTGGTGCCGATAAAATTGAACAGTGGGCTTGAATAGTACCTGTAATAATTATAAACCGAAACTTTTTTTCTGGAAATTTCTGTTAAGTTTTTAGTTTTGACTGCAGTTATTTTTAGAAACAAAATAAAATTTGAAAACCGTTAAAAATTCGTTTCGTTTTTTTCCCCTAAAAACTTTTTACGAAAAACACTTAAAACATTCGACAGTGACATTAAAACGAGTAATTTACAATTAAAACAACGATAAATATGTACGATTATATTATTTTGCGAGTGCTAGAGAAAGAGTAGGATAATTACAGTATTGATTGATTGCTTGTTGCTATTTTAATAAGTTGTACATACCTGTATATATTATGATGTTGTACATTCCTACATCGAGTACGAGTATTGCGTGAAAATTTTTGTTTTTGCCTTTGGCATCTTGCAGCAGTATGCGCGTTGCACAATAAGTACAAATTTGACTACTTCAGCCATGTGTTGAATTATATAAAAAGTTTTAAAATTAAATTAGAATAATTATTCCTATTCATTCGAACTCTATAAAAAATTATAAACTTATTTTTATACAGTCAATTTTTGAAATGAAATTTTTTCTGAAACATTATTGTATATTTTGATTTAAATTTAAATAAACCTATGTACTCACGAACCCGAAAAACCTTTATTTTTTTTAAGGTTATGGATAGATTCCGGTTCTAAATTTTTCTCGTACTTAGGTTCCGGATCTCGGTCCGGTACCAAAATATATTAAAAAGGTTCCGGTTCTGAAACCGGTTTTTCGTGTTCTATTCGAGACCCTGGTTTCGCTTTCTCCGTTATGTCGGCTTAATGACCAAAAACAATTTATCTTAACTCAAACGGCAAAAGTACTTATATTTTTTAATTAAAGTTTTTCGTTGTCAATTGTACTCATTTTTATTCACCAAAACAGTTGTAACTACATTATCTCAGATTATTTTGAAAAAAAAAAAAAAAATACAAGATATTTTATTCCTATACTTTACATAGATGTTCATTATGGGGGGGGGAGTTTCATTAATAAACTCTTAACCTTTAGGTAACGTTCTTTTTTTCCTCACACTTGATAACTACACAATATAATAAACACAGCATTTACTACTATTGAAACAAAAAATAACCTTGATTAAAATCAAAAATTAAACTGTGTTCATAACTTTATCATAATTTGATTCAGAAGTTAAACATTTATCAATCATTCAAAACAATTTTTTTGAATATGGTAAATACGGGACAAAAGTGTCATTTTGGACCTTTTATTGGGACACCGGGAGGCTACACGAATATAATATCAAATTATGGCTATCAATTGTGGCTTTATCTATTTTATCAAGATAAAATGCAGTGTTCGACTGTTTACATACGTTTTTCTCTAGTTTTTTATGTAGACAATAATTTTTTTTTTCTCGTTATTCGGACCCAACTTAACATAATATTAATTATAAACTCTTTTATTTCCTAATAAGTGCAATATGATACGTATAATATACTATTTGGAATAATAATTACTTATTTTATATACTACTAAAACATTAATTTTTTTTGTAACCCTCGGAAGAAAAAAAAGTAAAACAGTTTTTTTATTGTTTAAAATACGAATGTTCAGTATTTTTAGTACTATCGAAAATAGAAAAATTAATAAAATTTATACACATATGAAAATATCATGTTTTAAAACTGAACTGTATAATTAAGGGTTTTCACTTATTATTAATCCATCAGAGCGTGTTTAAAATTTAAATACCTATACCTATACGTGGGTAGCTCTAAATGAAACAACTCACTAATCCTCGAGGTCTTTTATAGGGTCTATAAACGGTGTAATAAACATTTTTATTACGATACATATACATAACCTTTCGTAATTTAAATACGCACTTTATTAAGCACCTTTTTACGCGTAATGGACCTTAAACACAATGTGGGCCATTATCTACATTTTAACGATAAACTTGTGTAAATTTTATTATTTCAAGTTCAGAATTTTTGTAATTTCATCATGTTTATCGCAATGAAACGTGTATAGAAGAACACACATAAACACTCCGAGTATGTTTAAAATTTTGTAATTTTATAAATTAAGTTACTCTAAGACAATAATATATTATTTTATATAATATTCTTAATGTAAAAAATATTGTGCGTTTATAAAATACAGTTTTATACTATACGTAGGTACAATGATTAAAAATCATCACGCGTCGTTCATAATTAACGCCATTTTGCAAGTATAAATAAGGATAATTCGGTACTTTTGTTTTGAATTAAGTTGTTACATATTAAAAATACACGTATCATACTTACTTAATAGTTTTAGCACCAACTTCAAATGTCCAGCACACCTAAGGTATTATATTTTAACCTACATTTTATAAGACGTGAGTGGTTTCTATAAGATATTAACTATATACGAGTATATTATATATATATATGTATATTATGTATAATATACATTGTATATACATCAAAAGAATAATCGAGTCATTATCTATTTTTTCAAACTCGTTCAAAAAATCTTTGAATTAAATAAACGTATACGACCACTAGTATTAAACGTTGAAAAAAAAATTATGATTTATTTTACACTCTCATTCGATAGTATACATCTACAAATATTATTTGGTAAGACGAGACTTTCAAAAGGGATTCACTAAGTATCGCACGATCAATGCGGAAGAGTAAATCTGCAATCATTCACGCCTATATAATTTTTACTCGAACATTTTATGCTTTACGCGCGTTACATCTCTCGCCCGCCGGCATACCTATAATTAAATTTAATGATTTTTCATTTAATATTGTCCTCGAATGGGGACATATTTTTGGCGCTTTCCCGTCCGTTTGTGTTTTGCTGTTGGAATTTTTTTTTTTTTTTGTCGTCCGCGGCGTCGTTCAGAGCAATAATATACAATGGGGGTTTGATTTACTCGATAATAATCCAAGTAAATGGCGCTTGAAAGGAACGAGGCGCGCAGTGAGCGAAATTTATTTCCAAACGAGAAATGTGCGTTTGACAATAATATCAAAACCGCTTATTGTTCGAGTAATTAGATTCGGAGTGTATTCTCGTGTTCAAGGTACCACGGTAACCCTCCGCGGCCCAGCGTCGCAGCCTGCAATAATTACTAATATACATTCGCATATTGTTTGACCAGTAAATGATCGATAATTATCACTTGGCGTACAATGTACGCAACACGAACAACGAAATTTAAGTAGATAAACAAGATAAGGTTGTTATATAGCAGCAACGATCAACGGAAACGTTTTTGCCACCGAATCAACAAACGTCCCATCAAGGCTGAAAAGAAGTCGAAACGATCATATGTGTGAGTGTTATGAACTTCTTTGGATCATCCAAAGGTAATTAATGTATAAATGTGCCTAGCATCTAAAAAAAAAAAAAGTGTTATATAATTATACTTTAGAAAAATATTTACAAAATCTAGTTTTTTTTTTTTATCGCTTTTTACGTAGTACCTGCACAACTTCCGTAGGTACTTACAACAGCTGGTCTTTAATGCGGCGTAAATCATTGATATGATAACTAATATGAGTTTAATTTAAATATAATGGTCAGTAAGCTAAAAGTTCAATGTGCGATCTTTAATTTATAGTATTCAATCAAACGTATTTTTTAATTTATCCATCTAAAATATTCAAATACAATTTTGGCATATTTATAAGCTTTTTTGTACATATTTGAAAGCATATATTGTGTAATGGAACTCTTGCAAATTTTGAGGCCTAACCATAATCATACGAACATTTAATATTAATAAATTATTTATTATTACAATTGATATTAAAATCCAAGTGTCTTCGATCAAAAAATATTCTCGAAAAAATAGTCTAATTTTCGATTAAAAGTTGTCGCGATTTAAACTTTTAAAATACATTCTAATATTAAAAATAGTAATTTACGTTGTATGACAATCAGTTTTTTATTTTAACATCATTTTCTTAGTGTTATTTTCTCCTTGGTACTGCAATAGCCCAGGTTCTATACATATTCACTGAATATTTTGTTAAGTTTTTATATTTGTATTAATGTACCACGATTAGTTGTAACTTCATAATTATTTTAATGCTGGTTAATATATTCTTTAAAAATCAAAAATAAATACAAGAAATAAAATCGTACGTTTTACGTAGATAAAATATAAAAGACCCAAAATGTCATTGCTTAAATCCTTACTATTGTTTATAAACTAATTACACCACGAGGGACGCAACCAAATTAAAACATTTAGAAATAATTATATGTGTACACAATTAAAAGTTTGTACATTTTTAAGGAAATTAATTATTATTTAGAAGAATGAGATTGTAAATTTATTTTTCAATATAAATAATTAATTTCAATAAAATTATGGTAAAGAGTTGAAGATATAAGAACAATCCACTACCCACCAGATATTAATGCTGTTTCTTTGCAGAATTTGTGTACATTTACTACTTACTTAATTTCGCTAAACATCTTCAAATTTTAAGTTTTAGCTAATGCACATATATGTATTAACACTTACACGTGATTTAAAAAGTTATGTTTGTCTATACATCACCAACAGAAAGAGGTCTTCTACTGCGTACGTTTAAATATTCTGTTTGTCGATAAAATGTTTTACAGAATACGTTGAGTTTGAATTAAAATTTTACGAGCAATCTTTTTGATAAAAATATTCGTTTCAGTATTTCATTTTGAAAGTTTGCAAATGGGCTTAAAACTTTAAAACGTGTTGTACAACAATATTATTCGTTGTAAATACGAACAACTTGGTATTATACAAGATTACAAGATCGATCTTAGGAATAAATAATCACGTTTCTTCTTCCTAAAATTAATACCTCGTATCGCAATATTTATTGTAGACTTAATATTTAATAAAATAATTACTAAAAAAAAAAAAAAAAAAACATCTACCGATTATAATTTTTTATTTTTCATTTATTTACTCACGTTAAGAAAAAAAACATTTTCCAGTACAATTCAGGATCTTAATAGGTATAATATTATAGATAGAACAAAGTAATTTATGGAAGATATAATCTAACCTATAGATATTACGATATAGTACAACTAAATTAATTTTTAGATTCTGAACGGATAGCGATTTTAAATTGAAATTAAATAAGAAAGCCAGCAGGTCAGCCATATTACATTTCTCAAAAATTTTGTTTTTTAACTGAAATTGTTTAAATATATATATATTACATACAAGTATGTAGCGCATTTGCAAATTGAACATTTTAATATCACATTTTATGATAAATATTATATCTCGGCGTATAATAATAATCATATTATGACGTGTGTAATATTTTCATTCTCTCGTAACAGAGTAAGTCCTTAACAGTCTGACACACTACACGAAATTGTTATGAATAGACTTCACATTGTGTAGTATGACATGTGTGTAGACAGCGTTTTCTCATTTGCGATGCAGACGCATCGTCGTTTCTGAGTTTCTGTCAAACGATTTGGTTGAGTAGTCGTCATGACGAAACAAAACTAATTAAAAAATTTGCCAAACTTTTTTTTTTTAAAAATGTAAGTCGATCCTTATTCCAGACGTTTATTTTAAAGGTGCTTTTTCATCGATCAGATTTAGATGAAAACTGCCACTTTCTGGTTGAAAACAAAACATACCACTGCGGTGTAGTTTTCTCTTTCAAATATGGTGAAAAAATACCATTTACTTACACATAGTAACTTAGCGAATTTTGTTTTAAATTTTGTGAATTATTCTTCATTCGATTCACCGAAATGTCACACTAACTTTTTTTCAAATGATTTTTTTCTCGTGTAAAGTTTTTTTTTTATAATTGATTTTTAAATTGTATTACATATAGGTATACTGGTTTCTAATTAGTTTTATAAAATAGCTTTAACAAAAAATCATTAAATAACATACGTGAAAAATTTATCCGTTTGATAATATAATCACTTTGAAGTAAATATGTAGGTCCTTGAATTTTAAAAATATAACATATTATACAATGTAGGCATTAAATATTAGAATTTCCACAATATACATTTCATTCAAACTGTTGGGCACTTTCCTGCGACACTCGATAAAATAAAACACATTCTTAATTTTTCATTTTTCAAGTAAACCATCGCGAAATTCCAGTCAGTAAAAATCGACCTATTGGCGTAGAATTAAATCGAATTTTTTTACCACCAACAAAAAGATAGTATTGCCCGACATAATTTCTTAGTCCGGAGAAAGAATTTAACGATGATTTATACAAATAACTATAGGTATATTTTTCGATCCATTTAAGTGTTTATTATTCATATTAATCATATTATTAATTGCTATTCGCTACATTGTGGGCGATTAATTTTATTTGCATACCATATTTGTCTATATAAATTACACAAATATATTGTTTTAAATTCAGACACCGTATCGAGCGTAAACACTAAATTGTCATCGTACGATTCTACTCCCGTTTAGTATAAAAAAAAAAAAAAACGACCATGTTTCAAATAAATTATGTATGTATAATGGGCAAAAGTTAACGTTTATGGAAACGTGTAAATTTACTTTTTCATAATCGACAAACATACGCCAATCAACAAATAATTTTTATCGCAAAGCGCGTGGCTTATCAATACTTAAAACTGTGAAAAGTATTTTCAAACTCATCATTAAACAAATCATCACAATTTTGAACACGTGTTTAAAATCTGCGATTGGAAAACAAACAATACGTGATGGACACAAAATCTGTGCATATTTAACCTGGTAAAATATGATATTCTTTCATTGTTGTGTTGGACTATGAGGTGTATACCTTGTGGTATACTTGTGTATAAAATGAAAGGTTTCAATTACCTTAGAAACATGAATTTTTGAACTTGATTTCCAGCAGCTCTTTGATCCGTAGACAGTGGCGTTTTTGAGAAGGGAAATAGGGGCATTCTAGTAGATAAATATAAATAAGTTTTTGTGAATATTAATCAACTTGAAGGATAAGCGAACTGCCAAAAAGTATTAAGCAGCGTCGGTGCAAATGGCCTTTAGTGATTATAAGTTTATATCCATTGCTTTATTTATACTATTATATCCGACCTCCACAAAGGTTTAAAATGTACAGTTGTCGTTGCCGTTGATTTATTACCTGTTTAGACGAATAACCAATTATTTGCATAAATTATAAGGTTTATTTTTATTATTTTGAGATGAAAATATTTCAGGATTCCAAGGTATAAGAAATCAAAGCACATAGAAAAGATAATTTCTACATCTAATGAGCCTATATAGGCATAATATTTTAATATGATAACTTTAGTCACAACATTTAAAAAAAATATTAAATGAATATGAAAATAAGTTGATTGTCTTAGAACAGCATTAGTATGGTGCGATTTTAATTTCAAAATAAGTATCATATTATATAGAACTAAGAAAAAATAATAGTTTCACGCAGTCGATCTTCAAGGATGGTGGTCTCTAATGCATAAAAACAATATTGAAGTACAAATTTACAGTATGTAGTTTATAGTAGTAATTAGTATGTCGGAGTAAAAACAATTGAAATTTTTTTAAAATTACTTTACATTTTTACCGCACGGCCGTTAGAAAGCGGGCAAAGCGTGTTTGTCACTAAAATATTTCAATAATAATTTTAACTACTTTTGAACCAACTATAAAACTTTAAAATGTATTAATGTTTGCAGTTTTTGTTTCAAAACACTTTTAATTTTCAGTTTTTGTACGAGAAATTTTCATATAAACTTATATACATTTCGCAATCTATACGTCATGGTAAAATATTTTTAAAATCAATTTTTATTATTTTAATTTTACTTCGTAAAGATCGATGCTTTATGTTTTTTTTTTTAAGTTAACAAACATTTTTACATATTCATAAAAGTACACAAACGTAACTTTCTGACTGCTTTGTACGTTACCTTTAGTTACCACTTACCGTCAAAGTAACATGTTTTGTATTTTTTTTTTTTTTTTTGTAACTTATACGATATCATTTTTATTCAAATAATATCAGTACACACAGTGAACGGGCCGTAAAATAACTAACACGCGAGCCCCGGGCACCTAACGCTTCTCCGGTCACACCAGAATATTTATAAGTACATAACTGTATAAGAAAACTAAGGGAAAAGAGACCCTTAAAGCTAAATAAATAATAATACGAATTGGTAATGATAACAACGTGTGTTGCTGGCTTACAAATAATAATAATAATTATAATAATATGTAAAATGACCCTTCTGGTCCAATAACAATATCTTAAAAATTAGTCCTTCTGGCTTGACAATAAATATAGAGTTACGATTCACGGCAATTGGAGCTTAAAATAAAACGCGGACAAAAAATAATTAAGAGAACAATAGGTAACAACGGTTCACTGAAATAAGTAAAATTCACAAACGCAACTTGGTTCGACACAAATGAAAAAATAAATTCCTACTTAAATCAGTAACTAGACACGGCTCTTACAACCTTCTGACTTTGCTAGACTTTGCAACCTCATGGCGATCGTAAACACTAAGTATCAAATTGGAAATAATTCACACACTGAAAATCCAAGTCGCGTTTGGAGTACTCACAACAATATCAAAACAGATGAACAATAAAATATGAAAAGTGCTCACAGTGAACGCGATGAACGACGACTGGCCAGTCTCGTTTACCTAAACCTAAAAAAGAGCTTACAAACACAGAACAATAAGACAGTATAAATTTACAAATAATACAGTAAAATAGAAAATAATACACTTGTGATGTCACAGATAGTTTAAAATATGATTTACAACTCGATTGATTTTTCGTAACTTTAGATAACAATTAAAGGACGATCACCACCGGTGCGCACGAAAAATACTTGGCCCTTAATAACAATCGTAACGCCACTTTTTGGTATGCACCGAGAGCACAGCAAAACGACTATAATAATTACTACCCATAGTAATTTTTTTTTTTTTTGTTTATAGTGCACTAGGTCGCGGGAATGCAAAAACTAACTGGGGCGTTGCACCTCATCAGACAATTGAACTGTGTGCTAAATTACAAAAATAATTAAAATTACCCATATCTACAATATATTTATGTTTTTTTTTTTTTTTTTTTGAGTGTGTGTGCGACCCTCTGGTAATTATCGTGCCTCGATAACTCTTAATTATTATAATAACTCAGTCGAAAGTGTGCGTAACCGGCTACACTACGGGAAAACTGTACGTATTGACTCGGCGCCTTCGCTGGCCTGAACACATTATAGGTATGTTTGATGTTGTAAACTCATGTTCTTTATAGACGTTTCATACGTGGCAATACATTTTCGTAAAACTCTAAATGTTGTATTTTATGATGATAAACGAAAATAACATGAAAAATTCAATCCGATTTTGAGTTAATGAGTTTCGTTGTTTTAGTTTTTCTTAAAAAATGCGTGAAAAACATCTTTAATGATTGTTATCATAGGTCGAGTCGAAAATCGTATTAACAATAATAAAGATACGAACTCCAATCGGTACACAAATACAATATATGCGGTTGTAATTAATTTTTCAAAACAATTGTTGAACAAAATTTTGATTGTTTTAATGACCGTTTACTAAGTGCCTACATAATATTATTATAATGTATAAGTATAAGACGTTAATTTGGATTGGCAGAGTAATATAAGTAAACGTATATTAAAATAAGTTATTAATATATACTTTTTATACATACAGAAAATTTCGAAGTTATTATAACGTTGTTAGAAGTCACGATTAGACAAAATTTAATAAATTTATACTTAGAACATTGTTGTCCAAAAACGGTTCTCATTTTAGGAGCTATAATATTATACAATTAGATTTAAGTCGGGTAAAATAACTATGATTTGGAATCTTAATGCGTCGTCTTTAAAACAGATTTTTCGATATGTATTAAGGCATACAGACATTTTTATAGCATAGGGATTTAAAATTTAGCGTATTTAACTCTGTACACGAATTAGAAGTATGATACAGAAAAGGCGTAGGTACTAAATATGAATCTGAGTAGGTAATGAACTTAGAGTAATTACCTCAAAGTTTCTGAGATAGTTTAAAATTAGTTTTTAATTTTCCTTCTGATCGTTCAATGAATTGAAATATTTTTAAATTGAACTATCAGATGAATGGGTACCTTACATTATACGAGCATTTTTAAAGCGTAAATCGGAGAAGACCGTGTACATTGTGCGATCTCTAAAGCTCTTATTATAATAAACGTGTATTTTTGTAATAGTTGTTTTGAGTGTGCGTAATACAAATAAAAATTTTTATTCAAATATTAATAACGCTTATTGTTCATACCAAAGTAAACTCATTGTAATTATTGTTTTTATTTTTCATTGGAATACAAATTACGGAGCTGACTGAACATACTATTATGGTTATGAAATAAAAAGTACCTAATTATTAAAATGACCTTGAGCTCACTCCTCAATTCCTCGTGCACAACCTTTGGCTTTTGAGGGATTCCGTCTCTTATTATTTATGTTAAATATTTACACGAATGGAATAAAACAAAATTTAAAAAAACTACCAATAGTTTTACTTAGGTAGGTCGTACTTTGGTATTAATCGCGATTCGTTTTCGTTTTATAAT
>CM029357.1:46966558-47012296 GCA_017140985.1 Hormaphis cornu | reverse complement strand
TATAATAAGATCATAGACATTATATTTTGTTGAACACATGTATTTGTTTTTTTTTTTTTATGACAGATTATTACAGTAAATAGCAATTGAAAGTAAAACTGTTCCCTCGTTGATAACCTGAACCTACACGCTCCCTCCTCACCGTCAGTGGCAATCACCAGCCTAGGGGATGGAAATAAGGGAAAAATAATTCATTTTAATGTACTTACATTCCTAATATTACAGCTTATAAGTTCTATGCTTAGCTCAAAAAACGTACGAAACCACTTGAAACTTATATCAAATCTGTATCTTACCTATTTTAACATTGCGTAAAAGTTTCAGCAAGTTCCGTCAATTATTTCGAAAGTTGTGCCCAAAAAAAAAACTAAATCGATTATGCCGAAAAACACGTTGGCCGTAATTTTTAACGTTTATTCGGTCAAATTTGACGTAGTTTTTTTTTACTGTAACTGTTTCGATCGAATCGTACAAAATTAGAGTCCAAAGACTCTTTCATTGTTAGAGTGGGCGTTGAACGTAAAAAATCGTAGCGTTTAACCCCTTACACCTTTAAATAGTTGTTCACAGAGAAACAAAAGAGAAAAAAAAAACAATAATACCTACCTGCCTACACGTTCGTCGGTGACGCTCAGAATCTAAAAAACCTTCCGAAACACATCGCGAGCTCGCACCGGGTCGTACCTACACGCCTTTATTCGGTTTGCATAATATACGATATACAAAATATTTTATTATTCAACGCCTATTATTATTATTATTATTATTATTTTAGTTGTTCGACACGTCTTTTTCTCTGACCTAGTTAAACGACTTTAACGTGTAGTAACGGGTGCGAGCGTTGCTAAGAAACCCCGAGGGCCGGTGGCACGCAAAATTTACACCAGCTTTCTTATACGCGACGCTTCTACTGTATCGTTATTAATTTTCGCGCGAGTCCCGTCCGTCGTCGGCGGCGAGCTCGAAGACGCCGTCCGGCGGGAAATTTACCGCGACAGTGTTTATTTATTATTCTTTCTCGTTTTTTTCGCCTTCGGGACCACCTTGTCACACCACACCCCGTCACAACGTTACATTTTACCGATCGAGGAGAAAAACACACACGCGCCCGCCGATTATTATACGTAAATAATATCATGCCGCGCGCCGGCGGCCGCGTGTGCAGACCGTCCAGGGTGCAGCGGCTGGAGCGGGCCGCGATGAAAAACGGATTCAAGCCGGGCGTCCGCGAACGACTCGGGGTGTACGTGGGCCAATGGGCGGACGACGCGAAACAAGGTGAGGAAGTGGACGCTTTTATTAAACGGGCAATTCTGCGGTGCGACGGCCGCTGAAGTTGATATAGTATTGTAATTTTTGGCGGTTTTCAGGTTAAGTACTGTCAGACCGTCACCCATAGCCCGCCCAAACTGGCCGTAATTAATAATCGTATCTCTCTGCGACACGGCTCAAAAGCGCCAACGTGAATGTTTTTCAAAAACAAACGGCAGTTATCTAATAAGTTATATAAGTATTTGTTTTTTAGCAATTACACCTCGACGTTCAACTAACAATTTCGTTGTGTATGTACGGGTTGTATGTAAAATAATCTCGACCAAAAATAATCTCACGTTAGTTTAAGAATAAGTTTTTTATTTTTCTATAACCTACTCGACACAATTCGAGTAAATATAATCACTCGGGTGTACAAAAATGTTCGGAATGTGGCTACGGAATTTTAACATTTTTTTTTTTTTCATAATTTCCCAACACCTTGGCGCACCACTGAAAAGAAGGTCAATTAATGTCAATGATAGGATTAGCGTGTCACGATAGCATTAATCAACAACAATTTGTAAGAAAACGTTTATTTATAATACATTTTGTACTTAAAATAACAATATTAAAAGACTTTATAGCTCATTGAAAAAACGCAGCTGGATTGTTTAATATGCTTAGGCAAATAAAGTTTTTAACATTTTGAACCATAGCAAAACTAATTAAAAAAAAAAAAATTTTAAACAGTTTCTAACTAGGTCACTGCGCCACGACCGAGGCCAGGTTATCCACGACCGCGACACCAGCCCGACGGTACGAAAAAAAAAAAATTGTTTTTTTCAATTATACTTTGAAATTTTGAAAAATTATAAGTCTTAAAGTATGATTTTATCCAAAAACCCAATTACGCAGATACAACAGTTAGTTATAAGTAGCTCAATCGGCGGTGACTCGCCGAATTGATTTTTTTGGCGACAAATGGTACCTATTTATACAGTTAAGCAGCCCTGTTTCGGATTATCGTGTAGATAGATAGTTGAGAGATCAAACTATGTTTCCCGCACGGACGTATTTGTAGAAGAAATTTTAGCACATTAATGATAGGCGTTCACGTCCGTGGTTTCAAGTATAGACTTATAATTATAAACCTATGGACTGCGCTTTGATGTGAAATTGAGTCACCAAAATAAACGTACTAGAGCGATCATATGGATGAAAAATGATTTAATTCGATTGTTCCGCGAAAAGTGCGTAATAATAAGACTGAATCTTGATAAAATCATTTTATTTCATGAAAACAAATTATAAAAAAAAAGCCGGGATCAGTTTAGGTCGCGTGGGTAGTTTGACGGGGTAGCGACTACGTTTTGGGTGGGTCACTAGTTTTGAAGTTCCGGTTTAAACGCATTATTTTATATCTGAAAGCAATGATAAATCGTTGCCGACGAAAATACGATAAAATATATTTAATACCGACTCACCCATCCTGTTCAGAATCTTATAATAATATTATCGTAAGTAATCTGTTTCTAACTAGCTTGATCAAATCCGCGATCCACCCAAAGCTGTGACCTATTCCGATTCGAAGTCGTTACTCCGTCAAGTTTCCCACTCGACCCGGAAATTGCTATATGTTTTTATTCTATTTTTTAACCGGTCGGTATTTGAAAAGTTATAATTTATTGGATTTGATAGGCCAACATTGATTGTCGCAATATTAAAATGTACAAAAAACTTTTGAGTGAGATTATGACGTTTTATTATTCTTACGGTGATTGACGCAAATTCCTGCTCGGAACCACTGGACATATAAAATAATATTAAAACGAATTGACAGTTTCGATGGGAAACATGTTTTTAAAATTTAAAGTGATAATGACATGCAGTCAGGTAAAGAATCGATTAATTTTTATTCAAAATATACTTATTTTATTATAAAATTAAACTAGAAAAAATATGTCTAGAATATAAGTAATCAAAAGATTAAAAAAAACACCTACATATTTAAGGCTACTTTTGACAAGAAAAAGAACATTTTTTAACAAATGAAACTGTTACAAACATTTTATTAATTAAAAAAAAAGTCTTAAATGTGGTGAAACTTTTTTGTTGTTTTCAAAGTTTACAATAAGGTATATGAAAAATTAACAAAAAATGTTTTTATAATAATATTGTCAGAAATTAGTCAAAATAGTTTTCAAATATTTTGATTCGAATACGTCCCAAGATTGAATTTAATGAAGTGTAATCGTATTCATTAGTCTTAAGCATGAAGTGTTAACATCTTTACACTTCATGATTTTAAGTCATAAATTTACCGTTGTGGTTCAGTTTTTGTTGATCTAAAGAAATTAAAAGATGGTTTTACATATATTTCAAAATTCAAAGGTTCATACAATTTATATTAAACATTTTTAAATAACATTTATACATAAAGTTACATTAAAATGACTTAATCATGAATGTACTTAGATACTAGATATTTTTTTGAACTTATGTGAATATTATTGAGTTTTAAAAATACTTAGGTACCGTGTTTATTGATGTACATTTACGAAAATGAGTAGTAAAAACTTAAGCTATTTTTTAAAGATAAATCAATAACCTGGCAATATAAAAATATTATGCAATTCATCGATAAATATAATTGAGTTATACATAATAATATTATGTTATGTAATTAAATATAACGTATGTGATATCAATTTGGTATTTATAAATTAAAAATATTTTGATTCGTTAAATTTGTAATTCTATTTTTTACCTAATTATTATTACAGAACAGAAAAATTAAATTTTGTTCATAGATATCTACAACTAAAATAATACATTCATTGATTTTTACAATCGTTTGGTCATTGTTTTATACAAAATTGGAAACCAATAGCAGTCTGTATTATCGTGATGTTTTTCATATATTTTTCAACGTGTCTATAGTCAAACATTGGAAAACTTATAGTACATATTATTATTCGATTGAGAAATAATGTTTAACTTAAATTAACCAAATTTTTTTTAACAATAGTTACGTTAATTTAAATAAACTCACTTAACTCAAGTTAGTTTTATTTTGAAAAATAATAACATATGAATCATTACCATAATACATGTTTTTATTTTATGTAGCGCAACGATAATCGATTATTCCCGTATCCCCGATTATGGAAACGAGATGCAATATTACTAATTTAATATGAAACTGAAACTTAGAAGTAGTCCGTTAAGTTGAAAAGACAAAATTAACATAACTTTTAACCTTTTAAATATTAAATGTATCCTCTTTCCGGTTATATTATTATTGATTTTTATATATTTTATCACTCTCGTATTGCTCCGAGGTGCAAACATTGTTTTTTCAACTAAAAAAACGCGTAATAGTTGTGTGTTTTTTCGCAAAAAAAGCCGATCCGTCTGACTTCCACGTTCTATGTCTATGTTTTGTTCGTCGCTCTCTGTCTTCATAAAGATTGAACTTTGCGAAAATCGGATGTTGAGTTACGTGACGTATTGCAAAGGGCCGTTTATTCGCAAATAATAGATCGATCGCGTTTGTGGTTTTTTTTCTACGAGAATACACAAACGTCGAAACATTTGAGTGCGGAATCGCAACGTTTGTTACAAACTGGTGCAACAAACAAGGTGCAACCTGCTGTGCACGGCGCGACCGAATAAGAGAAAAAAAAAAAATACCTAGGTACACGCCGAAGCGCGTGCTTGGAAAATGGATTTTTTAATTTTCTCTGGCAAACAAAAAAAAGATTGACCTTATAATCATTATTACCGAAACCCAAACGTGCGTTACAAAAGCGAATTACGCGCCGCGATTACCTATAATATTTGTTTTTTCATGTTTTTTACTTCAACTATATTATGATAATTTTGTACGCAATATACATCACGACGTTTCAAAATATTTTACCTCTAATTATCTATACGTATTTTTCAGAAGCATAATTGATTTTTGTTGTACTCGAGACGCGGAACCAAGCGTTTGTACCTTGATGAGTACGCTATAAGTATTATATTATACCTACAGTAAGTAGTACAATACAAGAATCTAAGATAAAATCGGTAATTGATTTTTTACCTATGACAAATGCGCAGGGTATTCAACTCGCATTTCAAGTAAATAATATACGAATGTATGATACACACAATTGTTGTGCTGATTTACCGACAAAACGGTTTTTTCTCTCTGATAAAATGTATAAAGAAAATCATCAGTCAATGCCGCGTGGGTAGTTTGACGGAGTAGCGACAACACTGGTTTGGAAATTGTGGTTCTAACGTACTATTTAATATCTGAAAGCAATGATTGCCCTCGAAAAAACGATTCTGAGCGAGCTCAGTTATCTAGTATCTAGTTATCTAGTATACGTCCTGGTTAAAACTATTTTTAACAATAGAAATGGTCCGAAAACTCCAAAAGTCGGATCGACGTTAAAAAAAAAAATATTAAATTAAATAACGTGTGAAAACACTTTATGGTCCACCGATTATAATGGTATCGGTTTCAATTCGATCGGACAAATACCCGCCACTCCAGTGGGCTTTTTAGTATAAATTTGTGTGTTATTGGACTGTTACTCGCGAAATGTGTAAACATAAAAAATTTGTTTGGAATAAGATAATATAGTTTAAAGCCGAAATCTCAACTTTTTTGTGGTGTTCAAAGTTAAGATCGGATCACTCATTCCAAACGAAAACTTCATTTCACAAATTTTAAAATTTCAAACTTTTGCCGTGAAATTCTCCAAAACTCCCAATTTTATTTTGGTTTTCGGCGTATTACTCAAAAAAGTATTACGCAAAATTGCAAGAAAATCTTTGACCTAAATACCACCGGAGTTCATAGACCTTTCATTAGAGAGACATTGGCTTTGAAAATCGGAGCATTTCTTCTATACGAAATGTTGTTGACAGAAAAATAAAAAAAATAAAACATCATTTTAAAAACAGTACATTCCTCGCTACGGTTCAGAATCTAAAAATGTTTTGAAAAACCGTTTTGTTACGTTTGAGTTCAACTGAAGTTTTCCTTTAAAGTCCACGCGGGTTCGAAACTTTCGACATACGAGTTTGTCAACCAAGATTTACATCGCATAAAAAAGACGAGCATTTTATACGTTGTAAAACCAATATAAGGTAAATCGCTGCACTATCTGTTTCCGAGAACGTCCACCGATCGTTCTCGGTTATTTACACGAGGAGGTATCGTGAAAAATTGCAATGTGTTTACAGTAAATAAATCGTAGATCACCGTATTTATATATTATATAGTTTCGTGTCGAACAGAAAAAAAAAAAAAAAAAAGAGTGTACCCATCGCAGTTCTATGCTGTAGACAGCATGAATAAAAATAACGATCAGTTGACGTCGCAAAGAGAAAAAAAAAAGTATGAAATAAACGTCATTGCCATATTATTGACTATGAAATTGTTTTTTCCACCCGTTAGTTTGCGGAGTACACGTCATAAACTAATTTCTCGAAAAGACACATCGTGTTCGCTCTAAAGTATATATTATATTCGTACAGCTGTATATTTACGTTTGAATTTTCGGCAAACGACAAAAAAGTCACGTTTCAGATAACGTCATCGCGAATAACAGCTATGCAAGGTCGTGCGTGCTCTAAACGCTCACTTGAGGGAACCCAGTAGCGGATGCAGGAGTTATCCAAGAGGGGTAGGTGAATTTCGGTTTTGGTGTAGTTACAAATAGGTAATCGTACATAAACGTTAACACCCGATACAAACAAAATAATTCGTAAAATGCATACCAAGTCCGTAACACAAACATCCTTTTTATTTTTTAATGCACAATAGGCTCCCGGAATTTTCGGTTATGTTGGATATTAATAGTGTTATAGCAGAAGAATTAATAACACGACTTTTACAACAAGCTAAGGACTTCCTAGACGTTGTGTCATAAACAAATAAATCCATCTACCTGTATATTTTTACTATTACTTATTATTTTGTTTCTTTTTTGTCATATAGATATCGTATGGTATTTGTTGGAACATGTAGTTGAACACAGTTATAATAATTATAAATAATATAAAATTCATTGATAGTGTTTAAGTCAAAGTATTACTTATGTTAAGCTTAACTGTACGTAATATTTATATTACAATTATAGTGAGCTAAGGTATGATTTATTGGCCGTCACACGAGTCCGTTCAGTGGGGCCCATTATCTTGTAAAGATTAAAATTAATAAACAAAAAATAAATAAACGATTGTAATATAAAACTACTGTATGCACGTCTTGTCTTAGGGTTGCCATGAGTACTAACCTAAAATCAACGGGACCTTACCAATTTTTTGCCAAGCGTCCCGAAGAGTATAAACTTAAAAAAATCCTCAAAAAATTGTTTGAAAAATACAGTCCCAATAATAGAGAAAAATATCCCTGCGGAATAGAAATACCCGGTAAAAAAAAAGTGTCAAAAAACTATTCGGTAAAAATATTGAAGAACCATATTTTCATCTTTTATTATTCATATCTTATTTATTTATTTTGTCTAGTTATATATATTGACAAAGATGCTGTATTAGGTATTTAAATATTGGTTGAATTGTACTATCCGACAGTGTTATTTTTATATTATGTTACTTATCTAGTTAATTTAGCTAATTTTTTGTTCAATTAACGTCTAATTATATTGACTAATATCAAATATTATACTGTTTCGTTAAAATATTGGTTGTTTTTCAATCGTACAAATTGAGTTGACCTAAAATTTTACTTACCACAAAAATTATTTTGTAAATATTATATGAGAAAAGAGTTTACCTAATTGATAATACCTATTTATTATTGATTGCTTATAAAATATTTTTTTTTAATTATTATTTTCGGGAATTTTTTTTTTCGGTGATATGTCCCGGATATTAATTTTTATTCGATAAAGATTTTCAATTAGGAGAAATGATGTATTGTAATTTGTGGATAAGGAAATTTTCGATTATTCGCGTGATAGTCTGTATGTTTTGTTTTTAGACATTCTTTTTTGTCGTAAGTATTTACTGTGAGAGAACCGGATGCTTTGTTGCAGTGGCGTCGCTACACCTCTGTAGGCAGCTAGGGGAGGAAATAATCGAAAACGCCTTCTAGAATTCATAGGAAACTGGTGATGAGAATAAAATTAGGGAGGATATTAAAAACGATATTATTTATAAGCGACAAACAACTATTTTGCATACAAAATAAGCCTTATTTTTACCCGACTGCCGAAGAAGGGTTTTGTTTTGCGAGTGTATGTGTGTTTATTTCCTTGGCACCGCGATTTGTTAGTTTCGACGGATTTTAAAAAATTAGGTGTCGTTCGTTCGATTTGTCTTGATCGCGGGAGTGACGTTGGACATATTAATATGTTTTCGAATTTTGAGTGGAACAAAGTTTATAGTGAAAAGTAAAACATTTCCCGTGGCTTTATTTTTTACTATCCGTCGATTTCCTATTGCCCGTATTATGTATCGCCGTGATGGCTTTTATATCCATGGGTTTTTTTGTCTGTGGCTTCAATAGTTCAATCCGACACAATACAATACAATTCAATCATTTTAATGGAACTAAAAAAATGTATTGATAAAAATTAAACACCGTGGAATAAAAAACACATTATTATTAAAAAAAAAAAACTACCGAACGCGTTAAATATAACATAAATAGCTTCAAAACAAGCTTAGTATTTTCTATATAAAAATCATTTAAAATTAATTTAACAAATAAACTGAATGTTAGAAAAAATATATAATTGTTGCAAGCTCATATTATCCAAGTCTTTGTGAAAATATTTGCATTTTTACAAAAGATATGATTAATTGGGTATATTCCTAGTATTATTGTATATTGTACATCGTTCTTTGTATTTTAACTGCAAATATGATTATTCATTACTTGTCGCCGCTTACAGCAGTATTATCTTTTCTAACATTCAGTTTATTTATTATATGATTTTAAGTTATTTTTAAAGATGATATTCTAAGCTCGTTTTCAACTTTTCAGTTGATACTTTTCAACGCAGTCAGGTTTTTTTTTTAATAATCATTTTTTTTTTCATGCCATTCATAGAGGCCTTAAAAAAAAGAATAAATAAATAAATAATCTAATGCCTTCTGGCGGCCTGGATGACGCCACTGCTTTGTTTTGATGTAGATGCGTTTCATGTTATTTTCGATCAATCCGTGGTCGGGTTATTCACCTATAGAGGCTAGACATTACAATAATTTTGGTGTTTTTCCTGGTTATGCGATAGTGATAGCAACACAATTTACTACCACAAGCGTCTCGCAATAAACATTTATGAGTAATAAAAATCATAAATCAACTATCGATATGAATAATATATCCTTTACAATACGAATATTTCATAACTGGATTGTACGATAAAGTTGAATGCGTTCAACCACATTTTATTATAATGTTTTTTGTGAAAATACAAAAACTGTAACTTCCTCAGTTTTACAATTATTATTGAATTTCATACGCGAATACAGAAACTTTATAGCACGATTTTTTTATATTACTCCGTTTAGTGTTGATTTAATACCAAATATAAATCAAACGAGTATAAATTGAGTATAAATCAAACGCTTACAAAACCGATGACATGCATCCATTATAGTACTTAAAGTCAAATTAAAAAAAAAAAAAATTGTGTTTTCAAAATTTGGTCACAAATGCCTGATTTTATAGTTTTTGCAATGTTTCCCTCATTTGGAGATGATTTGTTGATATTATGTATTTAAAGGCGATAAGTACAAGTCGAATTTTTTCTTTATTCAAAAGCAATATTATGTGTATTATTGGTTTAAAATTTCACAATTTTGTTCTATATAACAATTAATACAAAAATAAAAATATATGTTAGCACATCGGTACCACATTATGGCTCTTTTTGAATTTTCGTTCCACCGAAAAATTGCATATAATACAATACCTATTATTTTGTGTATTTCTAATTATTATCTTAGTATATTATAATATAGATATTTAATTTCGATTTAAACATTTTAAATAACGGTGTTTTAGAAGCCGGATACATAGGCACATTTAGGGGGGGAGCTAGGGGGCTACAAAATAAATTTAAAATCACATTAATTCGATACAAGTAGACGGTACTAATTTAAATGTGCTTAACGTGCAGCTTAGGTTTATATTTTTCCGTCACTTATGATTTTTGTATCTTTGAAACAATCACCGTCGTAGATGATCAGAACTTATTAAGATGGTTGTTGTTTTTTTATCCCAGGAAAAGGCAAAAAGTCGTATAAGAACAAAACGGTTTACGAGGGCGATTGGGTGGCGAACAAAAGACACGGCTTCGGCGTGCTGACGAAGAAAATCAATGGCCATTCCGTATTCATTTGCGAGGGACAATGGATTAACAACCGATTTGTAAGTGCGTGCGGCTCTCGAGAGCTTTGATCGTGCGGAAGTAATTCCTCATTTAGAGGGCATTATCAATGCGAGCTGCGTAAAATATACAGGGTGTTCAACGGGTGCGGAACTACGTAATTTACAGCGGATCAACTCGTTAACTTTTGTTTTTTTTTTTTTCTTTAGTTTTTAATTAGCGTATTAAAAATTCCCCGAAACGCGTCTCATATTCTTCTAAAATCTACAACAACTGCAAACGCGCTAATTCATCAATTAAGCGTTTTAACCGATAAAGAGAAGAACATTTTACATCCAGTTTTATAGCGGTCCGATTTTAATTTTGAAAATATACGTGGGATTCGTCGTATCCTTTTTTACCCGGTTCGTTAAGAACCACAATTTTTTCCATTATACGCCCGTTCGAAATGCTATCGAGATTTTCGCAATTATAAAATAAATACTTTTGAAATGATTTTAATTATCTGATCTTATGCGCAGATCGAGCGCTCTAAACTTTACGATCATCCGGTGGTGTACGAATTATATGTAAATAAATACACGCCCGAAACGGACGAGATAAAAAAGAAACACGCGAATCTACGATACGAACGCAGCGAATCATAATAAATACGCACAGTTGAGTTCATTGCACAGTGTGAACAGAATAATATATTTCACTTTTCGAGACGACTTAAATGCAATTTGTCACTGTTCGAATTCGCGATTTCGCGTGTTGGAGTAAATTTTTTATCATACCGTTTTTTAATGCAAATTGTAGGTAGGTACGCGATTTTGATTTGAACGTCATTGATATTTAATAAATAATGAAAAAAAAAAATGTTTTAAAAAAGGTTAAAAAATGATGTACAACCGTAGTTTTTCCTAACTGAAAAAGTCCTCGTAGCACAGTGAAATCGCATACTCGACACGCCGTTTTTGTTGAACTACACAAAAATAGTTTTCATATTGAAGTTTCTGTGCTGCTCTTCGCGGTTATTGCGGTCTACTCAAGAGCGTTTTCGGGGAATTCGGATTCATAAAATATAATATTATATAATTTATAAAAGCATAAAACTTACATTAAAAATTATTGGATCTACTTAAAACATAAATTTTTTTTATTTTATTCGTTTTTCACAAAGATAGTGACGATGGAAAATTATTTTTATTTATTTCGGTTGGTAAGAATTTATTTTGTACGTATTGATGACTGTTGGTGCGTGCGTGCAAGAATATCTCTAACACGCGATTCCGTCGAATGTGTACTTGTGTGAGAAATAATCACTTTTTCGCTCCACAATGTCACGGAAATTGCGTTTATTGCATTCGACAAACAATACAAATGCAGTAAAACAATAATAAATATTAAAATTAAATTATAAACTCTGAGACATATTACCGTAATTTACAAAAAAAAAAAAAAAAATACATATTGTATCATGTAATATTATATTATTATTAAGATTAGTGTGGCTAAGTGTCAAAAAAGCAATTAGTTAAAACGATTATCGTTCATATCAATTTGTAGTTAATAATAATTAAATTTTGATATTTAGGAAGTAATTGGGTAAAATTAACAAGTTTACTACGCGAGAGTTGATTTATCTTCCCGAAACCGAAAACTACTAAGTGTAATTAAAACTTACTATATAATAACAATATAAACCATTTAAATAATGAAACAAATATTTTACGGAACGTCAAATGTCCACGAGAACGTAAATTATGAATAAATTTATGATAGGCTTCAGCAAAATCGTACGCTTACAAATTGGATTTAGTTTTCTTATAACTCTTAGTGTCGTAGTGAACCGGAATGAACGAAAACATGTGGTTACAGGTATATTTTTATAATACGCATTGAAATAATATAATTTACGATTATAATTTTGTCTTTTTAATTCGTTTAAGATCTTAATTCGTTCAGAAATCAGTGCTGACAACGCTGTATCTATCAGATATTAATATACATTTACGTTAATAAGATCGCGTTGATTTTTGATTACATACATGCTATTGATAATCGATTGTCAACAGAACGAAAGAATAAACAGAGCCAATATGAGATGATATTATTATGTTTATGAATACAAAGTTATTAAAAATCAAACACAACGAGTAATGTTATATTGTAATTTTTCTTATATCCATCCAACGTTTTTTATTTTTATTCGAGGATCAAGTAGTGTTTTTTACACGTTTTCCATGTACACATACACACACACAGAAGAATAAAGGGCCAACAATACAGCGTTTTTTTTTTTTTGTTTTAAATAAGTATCCAGGTACGAAAAAACTATCCGAAACCGTATCATCAACGAAAGATCTTGCAAAACCCAAGTATAGGTATATAATTCAAGTATACGGCTTTCGGCGTGTACGATAACGGATGACACGGACGAGAATAGATGCTTTTCTTGTAAAATTTCTGGTTTTATCGTCACTTTTATACAAATTTAGGATGTACGAAACGTATGAAACATCTAAATTCTCTGAGGATTACATATAATACCCACTAGATGTACGAATATACAAATACTAGAGTTTAAAACAGAGCGTGACACAGAATACAGGTAAAAGATGATGGATAAGATTCCGTTTCCAAAAAATGAGACTTTATAGGCATTATTTCATCTCCTCTACCGATAGCGATAGTTTCAAACATGTTGAACACCCGTAAGGTGCGTAAGGTACAGAATGAAACGGGATGTGTTCAATATATTTAATTATTATTTAAATAATTTTCTTTTATTTTAACAAATATTCATGTAGGAGGTATACAGTAAAAAAAACAGTCCCTAATAACAGGTACCTATTAAAAAAAAAAAAAAAGAAAATTGTCTTTATACATATTGCGTTTGCTTAATGAGTTCCATTTTGGGGCTGAAGGGTGTCTATTAGGGATCACATTTTTTTCCCTGTACTTTTATATGGGCCCGACGACTACTAGAAACAAAAGTGTAACATTCGTAAGTTCTAGCGGAGCAACCAATCGGGTCAAATGTTTGGGAGTCAAAAAATTTGAAGAATAGAATATTTTTTTTTCTTAATGGAAAGTTATTAAAGGTCTTCGTCGTTCATGGATTTTCTGATACAACTAAGTTTGTATCTTTTCAATTTTCGTTTTGAAAACGGTTCTAAACTCGTGATTATACATCAAGAAACGTCACGTATTAAACATTTTAGAAGCACTTAATCATTTTGTATTTCCACGATTGTGATACTTTTGTGTAGGCTTATAGCCAACACTGACGAGTTGAGTTAAAGACAAGAACCTAAACACTGTTTTTACTAGAAAAATACTTCAATTGTTATTTATTCCTTGAAAAATAAATATTTTCAAAAATTATTTCGTAAAAATATAATACGGTATTATAACGATAGTTCAGAGCCGTTTTTAGAATGAAAATTGGATAATATGCGTGTAAACCGATTTTATTTACGGAACTGCTGAGATCATGTTATTTGCGTCATAAAATCCAGTGCGACGAAGACTCTTGATATAGATTTGGAGAAGTTTTGTCTCCTTACTGCGCAAATTTACGCTTTTTTTCTTTTTTAAATTAATCGGCCTGCAACAAAATGTTATGCGTTCACACCGCTAAACCTCGAATTTCGCTCCTGAATTCACCTACCCTGCATAGGTGGGCATTGACTAGTTAAAAAGTTTAAGTCAAGTTTAATAGTCTACTATTGTATAGTATATTTTTTTAACTTTTCGAGTCAACTAGTCAATTATTTTTGTTTTTAAATTATTCGGTTAAAAATTTTATCGCGTTAATTCTTTTTTTATAGTCATAGTATACTTAATATTATTATCGTTGCAAAGTTACCTCTGTTTATTTTTATTTTTTTTTTGTTATCAAGCGGAAAAACGAACTCGTTGTCTTTTTTTTTTTTTCTATTCTATATCATTTATTTTCCCCGACTATTTAGGCGAGTTGAAAACACTATGGACGTTACAGGTTTTACGACTTGTGAATAGCAAAAACGATTAACTTTTTTTTGCAACTTACAGTCTAGTTAATTCCATTGTTTTCTATACTGACTTTCAACGTGTCTAGTTATTTTTTTCCATCGGTCAACTTTAAACCAAAAGCAATTTAATTGAACTTTTATAACAGCATATGTTATCGCAGTTACCCAATTTTTTTCACCAACTCGTTGCCACCCTGTATGTATGCCACTGTTATAATGTGTACTGCGGTGCGTACTGTACATAGTAAATTTCGTTCTCGTCGTAAAGGCAAAAGGCAAGTGGTACGAAAACAGCGGCATTTACGACGGTGGCTTTTCTACGACGTCCGGCAGCGCCAGAATGAAATGCGGTCGCGGGACCATGCGGTGGAACGACGGTGCCGTGTACCGGGGCGATTGGCGTAACGACGTGTACGAGGGTAGAGGACGGCTCGTGGAAGGTATATAAACGTCTGCTTCTCTTCAAGGGGCGTGAAAGTAAAAAAGTAATTTGTAGTATAGCGTGTTAACGCTCGTTTTTGGATTCCCGTAGATACTGATTTTGCCACCAAGACGTGTTTGTGTTTAGATTCTGAGCGAAACGAAGAATGTACGTATCCATTGGTTTTCACATGACGTGTGTGTTTTTTTCTTTTATTTTATTTTCGTTTAGTAATCGCTAAGTAATCGCGATAACTATTACTCAACAACGCTCCGATTTTTAACGTGACAACCTCGGTAGATAGGTAATTATAGTTGGACACAGATGGTACTTTGAGAGGCCGTATAAGCGTCTACAAAATCGAAAAGTTACAATAAACAAACCAAGCGAAAATTAAGTTAAAAATTACGGCAAACGTGTTTTTGACGATTTTGACGATTTCTTAGCCACAATAATGATCAGAAACTTTCTTATAATATTAAAATTCGTAAGATACGGGTCTGGTACAAAATTCTAAAAATTGCGAAAACTTCTGAGCCAAGAACAGAACTTTGAAATTTGCGAAATTTTTTTTTTTTACTTAATTTTTGTTCGATACAAAATTTGATTTTTCACAAAAAGTTTTTAAAATTAAATACAAGGTTCCAAACACGTTTCTATACATATGGTATTGAAAATTTTTGGAAAATCCGCATTTACAATTTTCATATTTAGTTGTTTAAAGTAGGAAAATTTTCGAAAATTGGTCGTACCTTTGACTATTTTTGGAAAAAAATTCGTAACTCGCACTAATTTGTTATCTAAGATTTGTAAATTTTATACGCTATGTGAAACAAAATTTGCCATCTGAATAAAAATATTTCGAATAAATCCGCTAAGTAGATTCTGAGAGCGTATAAAAAATTATTGAAGAATGGTGTTATTTTGATTATAACGATGAAATTACGCGCTGAAATTGTAGAGTGATTCCGACTGTTACGAAACATCTAAAAATATAACATTTAATTACTCCGTGGTATTTGATATTATTAGTTGGGTTTTTGTGGTATTTGTTTTAAAATTGTTTTCTGATGATGATAAAGATTCTAATCAATTATGACAATTTTAAACTGTTTTTACTACTTTTAATTCTAGCGCCTAATAAAGGACCATCAATAAATTCTACTGTTTCGGCACAATTATTATAGTTTAACTGAGCTCACACAGAATCGTTATTTTCGAAAGCAATTTTTAATCGCATACAGATTTAATACACAACTTCTATATAAACCTTCCAAAACAGTGACTCACAACATAAAAACTACCCATGCAACCTAGTCCGATTCCGGCTGCTTTAGTTTTAAGACTGCAAACTAAGATACAATTTTAGTTTGGAAACGTTGTTTTCCATAAAATTTTAAGCTTTGTACCAAAATGTACTGCCAATACGATTTGGATTTTTCTAATATTTGAAAAGTGTATAAACCTACTTTGCGGTGCAAGACAAAATGAATTATTTTAGTTAATAATTACGGAAATATTTGCAATGTTATTTGTGACCGCTGTAATAAAACTAAATAACAAAAAGAGTATGTTACACGTAAAACAATATTTAGGAGATTAAATTTTTAAGAGCACCGTTTATTGTACTGATATTCTAAAATTATTTCAATATTTTAACCTATAATAAGCGAATTTTAAAAGTACCTATATGTAGAATATAGCTGGTTAATTTTTATTATTTTTTTGTTTGGTTCATCCAAAAATGAACTTTACATCTTAAATCGTATACATGAAACGTTTTTGGAACAGTATATCGTTTATTTTATTCCTAGTGGTTTTTTAAAAAATTTGTTACAAATTGAAAAAATTTAGAAATTTTTTTAATTATTTATAGTAGTCTTTTTACACTATGCACTTTATATCCAAAAAAGTTGAGTCACCAATGATAGCTAGTCCACGCCAATTTATAACCATTTTTTTGAAAAGATTATTTTTTTAATTAGAAACTTATCGCGTGGTTCGTATAAGAAATGCGCAAAAACGTAATTATAAGAATTTAACCGTTATCACTGCTATACAGACTAAAAACTAAAAAAGTGAATACATCGACACAATAAATAGAAAACAAATGTGTTTTTTTTCGTCTGAAAATTCGAAATGTTAATGCTTATATAAAATGTCACAGGAAAAACATTATATTTTATAACAATAATAAATTACTATGTAAATCACAACAGGGTTTGTGTTAAAATTTATTAATTTTTCGGATTATTTGCAGAATAATATATTATTCAACACTGCTGGCAACACTATTTAAATTAAGATCGTATTTCGCCCTTTATTTTGTTTATCGTACCGAACAAACTAGGTTCTCAAAAAACCAGTATAAAACTCTTATTTTTTTATGAAGATTAGAGCATTATGAAAATTATTCAATTTGAATACGAAACATTTACGTACCTACCTGCTAATAATGAAAATGTTTTTTTTATCTTCTGATTTCAGGTTTTCAATTTCAACTTTTTTTTTAATGCGTTTAAAACTCTAATTTAATAATAATTTACGGTGGTGGTTTTGACACGATCATAGTTATAAATAAACTGATTTGCGAATTATATAAGAATATCAAAATTATCACTTATCAGTTAAGAAAAAAAAAATTGTAAAAATTTTTTCTAGCAAACGGAAATTATTACGATGGCCAGTGGAGTAAAGGTCTAAAGCATGGCGAAGGAACATACGTTTTTTGTGAACAAGGACTAATCATGGACGGAATTTGGATAGATGGAATCCCAAAAGTCAGTGAAATCAAGTACCTCGACGCCGATCGTGGTTTCGTTAATACGAAACACCAACTTCTGATGCCCAAAGTAAGCGTGAAAAATTGTCGCGAGTGAAAACAAAACAAAATTAATAATATTTGAGTACTTATATGCTTTAAAAAGCGGTTGGTTCGATTCGATAAAACAAATTATCTATTTAAGAACGCGCCAATAATAATAATCGTACACACTAAAATACTTGAAATGAAACACAATATTATGCTTTACACGCGTTGATTTTTCACATTTTTGTTTATTGTCTTCAAACGTTTTTTTTTTTTTTTATCGATAACAAAAATCAATAATAAAAAATCGATTAAAAACAAATTTTAATATAATGTAAGGGACATTTTTTTTTACGTAAAATAAGCAAATCAATTTATAGAAAACTTTTTTAAAAGTAATAAGCCTAGCGAATTTCAAAATTGCACAATTCAGGACCTTACATGGTTGTTTAAAAACGCGTTCAATGAAAAACTTACAGATCATCCAATGTCGAATGTAGTTTTTATACTATTCACTTCATCTTACTACAAAACTATACTATACAGTTTCATACGCACGTTTACTAGGCAAACTGTGAAACAAAACAATGTTTTATTTTTTGATTTATAATCCGTCCGTTTTTAATGAACAACACTATACGAAAACTAAACCTTTAGCGAAACCTCAATAAAGACATAGTAGTTCACATTTAAACTGAAGTGTTTGTAAAATAATTTTCGAATGATTGACAGCCGCGTTCAACGCAAACAGACGGTGTTTTAACACCGCGGAAAACGGGCAGTATCCAACCAGGCGTTCTCCTATATTTTCGTTTAGTTGTAAACAATATTTATTGAGTTAAGCGACTTCTATCTTTCAGTTTTAAATTTTTTTTTTTACTTTTGTACTCAAAATACACCTACACACTAGTCCCGTTAAAATGATCAAACTTGTGCATTTAAAACGGCGGCATCTCACTGCATCCTATTTCTTAATCTCAAAGTTTATAAGTGTTTGATTAAAACCCATCGGCGTATAACAACGTTATAGCTGGCTTAACTAACATCTATAACAATTTAAAAAGTATGATTCAAAATAATCTCTATTTTGGAACGTCAACGAGTTCCGTAAAATAATCAGTAGGTATATGCGTTTTTGTTTAAATTGGTAAATATGTCAACGATTTTATCGTACTTATGGATTATGTTACTCGCAGAAGCTGATTCCCATGTTCGTATACAAAATACTAGTCGCATAAATTTGGAAAATACGATTAAGCGAATCATACAATGCAAACGAAGAGATTAGACACTGCGTTATACACGGAACCGATGTACACGAAATATCATTAACGCACGAGACAAAACTAGAAAACGTACATGTTTAGGCGTGTTTATTATAACGCGAGACTAAATAGGTGTCCCTGAAATGAAAAAGTTGTGCGGTGATGTAAAATTGTTTTAAAATTTTATCACAGTAATATACAGTGAAGAAAAGATTAATACAATTTAATTTAGATTGGAACAATATCGGTTTGATGTTTGTGAGCAAATAGCTTCTGACTAATCGAGAACAAACACGATCAGTCTTAATAGTTACGAATAGTGATTAAGAATAGTGATATTTTTTGTACTATGGTTAATTGTATTTTGAAATTGTGAGAAAATTATCGGTACCTATTCCAAGTTTTCTCGTGCGTGGAAAAAGTCAACATTTTATCGCAATATAGATTAACCGGCTTAGACCACAGTTTAAAATATTTTAAACCGTGGCTTAGACAATTCGCAGCTCTTTAAGTTTATTTCAAGATATATAATACGATCGGTAACCTTTTTTTTTTAATATATTCGTACGGATAATAACAAAAATACAAGGTCGTAGATATTTATTTAATATTTTTTAAGACAAACTCATCCAAACAGCGTATATAAAACTGCAGCAACTGCATTTTTGCAGTTTTACAATTTTATAGTACCCGTATATATTAACGTCGAAAAATTTTTGGTACAGATATCGAAATCCGACGAGGCAGACATCGCAGCCGCGTACGAGTCGGCGAGAACGGAAATTCTGGCGAGTCTGCGAAACAAAATTTCTCGCGTTAGCTGTGGTCGATTCGAATAAATCAACAAAACTTGTATTTTTTTTAGATTCTGAGCGTTAGCGAAGAATGAAGGTATTGATTTTACAATGATGTTTTAGATTCTGAGCGTCAGCGAAAAAAGTATTGGTTTTACAATGATGTTTTTTTTTTTTTTTTTCTGTGATCAATAAGAGCAAAAACTGAACTTTATTTGTTTCTCTGAAGCGAGTCCAAACTTAGTTCTAATGATAATGCGGTTAACACAGATTCAAAACGAATCCGTTACGTCAAAAGACGTTTTTTAACAGGTTCCGAAATGTATCTTTAGGGCCAGAGTTTTCTTTCAGTCTACAGAATAATGTTAAAGTTTAAAAAAAAAAAAACATATTTTTACAACTTCGGTTCAATTGTTCTATTTTTCGGTTGTAAAACCAGTATAACCGCGGATATTAATTATCTACAATATCATGGTTATCGCCGTAAAGAAAATAGTCGTTTTGTATAGTATAATATACACCTATCTATGTTACGCGGTTTTTTCTTCGGTCTGGGGACGCCCCTCTGGAGACGACCGCGTTTTTTTAAACTAATAAATTGCTCACATCCTTCTCATTGGTTTTGGTTTTTCTTTTCTTCATAGATTTCATATTATATTTCACAATGTACGTACGCGTGAATTAAAAATTGATTATTATTGTTTGTCAAAATATCGCACTGGTTTGCAGTTCAAAGACTTTAATACATGTATATATATTAATTAAAAACGTTATAATGTTATTCGCCGAACGATTTCATAACAATTCGCATAGGCTTCGAGTCTCGTTCCCTGATACATTGACGACAGCCGTATTCAAAGAACGGCGTAAGTATACCTACGTTTAATCTCTCTCTTGGTAAGTCTTAAGTTCTTAACGGCTTGCCGAGTACCTACCACCTACCGACTGCAGATAAAAGTAAAACGTTCAGAGGTCTGCGAACGCGATATTGAATTCTCGTCGCAGGTCATTGTCGTCGGCAAAGAAAGGCGAAAATCCTCTAAGTCTGTTCGTCGAGATGAACCGTCTCGTTGTTTCGGACTATTTACATCGAGATTACGAACCGGGCTCCTCGTCTTTGTTGTTCCGTTCTCCAAAGGGCTGCAGCTGGATTAGACGGTCAAAATGATGGCGCAATGAACGCACTATAATATAGTATGGTTGTCGCAACAACACGCGGCGTATTGTAATACGGTTTGGTCGGCAGTCAAAGGACAAAGACTGGCGGCCAGGAGCGGACAGGGTAGGAACACCGGCCCAGTGGGAAAATTTTGGAAAACATTAAAAATTAATTCTCACTGCGTTCAAAAAATGTCCTATACACATCATAAAAATGTACCTTTATATTGATAAAAACATAAGTCATCATCAATCTTAAAATTTTAAAACCTATTTTTGCTTATATAAAATCAATACGAGTCTTGCAAATCACGTTTAGACCTTATACGTCTATGTTTATAGATAACTATTAATTATTCACATGTATAGAGAAAACTAAATGTCCACTATCACCTCAATATTTTTAAATTTCGAGCCGTTTTTGTTACAAAGATTCTTGAAATCGACTTTTTTAAAAATGTATTATTTAATTTGAAAACGAAACATTAATAATAAATGGAATACAATGCGGTCTAAAAAATATTATATTTTATTAGCTAAAATAAAATTATTTTTCTCGACCTGTCGGGTCGAAATTGATGTGGTCAATTGACCAAAATAATATTGACCAGTCAATTATGCCTACGCTAAATAAAACATTTAGATAAATAATAATAAAAGTAAAACTTACCAAGTTTAACGAAGTAGTAGAGGTAATACTTTTTGACACAAAGCATAATTTTTTCTGTGTTGGATCGTTAGCTGATGCCTTCATCTCAGCATTTCTTTTGAGTCGAAGTTTCTCCGCTCCTCTCTAAGATTTTTTTTTGTTTGTATTCATTGTCAAAAACGAATAGATTTATGTTTTAAAACTATGATTTTCTAAACTAATAATTACTGTCATAAAAATAACTACACACTACACACAGAACTACCGACTCAACAGCAGCTACACAAGGTAATTAACTATAGTCCGTTTCACAGCACTATAGTACGGCCATCGAAACTAGAAGCTTGACTGTCACGCTCCCTAGCTGCTGTTTTTCATTAGGGCTACGAAGAATACTTTCCCGCGTAAAATAATTTCAAACACTTATACACTTGTTGTATAGACCTGTTTCACAGCTACTCGTACGGTACGCGCGCGTATCGTATATTATTACGTGTGGCTATGAAACGGGCCTTTCCTATAAAGACAACATTTTATATTTTTGTAATACACATTTTTATTTATTTATTATCACATAATCAAACATAAAATTGAGAATGTATATCTGGCCGGATCGACATTTCTATTGAACAATAAATGCACAAAAATAGTGAAAAACCGCAAAAAAAAACAAAAATGTACAAATAAACAGCGAGAAATTCGTAACAAACTCAGTTCAAATTATAACAACCAGCACACACAAAATACATGTAACACGAAGCAAAGATGTCCAGTGACTAACATAATGGTCATACAAATAACAGGCTGTATGATACAGCAGATGGTTTAATGAATAGAGGTCTGTATTAAACACAATAGTTCAGCTGTACACCGTCAAAACACAGTAACCAACATTCTTATAAAAATTGACTTTTTTATATACTCTTTGATACCAAACCCTGCAGTTTTTATTTAAAATCCTCTTTTGAAACAGACAATTATTTCAGGAGTTATCACACAGTACATTACGTACATTATATTCACTATATTCATTTCGAAAAAAAAGATCGCGCAGCTGCACAAACAACCAAAATATTTAGAACCCCTGGTCTACACGAAAACGGCCGATAGGGCGCGTAACCGTCAAGCTTCTAGTTTCGATGGCCGTACTATAGATATTCGATTACAGCGCGACCCGTGGACAATTCTCTTCAGGGTTTCCAAAAATGTTAGAATAAAAGTGCGCCAAATTTAAGAAAAATATAACGACACCTATAATGTATACTTTCCATTTTAGTAACCAATGTATATTTAAACATAGCTGCTATTATATCGAAATATTTTGCTCATAGACACTAGAGATGGGAAGTTTCGTTCAGTTGGGTGACCTAGTTCGTTCGTTCATCGTTCACTAAACTGAACTAGTTCATTGAACTAGGTCAAATGAACGATACATGGTAAGATTAATGTTCTAAATCGTTCACTGAACGTACTCGTTCGTATTCGTTCGTAGTTCACTCGATCGTTCATCTTCCACATCGTTCAATCGTTCATTATAGAGATGGAAAGTTTAGTTCATTTTTGTGAATAGTTCATTAGTTCACAGTTCAATCAAGTGAACAGTTCAAATGACCTATTCTTAAGTTCACATAGTTCACTATTTTTATTGATGATACTGATATTGTTAGGAAATGAACTATTTCGTTTTATCACTACTAGTTCGTGAACTTTTACACAATGCTACCAATTTTTTTCGAACTATGAACTGTTAAGTTACAGGTACTGAAACAGTTCAGAATAGTTCGTCAAAGTGAATAGTTCATTTTAACTATTCGTTCACGAACTTAACATCTCTAGTTCATTAGTGATTGGTTCATATTTTTCTTTATCTCGTGTAGTGTGTACGGTGGTACCAGTTGAACGAAACGTTTCAATTGAACGATTTATTTTTCATTATCGTTCGTTCGTTCGTCGTTCGTTCATCAACCAATCGTTCAATGAACTAGGTCGTTCGTGAACGACACATCCCTAATAGACACGTCACGTGCTCTCGTATATACGTCATTCTGAGTTATACAAAATGGGAGAAGGCAGCTGGGAAACAATAGTTTAACAAATTTAGTCCACGGATCGCGCTGCAATCGAATATCCAGTGCTGTGAAACGGACTATAAATCTATACATGTACAGCTACGTGTTACCACGAGCTGGTCATTACCAGTGGCGCAACTAGACACTTGGGGGCCCTAAAGTCAAATATAAAATGGGGCCCCTCCCAAATTTGTAATGAATAAAATGTGGAAAAAAATAGTCTATGGGGGCCCCCAATTTATTAGGGCCCCAAAGTTTCACTTTGCCAACTTCCCCGCTAGTTGCGCCACTGGTCATTACGGTTTATTTACAAAATATTGGAGACCGTCGAATGCAGTAAAAGCCCGCGTTATTTAAGCGATATCAACAAAATGTAACTAAATACCATACTAAGTGTGCTGTTTTTTGTTTTACCACTTCCATAATATCCAATAACAAAAAATACACAATAAATACACAGAGCGGCCCCGTGGGCATTTGCCCACCTGCCCACCGGCCCAGTCCGCCCCTACAGTGGCGTATCTTGCGGTCAATTCTGACGGGGGCAGACAGTACAAATATTTTTATGTTTTGAAAAAAAAAAGTAAAGTAGCGTATAAATTTAAGTGGCGTATATGTATTTACATGTTGTCAACCTTGTATAAGAAATTCGAAACTTTTTGTGAAAAATTAAATTTTTTATCGAGAAAAAATTACAAAAAAAAAAATGGAAATTTTTAAAAATTTTAAAATTCGATACTAAATTCGAACATTTTTTAAATCTCTTAAAATACTATTGTATTAGACCTGTATCTTACCTTTTTTAATATTATGTCAGCACATTTCAACAATTATTTTGGAAGTTATGACCAAAATCTTTCCTAAAAATGGTCCAAAACTTCCGAAAGTTGTACCCACGTACAAAGAATACTAATTTCAATAACTTGTGAACATTTCAAACAATTTGGACTATCGTTTTAAGGTTATTACGTTTTTCGTATCAATTGCACAACAGTGCGTTATTTCATTGTTAATATAACAAAAATAACACTGTTTTCAATACTTATTTTTGTACGCGTTTGAAATCTATTAGGCGGATTTTTTGAAATATTTTTATTCATACAACAAATTTGTGTGCAGTTACAAAATTTTCGCCAAAAATAGTCAAAAAAGGTATGACTAATTTTCCAACTTAAAGCAACTAACTATGATAATTGGCACTGCAGATTTTCAAAACTTTTTAGTAGCATATGTGTTTAAATGTTGTAAGCCTCGTATTACATTTTTAAAACTTTTTGTGGAAAATTATTCGAAAATTTTAAAGTTCAATGTATACTTTATCTCGAAAATTTTCGAAATCTCTTTAAATCTGTATCAGACCTGTGTCTCGCCAATTTTGATATCATGTGAAAGTTTCAGCTTGTTCCGATCGTTGTTTGTGGGAGTTATGGCCAAAAATCGATTATGTCAAAAACACGTTTGCCGAAACTTTTAACGTTATTTTCTTAATTTTTTGTACAGTTTTTTTATTCTGACTTTTCAATTTTGTAGACGCGTCAATCTATGACCGTCCAAAGTACCATCCGTGATTGGAGGTACTTACCGACTTAAAAATCGGAGCGTTTTTGAAGATGTTATCGTGCGATATAACACAGCGGCGAAGATAAATTAAACAAAAAACACACGTCGTCTGAAGACCACCAATCGTACACTCTTCGCCGTACACTCGGAATATAAATTTCGCCTGCTACGGCGAGGCATCGAACTATTTTCCGATATATTGGTCAACAGGTGGTGCGAGAAACTCAAAAAGAAATCAATAACTATTATATTGTGAACTCGATGCGGTCGCGTTTACCCTCCGCCTTTTTGGCGGTAATATATTATCATACACATAATACCACATGATAAATATACGCGTTCGTCGTCCGCCGAGAAAGTCCGCCGCTGTGCATAAATATCATCCTCTCCAAAGTTCCCAGCTAAAATATACACACGAAACGGAGTCGCGCGACCGTAATCCCTCGAAAACCGTACTTATTGTTTACGACAAAATTAGAGTATTGTGTTTTCTCATAATATCGTACGGTTTAAACATTTACATAGAATATATGCGTGTGTATAACATAACAGGAAATTGACCCTAGATTTGGTCGTATAACAATTATTATTATTATTATTATACTCGCCCGTTATTATGTGTGCGCTGGTAATATATACGCGCGGCATAAACAGAAAGGAAACTCTGTTCATTAAACGTGGGCTCTTATGTGAGAGTCGATAAAAGTATGTCCGCCATCTCTAAAAAATTAAACGTAACTGCCATGCACTACTGGAAATTTTCTTCGTTTTCTCCACATCGGGTAGCACTGTTAATTTGTTAAAATTTCAAATGTAGTTTGTATTCAAACATACAAACCGAATTTTCGTAAGAAATCATTTTTTACCGTTTAAGAATTTAGCTGATTATCTTTATTCTGTGGTATTGTCCGGCATTGTCCGTGTGGCGAAACGTCTGCATATCGGAGTAAAACAGTTAAAGGCCCGACAGCTTGAAAAACTATTAAAGAGGTAAGTGTTTTTAAAATAAAGTACGTATATTACGTATTTACCGACTTTTCAAAATATTTTTACTTAATGTAGTATGTTGGGTACGGCGTACTCTTAAATCACCGGTCTTATCAATGATGGGCAAGTTGGTGAAAAAAATTAACTGCGACAAGTTAAGTAAATTCGATTAAACTGCCTTCAGTTAAAAGGTTAACAACGAATAAAAACAACTAGATAAGTTAAAATAGAAAACAAAATAAACTTAACCCAGTTAAAATAAAAAGTTATCTATATTTTTTTTTTTTTTTTTGCTAAAAAATTCACAAGTCATAACTAACCGAATCTATATGGTACTTATTTTCAACCTATATGCAGTCGGGAAAATAAATAATCTTAATATAAAAAATTCAATGAATTAATTTTTTCGTTGGTTCCACTTGCAGATAACGAACAAAATTAATACACACATGTATAACGATCATAATTAAAAATAAAAATTCGAATTAATAATGCAATACAATTTTTAACCGAATAAGTTAATAAGTTAAAAAATTATTAACTTTTTAACTAGTTAACGCCCACTTTTGGGTCTTATATACCGATTGTTGTCTGAAGATAATAATATAGCTGGAATAGTTATTATAAAATTTAAATTTAAAAAAAAAAGCGTTTGGTTTTGAACCTGCATTCCACGTACAAATTGCGGAGTATTTTTTTCTGTAAGAATATAATTTCGGTGTAGTCGGTATGTCTAGATGTTTTATACGATGTTTTATATAATACAGTTGTGTAAATGAAAATTTTGAAAACATTTTCAAAACATCGTGGTCGAACCTGTGCTCCTATGATTTTTGGCTCCTTGCAGATTTTTTGTTTTTCAATGACAGAGCTATAAAAAAACTTCCGCAGTTTATATATTAAAAGTAGGTACATAATATGATTTGGGAAAAAATTGTTGCCAAATACTGTAAACGATGTGGAAGAAAATTTGAATATAAGATATTTTTTAAACATATTACTAAATAACAATAATAATAAATGATTCATTATTTTTTCAATCATTATTTAATGTAATAAATAATTCAGCGTACCAATACAAAATGATAGTAAACATTGAAATGTGAAAAATAATAAAACTAGAAACTGTATAAAACGCACAATACTAAAAACGTTCTTTTAAAAAAAATGAGTGTATAATAATTTACCATAGTAATATACTTGATAGTGAAAGCTAAAAAATGGTTTCGTTGTGTAAAATAGTTCGAAAATATCTTACATTAAATCGCCCAAAATTTAATTAACAAAAATGAGCCACTGATTGAGGAAAACATATAAAATTTAATACGGAGAATGTGGTGGATCATGAAAAATTGACATTTTTCTAAAGTTAAATAATTGTATTTAACTGCGTTGATCTTTTTTAAGTTAAATTTTAGAATTTATTATAGACGTAATAAATTACCCAAAGTTATACGTAGGTAAAACAATAATATCTACGCATTACATTTTTGGTTTTGTCAACGACCAACATTACGCGAAGTGCAACTTTATGTTTTTGTGATTCGTTATATAATTAAATTATATATAATTAAATATATAAATTTTATACAGTTATTTTTTATGTTTACGAGATCCGTCCTGTTTAAAATTGAAAACGTAGTTGTTAACTATACAAATTTTATACATTGATTCTTATTTTATTTTTACAAATATTATACTAAAAGTTTTCTTCGCTTGAAAATAAACTGTACCTAGGTACCAACATAGAATCTATATTAGGTGTTTTTCGAGTTTTAATTTGCACAAATTTCGTTATTTTATACTTTTGCCATATTTTCCGTTACAAGTATTTTATATTTTATTTGGCTATTTAAATAGTTGTTTCCTACTGCAACGGTAAAATGTACTTATATTTTTTTTGCAATTATCAACATCAATATAAAATCTAAACATATCAAACATCGACTACCGTGGGTGGGCATCAACTAGTTAAAAGTTAAAAAGTTAACTATTTTCGTTTTTAACTTATTAACTTATTCGGTTAAAAATTGTATTGCATCAATTCAACTTTTTGTAGTTAATCATCATTGTTGCGAAGTTAAGTTTATTTATTTTTTTTTTTTTTGTTACTTATCAAGTGGGGTTCCAACAACCAAAACTGTATAGTTCGTTGATTTTTTTTTTTTTATCTCGATTATTTATTTACGTCACAAGTTGAAATAATACTACCACATAGATTGAGCGTTTTATAATTAACTTTTTTATAACCGAGTTAAACTCATCTAGTTTTTTTTTTTTTTTTTTCGTTGTTAACTCTAAACTTTTGACTGAAGGCGATCGAGTTGAACAGTTAGTTACTTAACTTGTTGCAGATAATTTTTGTCACCAAGTTGCCCCCCAACATTGCGGCCCAACTGCCAATATAGGTCCTGCAGCAACGCGACGTATATAACGCGCGTTTAATGCATTTTAGGGGAACACGAGCCACGACGAAATCGTTTTTTTTTTTTCTCCTGACAAAACAGCGAAATGGCGTTAAACGCTGTTCGCCGCATATTCTGTCTCACGCAGTGCGCAGCTTATGCATAATACACATTCGTGTAAAGAGCCATAACCGTTAAACATACAAATTCTCGTTCCCACTGCAGTGTAATGTGTGAGCTTATATTTGCGCGGCTTCTGTTATATTAAAGTATACATTACGCGTTGTATGTTTGCACGTGAGTATTGTGCACGTCACTATGCTATGTATATTATAGATAAAAAAAAAAAAAAAAAACAGAAACGAATTCTAATAAAATGCATTATGCAGTTCGCCTACTAAAACAACAACAGCAACAAAAAAGCATAAAAGTATAAAATTTTTAATCTTGCGATTGCCTGCTCTGTGCGATGCGAACGCCCGTGAACCGTGTGTTTTACACCAACTATACAATATAGCCGCGACACCGATAGCCATAACGATTTACGGTGCGATATTTCGTAACGACATTCGCGGCGTGAAATACGATAAAACAATTTTTTCCCATCCGAATGCGTTCGTGTCTGGGTGTACGCGAGAGTAAAATCAGCCTGGTAATCTTGTCGATGACGGGGAAATAATTACCCTATTTACCCTCCGGCGAGACGTTTGCTGCAGGCATAGGATACGATCCCGATGTGGCGTTGTCCCGAGGATCTTGCTCCCCGGGGAGCAAAAATATTCCTACGGAAAAAACGTAAGTAAACCGAGAAGTTATAATTTCCTGGGTTAAACTGCAGTAATTCCCATTACCGTGTTAGATTCTCCAAACAATGCGGCGAGAATCGCGACTTGGAGATAAAATTAGCAAACAGACCGGCAACGGAACGATTATCCTGTACCTAATGAAAATATAATTATTATTATCATCATCTAAATTTCCGTACAGGACTGCTACGGTCGATACCGTCAGTAGGGGTTGATTTGCCGTCCCTACGGATTCGGGGGAGCTGGGTTAGAGGAGTGTATTATAGCATGTACTATAAAAAAAACGTACAAACATCGGGACGGTTAAGAAAAACAATTTTTAATTAATTTTTTTATGCCGAGTATCCAGGAGAAGAAGCCCCCCAGAAACGTCAGATAAACTGATATTTCTATATCCTCGTTTCAAAGTTGGAAAACGGTCGAAAATTGGTCACAATTTCGATTTAATTTTAGTAAAAAATTCGTTGCTCACACAAATTTGTTGTTCGGTAGAATTGAAATTAAGATATGTTCTGTAAAATAAAATTTGCCATCTGATTAAAAACTTTGAAAAAATCTGCCCAATAGCTTTCGAACGCGTAAAAAAAAAAAAAGTGTTGAAAAACGATACAATTTGGTTATAACTTATAACAATGAAATTACGGGCACTGCATTGCGCAGTCGATACTAAAATCGTATTAACTCCTCGAATGGTCCAAACGGCTTGACATTTTCACACGTTGTTTAAATTGATATAGTATATTCTTTATACGTTGATTTTCGGAATTTTCGGACAATTTTTATTGTTAAGTTTAGTTTGGACAAACGTCTTCGTATTTACCAACACAACAATTTCTCATTGCTTTCAGATATTAAATAATGCGCTCCGTCAAACTGTTTTAAATTCTGAGCGTTGACGAAGAATGTATTGGTTTTACAATGATGTTTTTTTTTTTCTGTGATCAAAATTTCTAGAAGAAAACTTTTAACGTATGATACCTTAAAAGATAGATAATTGATCCGAGGTGTTACTTTATTTGAAGCGTTTTTTGAAATTTTGATTATTTTTGAAGTTCTGAGGAAAAAAAGAAAACGGGAGAATTTTTTTAATTGCTCCGATCGACTTGAAATTTATATATGTCATTTAGAAGGGTATTATGAGTGTTCCGCTGAAATTTCAATCGATTTTGATTATTTTTGAGAGAGTTATGGAACTGTCAAATTGTTGTTATTTTGGGCGGCCATTTATTATTTCTTATGGGAGGGCCAAATAATTACGGAAAACGTGTTTTTTACACGTCAATTTAGAATTTTGTTTTTTTTTTTTTGTTTTTTTGTGATCACTTTTTCTAGTAGAAAGAACAAATAATATTACGGGAAACGTGTTTTTTACACATCGATTTAGATTTTTTTGATCATGATATCCAAAATAAAGATAGGACCAAGCTGAAATTTGTGCATAATACTAAAAGAAGAATGATTGTTTTTATTGTTAAAGTAATGTTTTTACGACGACGTATACTAGATAACTGAGCTCGCTCAGAATCGCATTTTCAAAGGCAATGATTTATCGTTGCTTTCAGAAATTAAATAATGCGTTTAAACCACAACTTCAAAACCCACCCAAAGCGTAGTCGCCACCCCGTCAAACTACCCACACAACCTAGATCCCGGCTTTTTTTATTTATATATTATATATTATAACTATTTATATATTATAGTATCAATGATAAGTATATAAGTAATAACATTTAATAAAAAAAAATTAATTTAATTAAAAATTAATTTTATTTTAATATTATTAGTTCTGTAATCCAAAGAATTTAAATTAAATAATTTAGAAGAATAATGTGTCGAGTTAGCTCTCTGGTACCAAGAGTCCATGCAACTGCTGCAACGATCGTCGTCGCTCGCTTACTCTGCTTACCCGCGGTCGTGTTCCGCAAACCGCGTTCTCGCGCCCACTTGCCCGTCTCTGGGACCCTGGTGCAGATGTTCCATTAGTGCGGTTCACTTTTTTCCTGTTACGAATCTTTTTTTCACTGTTTCTGTTTTTTCTCTCCTTATCGCGTGCTCAAACCACCTCAGATTATTCTGCCTCATCATTAATTATGCGACACCAACTCTTTAAAAAGTTTATAATCGTAAAACATTACTGCAGATTTCAGTTATCACTTTTGATTTACATTCGCGCTAAAGTTTATAAAAAATGTTTTGCTGACAAATTTGGAAAACGTTTTGTTAACAATAACAACAACAATTGAACAAAATTTTTAGTCAATAAAAATTTGTAAACTAACTAGTTAATGCCCACCTTTGAAGCGGTCTACTTTAATAAATTATAATACTTGTACCTACGTAATAGAAATTGACAGCACTTTTATAGCAATAATAGCATTTCAAAACGGATTTTATTCTTTTATCACACAATAACCAATTTTTTCCAGATTTTTACGAAATGAGAGAATACCTATTATACTTTTGTACAAACTCGTCTCTTGATTTGTTTATTATATGCGTACGTAATGTTTTGTTCTACCTGTATATTATAATGATATATAATTAGATACATGCGATCGGTATGTAGGCATATAAATTCGGCTAAAAAACTCACATATTTTGTTGTCATCACCCCCGTTCCATAATGGCATGACTTTGTTTACAATAAAATCGAGATATTATGTGTTACCTTGTTAGGCACTTATCTGTTTTATCCCATTTAAAATTAGGTGTTGAATACAAATGAAAAAAGCCGGGATCACTCTAGGTCGCGCGGGTAATTATTTGACGGGTAGCGACTACGCTTTGGGTGAGTCACTGGTTTTGAAGTTGTGGCTTAAACGCGTTATTTTATCTCTGAAAGCAACGGTAAATCATTGAAAATACGAAAAAGTCCTGGTAAAAATCAATTTAGCAAAATAAAAACTTTTATCAAATCTTTATATCTTTCCTATTTAATTGGTATGATGTAAAAGTTTCAGCTTGGTCCGATCTTTGTTTCGGACGAAACGATAAAAAAAATCTAAATCGATGTGTAAATAACAACGTGAAATCGGCTATAAACCGAAATTACGATTTTCTAAATGTTTTAACCACACATGTAAAACTATCTTGTTTATATTGTGGTCAAGTTTCGAGACATAAAAACTAGATACAGTTTTATGAAATACTGCGTAAAACAACAAATTCAAAAATTTCCATGTTCAACTCCCTTAAAAAAAAAATTATGAAAATCCATTGAAATTTCAGCAGTAAACTCAAATTAAACCCTTCTCAACGACGTATATGATAAACTTCGTGTCGAACGGAGCAATTTCGAAAATGTCGACGTTTTCGTTTTCAAACTCCAAAACCTTCGAAAAAACGCTTCGAATAAAGTACCATATCTCTCGGATCAATTACCTACCTATCTTCTGAGCGCGTTAAAATCGGAGCACTCCTTCTACTAGAAAAAGTGATTACAGAAGAACAAAAAACATCGTTGTAAAAACAACGCGCATTTTTCGCTGTCGCTCAGAATATTGTCTAAAGAGAAATTCAAAAAAAACATCGCTCGTCTCTGTATCGATACGTCTCGCCTTCGCTCGGAAAACACAAAAATCCGGACTTGTTACAAAATATAATGTCGCCGGAGAATAATATAATACACGAATTATTGCACGAATACGATTGAATTACATCGTTTATCGCGATAGGATAATAATTAATAATATTATGGTCGTGCGGCGAGAGCTGCTGCTGGTAATTTCTCACTGCGCCGCGTACACACTTGTCGCGGACGTTAAACCGTTTTCGATCGCGCCCGCTGTTTTTAATTCGACACAATCATTCACCGTTAATAGCTGCACGAGACAAAAAAAAAAAAAAATCACACAGTAAATAAAATATGCCGGAACAATAATATGCAACATATCGATTTTCCGACACGATTTCGGTCGATACGGCGATGGTACCTACGGCGGTGGAAACAACATAACGCAAAATGCGTTTTAGAAGAAACAGTAACATATCGTTTCGTTAAATACAATATTATTGCGACGATTTCGCCCGTTTCGAGACGACCGATTGTTAAACGAATCCGAAAACATCGACCGACGAACATGGCACGATTCCCCGGGGCCGCGTTTTCGCCGGCGCGTTCTATAATTAGTTTTAACGGACCGCGCGCGCGAGAATCGTTTTTAATCAAATTAAAATCTCCGTCGTGCCGCCAACCCTCGCAACAACCGCGCATTCGGCTCCATAATAACGTTATTGTTTTATTTGACGAACGCCCTAACAAAAAAAAAAAAAAACCCATGTGTTTATACGACGTGCGGTACACTTTGTTTTTTTTTAGGAAACTTCGCCGTCTCTGCGGCGACGACGAGCACGAATTTGGCGTGGAAACGTATTTTTTTTTACAAATCAATAAGTGAAAATTAGTCGTTTGACTGTAAAAAAAAACAATCAATATTTAAGACGGTCGTAAGCGGGTCGTTTCTGAGGTTTCGTTATATAGGCAACTCATTATACAGTGCCGAAACTTGGTACGCATTGGTGAGTGTGCAAGCCAATATTAGGGGGCCAAGTACCGATAATAGGCCCTAAAAAAAAAAAAAAATAGATTTTGTAAATAATAATCTTTAAAATAAAAATACATCCTTTATGGCCACTGATAAATATACGGTGTAAAGTGCGTGGAGCAACTATCCTATAAAAAGGATTAAATTTAACAGGAGCCCGGGGGTTCCTTGTACCCACGGTAGTTGCGACGCTGTTGTTACAAGTCTATTTTTGTTTTTATTTTTTTTGAAGCAACAAACAAACGCCAACTGTTGTGCCCTTCAGATCAAACTTAAAATAACCAATCTACCGTCCCAAAGTATACAAGTGCATCATTTTGCAATTTTTTAGTTGTATACCTATTCTGTATATATAAATTGCCTAACTAGTTATTTCGTCTAAATTATACCTAAAAGCTTAGTAAAAATACACTTACTTTATAAAGTTTTTAGACACTTAAAAAAAATGAAATATAATTTTACAAAATGTTTCCAAATTAAAAAAAAAAAAAAAAACTATTTTAACATACTTGTAGGTAATCAAAAAAACGAAAATCGATGTTCACAATAACGTGTAGAAATTTTGTTGGTGAACTTAAAACTTTTTCAGTATTAAAATTGAATCACTCTAAGTTGGCGAATTTTTCCTAGGCTTTTAGGTCCAAAACACGAATAAAATAGGTATAGGTACGCCGCTTAAAACATGTACAAGTCAAAAACAATATAGTATAGCGAGTAGCGACTACGATTCATAAATTGTATGTATGTACTTAAAAATATCTTGTTATTAAACGTATTACGTAATATACATATAATATAGCTTTATATCAGTATAATATGTTTTTCAGTTTGAATTTTAGTTTGGTGGGTAGTTCATAAAAACCATTACAACTGCAGCGAAATAAAGTACATAATTCGAATTTATGGGAAAAAAAAAAGTTTGGAGTTTACCGTCCCACACGGCTAAACGTTATTTTATACACGTTAAAATTGCATGTATTCTTACAACATAAAACAATATTGCTTAAATGTTTTATCTTCGTGGGATTTACGTGTTTATTATGGTCGTAGACATACGATCACAATCTGTGATGACAGAAAATAACATACTATTACCATATTATGTTTTTTAAATATTAAAACAACATTTATTAGAAAATAACGTATTGTCACAATTATTTGTTTCAAAAATATTATGACGACATTTCGGAATCGTGTTGTTAAAAAAAATGTTCCAAAAATATTATGACGACATTTCCAAAACGTGTGGTTCAAATGTATTTTTCTATACACTAAATTTTTCATTCGGTCATTTCAAAAGTGTAATACTAAATAAATCAGTTGAAAATGTAAAAACCACAGTTAATAAATGGAAGGAGTAAGCCAGAAAAGTTCCCCATATAAGCAAAATGAGTCTAAATGGAAGTATCTGATCACCACATCCCCAATTGTAACACCGCTGATATAAATAATAGTAAAACAAACTTTAGATGATCTATAACAGTTTTGGAGTCCATAGCGTGTCTACGCGGGGGGGGGGGGGGGGGGGGGGGGCTGGGATGCCCTTGCCACCCCTGCAAGATCAGGCACAGCCACTGGCCTATAATTACTTTGCTGCTGCATTTTGCAGTAGCCAGTAGGTACCTGCTACCTAATTATTACTATACTATACTATACTATACTATACTATACTATATACTACTTGTATCATTGATTTTATATAACAGCTGCAGGTATTGATATTTATGTTTGTATTAGAATTTAGATAAACACACATTTTTTAACAGTATTTTAATACTATACGGGATAATTTTGTGCTAGTATAAATACTGTTTTTGAAATTTTGTTTCTCCTAAACACTATTGCTAAATTTATTAAAATGTTAAACCTATCGATAGTTGGTCTGTGTGAATGAATATACTTTCACTTTAAAAAGCCTGCACATGATCTGTTTTTCCATGAATCCCAAAGTTGTATTCACCTATATAGAGATTATCAATTTAATTAACTTGTGAAAATTTCAAAACATTTGAACATTTTTTTGGGGGAATTATTATGATACAGTTAAGTATCAATTGTGCTAAAGTGCTTAATTTTATTGTTATAATCAAAATAACACCATTTTATTAATACTTTTTAGTTGTGTATACGCTTTCAGAAACCATTGGGCAGATTTTTTTTAACATGACATAATCAATCTTCAAATTTTAAATAACAAATTTGTGTAAGTCACAAATTTTTTCCTTCCAAAATAAGTCAAAGGTACACCAATTTTCAACAGTTTTCCAAAAAAAAAAAAAAAAAGTTGTGACTGGTGTTTTTCAAAATTCTTTAGTAGCATCATTGATTACAAATACTATTTATAATCAATGGTAGCATATTTGTTTACGTGTTGGCAGCCTTGTTAAAGTTTCAAAATTTTTTGTAGAACATTAAATTTTTTGTCAAATAAAAATTACAAAAAAAATGTAAATTCTAAAATTCTAAATTTATCTCAACAATTTTCAAAATCTATTGAAACTTGTATCAGCCATGTATCTTACCCATTTTAATGTTATGTGAAAGTTTCAACTTATATGAATCATCGTTTTCAAAGTTATGGCCAAAAACTTAATCAACTGTGTTAAAAACACGGATGCTTTTAACGTTTTTTCTTTAACGCAATCACTAATACAAGACAACAGTGAAAATTATTTAATAAAAACAAAAACTTATTGTATTAAATAATAAGGAATACCAATATCAAAATATTTTATAACTATAGTTTCACTTAAGGGTTTTAGATCCTGAGCAAAGCAATGAATGTATAATATCTACTGATTTCACAAAATCATTATTTGTTCCTTTTGGCATACAATTTCAAGAAAAATGCACTGTTCTGAAAGTTACAACATATTTACAGAATCTGTTATTATGTTTTTAGACTTTATTCAAAGTGTTTACACTTAAAAATGAATTCACAAAAAACAACAAAAGAACTTAGTTAAAAACATTAAATGTAAATCAAACGGGTTTTTATCAGAACCTGTTTTGCCTTTAATTGGTTATAACTTCCATTAAGATGATTGAGAACACCTGAGATTTTTAGAAAAGTAAAACACAGGCTAATTACAAATTTCATAATATTTCGAAATCTGTTAAAGTAAAAATTATACTCCATTATGAATAAAACCTATCTATATGATCTCTTTACCTATTTGTTTGTTGAAAATACACATCATCTACTTGCACAATTTTCTGGACACGAAAAAATATAATCAAGTGTGTTACAAAACAAAAATTATTGATGAAAAGATGATGAATTGTTTTAAATTTATAATTTAATTTTGTACTAAATTTAACATGGTTAAACATCAATTTTAATTAATATAAACTGTTTTTTGAATGATAGGTACACGTTATTTATTTTTTCAAAATAATTACATAAGTTTGGTATAAATAATTATGAACTTAAGTGTAACATAAATAAGGATAAAAAGATCAATATATTGTTTAGATATTAATATTCTATTGTAATGTTGCATTAAAAAACTTAAAATGTAAAAATACTGTTTATGGGGCGGGCCCTTGTACCGCTCCCTTTAATACGCCACTGCAATTCACTTTCAACGTGGCAACCGTGTGAACAATGCGGCTGCTATTCATAGAACTCGATGATGTCATCGTTCTTCATGTTGAGTGACATTGGGGTGTCATTGTCGGTTATTTGTTGCCCTTTGTAAATAAACCGGCCCTGCCCAAAATGACCGATTTGGTTGCAGTACAAACGTTTAAGCCGTATCAGGGTTGTAGCGTTCAATCTTAGTTTCACGCAATACGAACTAATCAAATTGTTGGGGACAAGTCGGACAACAGTCAAAACTATTTTGTCGTCTTCTTGGTCGGCTGTGAAACTGTTCGAAGAACCACCACCACTCGAAGTGGACGGTTGCAAGTGTTCGTCATTGTTCGACATATTCTGCAGAAACGACATTAATATTATAATATTTTTATTGATTTAATTTAATTTTTAAATGTATATGTGTTTCTATATGTACTGGGCCCCACTGAGATTACTCGTGTGAGGGCCCAGGAATTTTGGTTTTATTTTATTTATTAGAGTAAATGTGACAAGCCCAATAATTTATATGTGTACTTATCAAAGTAGTATTACAGAGGTAGAGAAAGAGTACAATTAAAAACTTAAAAATTACATAGTTACAATTTGAATTCAGGACTAATTATTTACAACAAAGAAACAATTACATAACTACTAACAAAGGTTACGAGAAAAGAAACCGAAACTTGAGCTATGGCAAAGCAAAGGAGGTGTCGGCGATTCGCATTAATCGGACAATAAGAGAGTTTAGTTGATAATTTGTGGTGCAAAATGGAAACGAGCAGAAACTTATTAATAAGGTAACATGTCAATTTTATCTGAAACGAGATACCGGATAAGAAGGAAAGATTTAAAGCATGCATTCAGTCGGCGAGACTAGAAAGGAGAATGAAGTACAGGTGCATAGTTATGAGGAGGACATTGGATACAGAGTTTAAAAGCAGCAAAACGGAGGAATTTACGTTGCACACGCACACCTCACCGTTGCACTAGCACTAGAAGTAGGTGGATACCAAAGGACACACTCATACTCCAGGACAAGTTGAAATAGGTACAATAGAATGCTTTAAGAGATCATATAAAACTCTTGTGTGAAAAGAAGAACAAAACACAGAAATTTTAAAGCTTAACATATTTTTTACAGGACATAAAGTGCGGGTTAAAAACCAAGTCCCCCAGATAGGTTCACCAGCAGACTTTAAGGGAACAACATGAATAGAATAAGAATATATAAAGCAATTTATTTAGCGTCAAAAAGGCATTGAGAAGCATTTTCGGATGTTCAGGGAAAGTCCATGGGTCTCGCACCACATCACTAAACGTTGGATTGGAGAAGAAGACGGTCGATGACAACGAATCAATACGACAATAAAGTTTTACACGTCATCGACAAAAATTATTAGTTTGGCGTGGTGAAAACAGAAGCAGAAGAGTTTGCAAGAACAAGGCAGAGGAGAGAGAACAATCGGCGTTTTGAACAATCATCGCGGACTGCCGACAGGAACGAATAATCAGGATCGATCGAGTAGATAGGAGTAGATAGCGCGGCCATGAAAGTATTATACCTATAATTCATTACAATAACGTAATAAGTAATATTATTGTTAATATTGTTAAGTGCGCGCGCGGCGCGATGACGTCGTCACTTACCGGGAAAGCAGACTCGCACAGTTAAACTTCGGAGTTGACAATAATACAATAATAATTATTATTGTACAATTATGAAAGGTTTTCGCACACGATTGTTTTGCGGTCGTTCAAGTGTCGAAAAACGCGATAGCGACCACGAGCGGAACGGGAAATATGCGGACACACGACGTCACACGATCAGCGTCCAGTGCATAGAGTAATAATTAACTCTATATGTATGGTCCAGTCATTTATAATCTATTCTGTGGTCCAGTGACGTAGTCAGGATTTTAAGGTTAGGGGGCCAATACACGGTATAGAAGTTTAAGTGTGATAACCGTTGTGGTTAACCACTATGTAACCTACGAAATATGCAATATACGTGCACGACACGGTGTATAGTGGGATTTGTTCATTTCGTTTGCGCGCGGACTATCATCAGACGAAATATTATTATTATTATAATTTTGTTATTCTGTATTCATATTGTTCGCTCACCGACAGTGGTAACGCGGCGTTTCAAATTTCGATATTCTATTAGTAATAATATAATCGATCGTGATACAAACACCACGCGATGCCCAGAGAATCGGTCGTCGACAGAAGCGGCTCAGCGGACCGTCGCGTAATGGTCAAAGGCACCGGGAACGACTCGGAAGACCAGAGAAGATTGGCCCTGAACGGCAACGCAACTCTCAAAACCACTGTCCAGTTGCTTGACCGGTACAAGAAACAATTGTCCGCATCTAAACATTATTCGCCACAACAACCAGCAATCGGTGGTCTACAACAATTGATACAGTTGGTGAGCGTTTTTTTGTTTATTCTTAATCTGTTTAGCTTGTAGCTACGGAGACCCCGTCGTATGGTTTCTTCCGATTTGTACGAGTATAATAATATATGTGTGTGTGTGTGTGTGTCCAACCTGCCCGTGTTCAACACTTTTTGTCATTTTTATCGCGTTTTCTTCTTCTTTTCTTCTTCAATTGGTAGTATTACCTTGATGCCGCATTTTAAAAACATCGAGTTTCGTTTTCTATTCCGTTTTTTTTATTACCGTAATTTTTCCGCCCAATTATTGTGTAGGCACATTGCTAATTATACTGCGAGTATTATGATTTTCGAGTTGAAACACGGTCGTTAAGGTTTTAATTTTATCGGCGGACGGCAAAGTGTATATGATGTATAAGTGCAGAATGTGAAACCCCCATCAGCTGGGCCTACAAGTGAAGGTAGATTTCTCGTAAAAATTAGACAATGCACAATATCTGATATATAGCTTTATTAATCCGAAAACCAAAGTCAAATGGCTTCGACCAATGTTGCTGTGCCGTGTTAACAAAATTACATATCCACCGCCGCCTCACAATATGTCTAATAATCGGCGATTGCGTTAAATTTAATTTTCTCAAAAACTACTCCATCGATTTCCAAAAAAATTATTGGATATAAGACTTCAATTAAACAGATTTATTTTTAAAATAACAGACATCATATTGGTCAACCGTTTTTGTTCTATCCGGTGACAGCTTCAAACTTGATTTTCTCAAAAACTACTTAACCAATTTTGATAAAAATTGTACGATGCACAACTCGAAAAATATGTATCTTAATTTTCGTGAAAACAGAAACCAAATCACTTTTTGAGAAACGGTTGCCACAATAAATATCCATTCATACATACATACATATCGGTATATGTATACTTTTCACCGGGGAGTGGTTTTGGGATCTGAGTGTCATGATTGGCACAAATACAAAAAACTGTCTGGAAGGCCCGTTTTAGATTTTAGTATAATAAAATTGGTAGATTTTTTTCTACAGAAATCTACCTAAAAAAAAAAATTAATTTATGTTCCTTTGTTCAGGATGCAGAAAAAAAAGAACAGCGTAAACAAATAGCGGATCTGGAAGCAACAATTAAACACCAGGAAGCAATATTAAAAGAAAAAGAAGCCAAAGTAAAATACCAGGAAGCAACAATAAAATATCAAAAGGACTTAATAAAAGACCAGGAAGAAACAATGAAAAAACAAGACTTGAAAAAAAAATATCAGGAAGCAAAATTGATAGAACTGGAAAATTTGTCAACTAGTGTGCGGCAGTCAAATACTGCAAATCAGTCAGTTAAACATAAGCAATCAAATTCTTTGTTTGGTGCAACACGCCCAAATCGTATGTCATGCATTTTTCAGTCAGAAATAACTAATAGTAAAGGTATTTTTAATTTTATTCAATAAACAATATTATTATTTTCTTTCTAATATATATAGTACTAATACATGCTTTGTTGTATTTAACTGTAGCCAATACAAATAAACTGCATAGGAAATCTTTTCCGCCCAAACCATGCGTTACATTGTTAGGAGATGATAGAAATCCTGAAGAAGACAACTCTGTTCTTGTAAAAAAAACTTCTAATTTTAAAGTAAGTATAATAATGTATAGTTTAATTTAACATTGCCAACGGCTATACCACGTTGAATACACCAGTTCCTGTACACTCACTGAAGTAAAGCAACGTCGGGCGTAGTTAGTACCTGGATGGGTGACCGCTTGGGAACACTACGTGCCATTGGCATTGGTGGCCCCGGGGAAGTAATAGGAAGAAACTAGTTCCCCCAACCCCGCCGAGGAAAAAAAAAAAAGTATAATTTAACATTATTACGAATAAATTACATCTATAATCCACTTAAAGGGCTTGCACATGCCCTATTTTTCCCTCAAAAAACGTGCTTCACTAAAATACATTCCTTATGCTTTTTGTATTAGGTACATACATATTATACTTACATAGATTGTGTAATATTCTGTATGAAAAAAAGTCACATTATTCTTTTTGGCCTAAATATTCTTTTAAGGACCTTTCCGGCTTTTGTTCTAAAGTAGATAATCATTTTTCATCCATCTTAGTTATTGCACCTGTGCCACAAGCGTAACTATGCTACCAGTCTCACTAGAACCTTGTATATTGTAATAAATAAATGTAAATAATTCATTGATTACAAATTATTATTTATTAATGTAAATAATTGTGATTTAAATGATTTAATAGCGTCCTACTTGGAGAGTCAAGAACTTTACTGGAAGGTATTCATTGGGACCAATAGGCAGTATGACTGACGATAGTTCTAAGGATAGTTTCGTCAGAAAATAAGGTATTGTGTGTTTTTTTTATGTAAGAACTAGAAATTGATTAAATTATTTATACACACACACATAACACATTTAGCAATGAACTCAAAAAATATGAAAAACATAGAAAAATAATTTGAATTGAAAGTTGTTTTATTTTTTATTGTCTACAATGTCACTATCAAAAAACTTTTAATATTGTAACACTATATTTATTATGCATATACTATTTATTTTTAATAATTATATGAATTTTGGCGGTTGTGAAACATTTTTCTATGGAAAACTCTGAAAGTGAATAAAAGGTTTAAACTAAAAAGTTTCTAATGTGCTTCAGCGTTCTCTGTATTTTTTTTTTCCTTATTCAAATATTTTTTGAGATAAGTACTGTAATATCTAGTTTTCAAAACTGTGTGATGACTTATTGAATTTTTTTCTTTTTAATTCTAATTTAGTTCTATTGTTGTTCGAAAAACTATAAATAATTTAAATTGACCTTTTTTTTTTTATTCATATTTAAAGAAACTATTATTGTAAGAAATGTGATGATGCTGCATCTCAGATGCCATAAGAAACCAAGTTAAGAAAATATCGTTCTTCATTCTTTGCCTGATTAACTATATTGAATCATATAAAGCAACCTTATGTTCACAACATATTGAATGTATGTTTGTGTTATGATAATTTTAACTTAATATTTACATAATATATTTTAAATAATTTTTGGTTTTTCTAATTTACATATATTTTGTGTATTAATATTTTATTAATATTTATTATTTTTTCTAAATCTGCCAATTATTATTCTTTCTAAAATAAGGTTTTCATTTTGTGGTACCAACCTAATTAGTTTGAAACATTTTTGTTACTTTCAAATAATTTTTCCCAATGTGCCCAATGTCAATACCATTTGTCACCCAAAACACGCTTAGTGAGAAAAACTCTTCAGCCTTGTAGAATACTAAAATTATTTGGATTTTTTTTTTTTAATTAAGGGGATTGAGTACCGGTCGTTTTTAAGAAGTTTTGTATAGGCAAATTTGATAATTTCTATAACATGTTCTCTTTATATGAGTAGTAAATGAACGTTAGTGTGGTTGTATGTTATCAGTGTATGTGGTGCTTTCCGGGAAGGTGTCCCGCACACTTCACGCACAAGCGCGTGTCACCGTTTTAAAAGAATTAAATATTTTTATGTTCCAAAGAACATAATAGACCTAAAAGCTAGAGTCTTTGTTCCCTTAAAATGAACTGAATCTAATTCTGATAAAAGATTTCGATTCTTCAATCTTTTTTCTAGGTTATTGTGGGAGTCGATTTTTTATTTTGTGTGTCATATTGTTTTTTACGTTTACCAAAAAATTATTCAAATTTTGAAAAATTAATATGATATTTATATATATTTTTAACTAAAGTATTGAAAATCGACTCCCACAATAACCTTGAAAAAAGGTTAAAAAATCAAAATATTTTTACAGAACTGAATTCGGTTCATTTTAAGAGAACGAATTTGACTCAAGCTTTTAGATCCAAAACAGTGCAATAATTCACCGTGCCCAATCCCCTTAAAGTCAAGAAAATTTGGCAAGTCACATTTAAGTTTGATTTAATTTTGAATTATGTTTTAGTTTGATTAAAAATATCAATTTTAAAGTAAATTTCACACACAATTTTTTCAATTAGTATTTAATTAAAATTAAAGTGCAAATTTACATTCAATTACTTCCACAATTTTATACTTGATCATTAAAAAAAGAAAAAAATCTAAATTGCTTCTAAATTATGATTCTGAGACACGAATGGGCTCAGTGACTTAAGTATAGAGAAGTAAAGAGATTGGTCACAAAGTTTAGTTTAGTGTACGTTACTGCAGCTAGGGATGTATAATTATTACTGGTAATTCACTGGTAAAAAATCACTAGTAATGTTACCCAAACAATGTGATTTTGAAGATAATTTATAAATAATTGTTAATAATAATTGCTATGTTTAATATGCATTAAAATAATTACGACCAAATGTTGTGAAAAATTTGCTCGCTAGGAACAACTGTAAAAATTAAATGGTCACTTATGATTTAGTGTAATGAATTTTTATGTGTCATGTTGAAATTCATGAATATTATAATGTACTTACCTAGTAGTTATAGACCTAAGTAGATATTGGAATTTAGAAAATAATCTTTACCTTGTATACAGTTGAATTTGAACCTCAATGTAATTCTATAGTATTTATTCTGCAAAGTGTAATACTGATTTACAATTTTTTTGTAAACACAGTTTGAAACCTTTTTTAACAACGTTTTTTGATTGTACAAAAACAAAAAATACCATTAAAATGCTAAAGTTTTTTGTGTTGATTATTTTACTGATAAACATTTTGTTCGCTTATTTACTGAAGCAATTATTACATTACCCACCCAATTATCTACAAGAACCTTTTAAATGAAATGTTACAAGAGTATAAAAATTGCCACAAAAACAGAAAAAGGTGTAGGAGTAGCATTGAAAATCTCGAATTCCCAAAAGCAGCTTTTCCCTCACACATGGATACCACACGAGGGACCGACTTACACCTCTCGTGGAACGGAACTGACAAGTTAAACATATTCTCACTGAGTGCCTTCCGTACAGGGGTGGAGAGCTGAACGACGTCGGCAATCTCTGGCACCCTAGACGCAGCAATATTGGCCCAGACGAAGACACAATCGACAAAATTTTAATATTTCTAGAAAAATTCAACCTGTCCAACTTAATTTAGCAAACTTTTAAAATGTACATTAACTAACTGACCAATTGTTGTCGAGGTTACAATGATTGTAAAAAAAAAATATTATTATTTCACGCTGACTCTGTATACTACTAATTTATGTCTCTGTTCTTTTTACTATATTATGTTAGGTAGCCACTGCAGCTGATGATAGGTAACTGTGACTGATGTACACAAAATAGCTCTAACCCAAGCAAAAAATTTTAAATAATTTTTTACTCGATTAACTCGACAAAAAAAAGACTCCGTATAGCAATAGATAAGTGCGTAATATGGTGAAGAAAACAAAAATACATCGCCCACTCTGGGGGTTTTAGCAACGAGTGATTATTATTTTTAATGTTTCTTTTGAACGCAGGTGTGTCGGGAAAGCAACAGCTATTCATTATATTCACATGCCTAAGATCATCAAAGTATGTGCACAGCGACTATGTTTAACTGTATACACACCCATAACATATATTATTATGATCAGTGTAGACAGAACTTAAACTAATAATAATTATAAATTAAATGTAAAACCACCTTTCGCCTCAAAAAT
>CM029357.1:46928647-46955267 GCA_017140985.1 Hormaphis cornu | reverse complement strand
TATTTGCTCAATTCAAATTATCAAAAAATTTATATATTTACTTTTTGCAGTTACTTATTAAAATTTGTTAAGTGGAAAAAACCATCAGCACTCCATAAGACGTAAATTTTGATGTTCTATATCGATTAGTTTTATTTTAAAATTAAACTTGACGAGGAGAATACGTCTGCTTGGTGGCTGAAACTATACTCATAAGAACCAAACTTCACACGTGGATATAGCCGTAAGCACTTTAACTAATATGACAATCCATGAAAGCTTTAACACATTCATGAGGAGAATACGGTTTTTCTACTAACAAAATATGTATTATTGATTACTTCGGAGTTTTCGGTTACCTCTGCAGAGAGAGAGCCAACGAGATTTTATAAGATATTTTGTAGAATCTTGTTATTTTTATGTTTTCGTTCGCCGTTCGCGTTTCTTATGTGGACACCCCCCGGCGTCACGGCCATCGTGTCACTTCATGCAACCCTGGTACCATGGTGGACTAAAATACACATATTTATTGCCAGTTTTTGCCCAAACTGTGGCGGTGACGGTGTTATATATATATATAATGTAGAATAATTATAGAATAATAGAATAATATAATCAATTACTCCACAAAATCATCAATTTTTGGTACCAGGGTCTAATATAATAACATATTACTAGGAAACCCAGCCGTTACACGGTTGTCTAGCAGCTTAATATATATTATACAAGGATATATTATTAAATTTTAGATTTAGAACGTTAGTGAAGAATGTATTGGTTTTACAATGATGTTTTTTTAGATTCTGAGCGCCAGCGAAGAATGTATTAGTTTTACAATGACTTTTTTTTTTTTCTGTGATTAAAAGTTCTTATAGTAAACCTGCACCAATTTTAACGCATGATACCTTAAAAGAAAGATAATGGATCCGAAATGGTACTTTATTTAAAACGTTTTTTGAAATTTTGATTATTTTTGAAGTTATGAGGAAAACAAAAAACGGCTAAATTTTTTGAATTCCTCCGATCGACTTGAAATTCACATAAGTCATTTAAGAGGGTCTTATGAGTATTCCGCTAAAATTTCAGTCAATTTTGTTCATTTTTAAGGAAGTTATGGAACTTTGAAATTGTCATTATTATGGGCGGCCGTGAGTTTCTAACGGGAGGCCCAAATAATTACGGAAAACATGTTTTTTACACGTCAATTTAGATTTTTTTTTTTCGATATTTGTGATCACTTTTTCTAGTAGAAAGAATGCTCCAATTTTAACGTTCAATACCTCAAAAGGTAGATAATAGATCCGAGATGGTAATTTATTTGAAGCGTTTTTTTAAAATTTTGATTATTTTTTAAGTTCTGAGAAAAAAAACGAAAACGGTCAAATTCCCAAAAAAGCTCCGTTTGACTTAAAATGTATATGCGTCATTAATAAGGGTTTAACGAGTTTACTGCTTAGTTTTCAATCGGTTTTGATCATTTTTAAGGGAGTTATGGAATTTTGAAGTTTTTTAATTTTACGCAGTTATTGTTCCATAAAACCTCTAGTTTTTACGTTTAAGTATCGAAACTTTAATACAATCTAAACGAGATAGTTTTACATATGTGGTTGAAGAATTCAGAAAATTGGTTCTCACAATTTTGGTTTATAGCCGATTATAAGTTGTTATTTTGTCGTAAAACTCGTCTTTCCGGGCGGCCGTGTATTTCTTACGAGGGGAACAAATAATTATGGGAAACACTTTCTTACTACTCCCTAATTGATATTCATAAAAATTTGAACAACTATTGTTTCAATCTATGGGAACTTGAATGGCGACAAACATCTAACAACAAGCTCAGAGAAATCAAAATCACCACAATCTACTGGCCCATACCCCAAACATTCAATCGAAGAGATGAAGTGTAACTATCCACAGACTTCGAATAGGTCACACAAAAATATCCCATGGTCATCTAATGAGTAAATACGAACCCTCAGTGTGCCAATCATGTGGAATACTTCAATCAGTAAAACATCTGCTCATCCACTGTCGAGCCTATACGGAAGAAAGACAAAACCATGAAATCCCGGACAACATACATGAAGCCCTAGGACCAAACGAGAACAACCTCAAAAAAATAATAACTTTTCCTAAATCAATTACTATGTATAATTCAATTTAATAACTATTTTTTTTTTTCAACATATTCTAATTTATAATTGTCTAAGTTAAATAACCTTGTTGTTGAAGCTGTATCATGAATAAAAAAAAAAAAAAAATTTATGGGAAATTTTTTGATCATAACATCCAAAATAAAAATCGGACGAAGCTCAAACTTTTACACAATACCAAAATAGCAAAAATACAGATTTGATAAAATTTTTTCACGTTAGTTTTGTTTTTACCACGACGTACACCACACAACTGAGCTCGCTGAGCATGTTTTTCAATAGTGTGTACAATATAGTAGCATTCATTGATCGCGAAACGCTGGCAAACGATTATAGTTTAAGTTCTCACCTTTATTTTGGTACCAAAATCATAAACTTATGATAGTTATATAATACGTACCTACCTATAATATTGAAAATACGTGTAGGTGTTTATAATAATTATTTAAAAATAATTATAATAATAATTCAAATATTTCTAATAGCATTGCACACCTGTTATATATAAAATCAATGGTAAAATACAGGTTTGATACGAATTTCAAAGTATATTTTTGCAGTAGCGACGCGAGGTAAAATTTATATGTGGGCGAAGTTGACTTAAAGAGGCCCTTTTTTGGCCATATTTTTCTATGGTCAATTATAAGGCCCTTTGAGGTGCGAGGCCGTTGGAAATGGCCCACTTCGCCCACGCCTAGCGCCGCCACTGTATTTTTGAGCTACGTATATAACTTTATAATTTTAATAAATTTTGATTTTTTTTTTTTTTCATGGTTTTTGTTCAAGAAAAAATTTAATATTTAATTACAAACTTTTAAACTTTAATATGAGGTTGGTAATACGTACCTACCTAGTTGAATATGTGACTACTACGTTTCAAAAATCGCACGAAGTAATTTTTTTTTTTTTTTGTCGTTTCAATCAGAGTCCATTCCAAAATTTAAAAAAAATATCATCTCAATTTATTTTCATTCAAATATTATGCCATTCTCATCCCCCCCCCCAAAAAAAAAAAAAAGAAATGTATTTTCCTCCCTCCTTGGACAAAAAAAACCAACCACTGGTCCGGCTTACAGGATAATATTGTTATACCACGTCAAAAATGCAAAACGATCAATCGTATCTAATTTATAACGTCCTTTCAATACTCCACGGTTATTTTTTTAAATACTCTACGTACATATATATAGCTGGCTACAAATTTCTTTGATTTGTTTGCACGTCGTTGCGCAGAGAACCGGTATACCTCACGATTCGTTTGTTCGTCAGACTTGTAAAATAGTTTAATTCTGGGTCGATTCGTCCGTTTCGGTTCGGTCTCGATAATAATTTTTGTTGTTCGCAAAACCGTTTATATATAATATGGATGTTCGAAGAACGGAAGCGGAATGTGTCGCCGCAGACGCGACGGGAGTCGATGGCGCCAAGCCCTGTAAGAAAGCGCGTCGCTCGGGGCGGCGGGGCGGCGTGAAACACAGAACCGCCGCGCGCCGGGCCGAACTCCTGCGAAAGCAGCAGCAAGTGTTGGAAACGGTGGACGTCGCGCGTCCCGGAAACGCAGCGTCTACCGCCGTGCAAGAGCACCCGCCGCGGGTCGACGACGCTTCGGCTCGTCCGCGGTCCGTCGAGAACCAACGCGGAAAGGCGCGTCGCTGCCGGTCTAAACGGCGGACGGGCGCCAAGCGCAGAGCCGCGTCGCGGCGCGTACGTCACCGCGTGGGACGTACAACTTTGTTGGACCGTGCAGCAGACAACCAGATTGTTGCAACCGTCGATTCGTCTGTATCGAATTCCGCCACCAACGCGGTCGAGTATTCGCCAAAAGTCATTGAACCGGAGGCGGTTAATAAGGACGTCAACTGTCAGCGGCGATCCATGAAATTGGCCGACTCGGAGAAACCGTGGTCTCCGGGTCAGACGTCGATATTTTCTGGTCACGCCGTAAGAACGTCCGACAATGCGGCAGTGTTCGTGCGGCCGGTGCAAAATCGGTACTATCTGTCTATAGGTCCGAAGAGTCTGAAGAGAGCGGGCTTCTTTCGACGGTGGACCCGACGAATCCGCTCGGCCCTGCCATGCTGCTGCTGCTGCGGCGTAAACTGTGCCCGGGAGACGTCATCATAAAATTTAATTATTGTTTTTTGTTAACACCTTACTTCATTATATTACACCCATTGTTCTCACGTGTATGATATCTTCTTTTGTCAACAACGTTTGCTTACAAAAATCAACGGTTCTGAACCGAGCACCATTGTCCTATCCTGAGAATTAATTTTGGTGTTTAAAATTTTAAAAACTATCTACTGCCAGATTATATGCAACAGCTGTGGGAGGAACAAATAATTACGGGTAACGTGTTTTTTCCTCATCGATTTAAAATTTTTTGACCATAACATCCAAAATAAAGATCGGACCAAGCAGAAACTTTTACACGATACCAAAATAGCAAAAATACAGATTTGATAAAAGTTTTTCACGTTAATTTTGTTTTTACCACGACGTATACCACACAACTGAGCTCGCCCAGAATCGTATTTTTGAAGGCAATGATTTATCGTTGCTTTTTCAGAAATTAAATAATGCGTTTAAACCACAACTTCTAAACTAGTGACCCACCCAAAGCGTAGTCGCTACCCCGTCAAACTACCCACGCGACCTAGACTGATCCCGTCGCTTTCTGTTTTTTTTTTTTTTTTTAATCGCTCATCAACAAATTCCTATACACAAAATCCATCAAAGAATTAGAGTCTACTCAAAGGTCTACGACGGAGGAGTGTCAAATTTAAACGTTCAAAACTGAAAAGCTTCGTAACACACTATAGTTACGGCGAACGTGTGTTTTTTACAATACGTATAATATCGATTTAGTTTTTTCGTTTGGCCATTACACGTCCGAACAAAACGATCGGGACAATAGCAGCTGAAACGTTTACATAATGATAATAGGTAAGACATTGTACGAGTTTGATAAATGTTTCAAGGGATTTCGAGAACGTTTGATCTGAGTATTGTACAGAACCTCGAAAACGTGTACTGTGTGTGTACGCTCGCAGAATCGTATTTTCGAAGGCAACGACGATTGCTTTCGGACACACCGAGTTTCAAACCACAACTTCCGAACCCGCCCAAAGCGTTGTCGCTACTGCCTACATTTTCAAACTACGTATACCCACGCGACCTATATAGTCCAGTGAACCAAACTTTTTTTTAAAATTTTTTATTCTCGCACGGTTTCCTGCAGGTACGCGCACTCTTATAATTATTATTATAATATCACCAAGGTGGGACCGGTAAATCTTTTCGTTTTTTTTTTTTTCATTCTTTCGCGCACAACAATGTGTTTTATTATTATTATAACATACGATTTGGTCGTCGACCTAGCAGCTGCAGGTTTCACTTTCTATAGAAATTCTTCGCCACCTGGCCCGGTGCAGTCGCACAAACAACATTATCGTCAACAACAATATTACCTACTATATACCTACTGTTGTAGCGGTACGTGTATTTGTACGTGTTTTTCGGCGCGCGCGCCCCGACGCTGCGGCTGTTACTGCGGTGGAGGTGTAGAGATAATGTTATTTTTTATGGACAAAGTAAAATCGATAGCGGTGTAACACTATTGGCAAACATTTTATACCAACATTTTTGCCATAGATTTGTGTGGAAAACGGCTAGACAGAAATGATCGTATGAAATTAGATTGTGAGAGTCGTACGGGCAGTTTAACACGTGGTCGAACACTTTCTTAGTTACAGGCAAAACGGTACAACGTTTTCGAGCACTTGAGATGTCTAAAAAAATACGTGAATATAAATTACAAAAAAAAAACCCGACGGCCGTTGAAGTCATCACCAACATAGTTCGTACGCGTCGTTGGCGACGGAGACGGGCGGTGGCGGCGACTCTTACTTAAGTATTTACTTAAGTTACACCTACCTATCAAGACAATCGCTCGAAACCGAATTTTAAAATAAAACCGATACGGGCCGTATAGGGGTTTTTAGTTTTCAATTAGTAAGAATTACAGATTTTCACCATATTATCATAGATTTCGGCAGGGGCGTATTTATGGGGGGGGCTGACGGGGCTGCAGCCCTCCCTGAAATATCAGAATTATAAAAATTACATTTTATACATTTTTAAAATTACATTATATACTCTTACATGTTTTTCTTCAGCCCCCCCTGAAAAAATGCTCTGGATACGCCCCTGGATTTCGGCGCCGTGCTGTTTCCCCCGAAAACGTGTGGAACGCCAAATGGTACGTTGTTTCATGATCATCGTTCGAAATTTTTTTCATCCTGTATACATTTCGAGGATTGATTTTTTTAAAAATAAACGACATACCAATCATTCGATTATGCAATCGATTGTTATTATTTCAATTTACAAAATATCACTATTATTTTCATAATCGACATAATATCTCGATTGTACAACTCGAGTACGCCCATCACTAGACGGGTACGTCTTCTCTCACTACACGGGGACTCTCACTCACACTACACTACACAAGGCGTGCCCACCGCTAGTCACACGAAAATGATTTGTTTGCTTTAATGTTTTATGTTTATTTATTTTATTTATTTTATGTTTTATTGCTTTAATGCTTCAAAAAAATTTGAGTTAATCTCCGTTGTAAACAGTGCCAACGCATACTGAACACAAAAATATTGAATCAAACTTATTTTATTACCTTATATTTGTGTCGTGGTGAATCAACATTTCACGCTTTAAAGTTTAAAATGGCACTATAGTGTGCGCGTTGACCCCGAGTTGCTTAAGAGGACATGGTACCACTCTCAATTTGGGCGAAAAAAATGTTCTGTGCGAACCAACTCTGTGAGAACAGTATTCGTTGTAGAGCTACAAAAATTTTACGGTATAAAGTCAAGAACATAACGTTTGTTATGGCGTGCGATTTTTTTTTTTCATATCATTAACGTAGTTGAAGTTATTAATTTATGAATATTTGTTTTTTTTTCTGTTATTTAATTAATTAATTATTATTTTAATAATTATTGCTATCGACAAAACAACGACGCTATGACACAGATAAAGTTCTTCATTATGCACGCTGAAAATTTCAGATTACGATGGGTATAGTAGAAAAAAAGGCGGCTGATGACGTGGAATCGAAATAAATTCCCTACGAATAATTAATAACTATATTCTATTGGTTGTACTCGGAAATTGTACGCGATTGCACTCATATTATACACTGCCCCACGTGCCTTTGTGTGTTTGCGGTTTCATATGTAAACTTCAATGAAAATTTATAAATACAAAACTTATTAGAGGAAATGCTTGTCAAGAACAGTTATTGTAAGTAAATAATAACAAACCCGTCGTACAAAGCGTAAATTTTCATCGGTAATAAAACGTGTGATATAGGTACCATCTATTTTCCGGCAATATAGGTATTTCAGTCGGTTCAACACTATAACTAGTGAAAATTTTGGGGATGTTTAATCGGAAGCTATATTGGTATATAATATTAAATTTGTAACTAAAAATAACGATTCTGAGCAGTAAAGACTTTTTTTACTGGGCGGGTTATTACAACTTTTTTTTGGTCGTAAAAATTCACGAATAAACGATAAAATTAATATTATTAAATTTTTGTGACTGCAGGAAAAACGAGCTAAACAATTTAATTTTAACATCAAGGAAAACCTTTTTTCCATCGCTAGTACATATTATATATATCCACGTTAGTGCTCTAAACCGTGGTCTTGCCTGATATATTCCCTCAAACACTGTGTGCAGTTGAAGAATTTCATTCTCTGCTATATAATATACGGAATTTTGAAAATACTAAAACTATGGTAATTATTGCGCAGATAGTACATGGTTAGTGACATTTTGGACAAAAACTCAAAATGTGTGTTCTATAAAATGCTCCGTGATATTTTTTTTATATAATATTATGCGCAAATGTTATAAGAACGTATATTCAACTATCAATATTTGACCCAATAGATGACATTGTTTTTGAAATTTGTGCTGTGGTCTGTTATGAAGTATGAACGTTCAAATGCCTTTACTGAACGATTTTTTAAATGGAACATACCATACCTGTGCACCAGACCATCGATAGGTAGAATTTTTTGTTAAAAAAAAAAAAAAAAACCATTTGTTTCCAGAGTTGTTGGTAGTTTTCGGTAACTAAACAAGTAAAACGGACTTTATTGAAAAAAGAATGTACATTGCATTTTTTAAAATAACAACTGTACCACTCGTTCTACAACCAAGCAGCTTATAAAATAATCATTTTTTATCTTAAGCTTAAAATTAGAGCTTAAATGGAAAATTGTTTGGAGTACAATCATAATCCATACCGAAACTGCGGTTAAGAAATCCAACTTGCCAAGGCTTGACATTAACGAATTAAAAAGGTAAAAGTCAAGTGAACGTTAACTTTTAAACTTAACGGCCGACTACTGGTTGAAAATCGACTTGCTTCGTTAAATTTCGACTAAAGATAATTTATTTTTAAATCGCTTCAATTAAATTCTTTTGGGTTTAATTTCCATACATAGTCGGATAAGGAGACAAATAATCGTAGTAAATATACCGAAAGCCAGTAGAAAACATAATTTGTGGACGACTATTTTTTTAGTTCAATAAAATAAAACAAACCATTACCTAACCGATCAACGCAAAATTTTAACTAACTATCTTAACACGAGTGAATCAGTTTTACTTATAAAGTACAATTTATTAAAATTTAATTTCCTTCAAACGTAAATATATCGTTTGAGCGATTAATTTTAGAAAACTGGATATTGTCAAGACTTTGATCAGCTCAAAGACGAAGTGGTTTCGCTGATCGAGATTGTCCGCGGTTGTTCTCGGGTGCATTTTGTTCGTCCAACTACGGACGAACGCGACGGGCAAGAAATTTTTGTTTATTTTTAATATTATATTGTTACTCTTTAGAGTCGGAAAGCGACGGTGGTGATCTTTTCTGCGGTATAAGACGACAGCCGAAAAGTGGCTTAAGTCGACTTAATGAAAACTATGATAGTATAATATTATATTCGCGCAAACGCCTGTCGTCGCATCGGTTTGGAAATCCGCCGTTGGTCCGACGTGTTTTATGTCGTTTTACGGCGCAGCTAGAGTTCAGTTGTTTTAGATTCTGAGTGAAGCGAGGGGCTATTGATTTTACAAAGATGTGAGTTTTTTTTTTTTTTTTTTTTTTTGTGTCTGTGGCACGTGTAGCTCCTAAAGAATTGCTCCGATCTTCAACAACAGTACCTCTTTCCGGTAGAGAATTTTACATCCTTGGTGCATTATTGATCGTGTTTTTTCGAAATTTTCAATTCCAAAAAAGTTTTTCAGAAAAAACAAAAAAGAAAATTTAATAAAAAGTTAAAAACATATATAACTGTTCGTAACTAAAAAATTTTTAAAATCGTTAGTCACAATTTTTTTTTATAGTCGTTTTAATTCTGAAAATTGGCCGGAATTTGTCATTTTGTGTTTTTTTTTTTTTGAAAAAAAATTTTAACTTGCACAATTTTATTATTTAAGAGTTAAAAATTTAATATGTTATGTAAAACGAAAATGTCTATAAGTATACAAAAATTTCAAAGAAATCGGTCCAGTAGTTTTCAAGAACGTACAAGATGAGTGTCGATAAAATGGTGCGTCACATTATCACATTGTACTATTATATATTGTTCGTCGACTGGGTGCCGCGCTGGTTCGAATCCCACTCCCGAAAAAAGTTTTTTGCATTTTTTTTAAGTATATTCTTATTTTCAAATCTTATTATTAACATTTAACTCACATTCCATTGTCCTATCTAGCTGAAATTTTGCATACAACTTTGTTTAGGATGACAACACATTACGGAAAAGTCAGTAAAGGGAGACCCCGAGGGACTAGAATTAGGTTTTTTTTTTTTTTTGTGATCACTTTTTCTAGTAGAAAAAATGCTCCAAATTTAACGTACATTACCTCAAAAGATCGATAGTTGATCCGAGATGGTACTTTATTTGAAACGTTGATTATTTTTTGGTTCTGAGGAAAAAACGAAAACGGTCAAATTCCCAAAAATGCTCCGTTGGACTTGAAATTTATACGCGTCGTTAAAAAGGGTCTAACGAGTTTACTGCTTATAGTTTTCAATCGATTTCGATCATTTTTAACTTTTAAGGGAGTTATGAAATTTTGAAATTTTGAAATTATTGAATTTTACGCAGTTATTGTTCCATAAAACCTCTAGCCTCTAAGTCTCGAGACTTTAATACAATCTAAACAAGATAGTTTTACATATGTAGTTAAAAATTTAGAAAATTGGTTATCACAATTTTGGTTTATAGCCGATTTTACGTTGTTATAATGTAAAACTCGTCATTCCGGGCGGCTGTGTATTTCTTATTGGAGAACAAATAATTACGGGAAACGTGTTTTTTTCACATCGATTTAAAATTTTTTGATCATAAAATCCAAAATAATGATCAGATCAAGCTGAAACTTTTACACAATACCAAAATAGCAAAAATACAGATTTGATAAAAGTTTTTCACGTTAATTTTGTTTTTACCACGACGTATAACACACAACTGAGCTCGCCCAGAATCGTATTTTTGAAGGCAATGATTTATCGTTGCTTTTTCAGAAATTAAATAACGCGTTTAAACCACAACTTCTAAACTAGTGACCCACCCAAAGCGCAGTCGCTACCCCGTCCAACTACCCACGCGACCTAGACTGATCCCAGCGCTTATTACAATTTGATAGTTGTATCATTATCCATTTGCTACTTCTGACTTAAATGGTCATTTAAGTCAGACCAATCATCATAATATAAAATGTAAAAATTATGAATTATACGAAAAGTAAATCTACAATAATTACTAACTAACCAATTGTTTCTATATTTGTTAATAAACCTAAATAATATAGATAATACTATATTATTATACGTAAATACAACACAAAATTAACATAATATGTCATATTATACAAATTTCATATTACAGGTAATATTTTTGTTTGTTACAAATTAATTTTTCAGTAGATTTTTGTGTTTCAAATAATTTATTTTTTGCCATGATAGAATCAACCATATTTTAAGTAAAAACTACCATAGTATGTAGCTCATTAATCAGTGTTTGCCTTAAACTGGTACAATTTTAATTGGTAAAATTTAACACAAAAAAATAGCAACATTTCATTTACGTTTGAAAGTGTTGAGATATCAAACGATTGATAGTTTTTGCGTGGTTCGTTTCACAAATATTATGCGTTTAATTCATGTTATAAATTTTTACCTAAAATGTTCTAATTCGCGTAGTATTTATTTCCCAGGATTTATAATGTCTATGATCTTATATAATATGACGTATCAAATCTATTTAAACAAAATATGGTGAAAAAAATCATTCTGATTTCTGAATAAACGAAAAATATAACGTTTTGAAAAATGCATATAACTTTATGAATTACGGCCTTTTTGGACGTTTATTAACAATTTTCTTTTTTTAATTTAATACAAAAATCTTTTTGCTGATCAAATGAAAATAAAAGTTAAGTGATTCAAATATTGGGCCTACCACTATTCATACTCGAACATTAGATTTATTCTATTACAATTATTTTATGATAATTAATCATACCTATTATCGATTGTACATATTATAATTATATTATATTATAATAATTATTCTGTTCATTAAATATAACACGGCCGCCGTTCAGATAAAAACTGGCCGTAAATACGTATATTTTAGCTCACTGTAGTATCAGGGTCCCATGAACCGCATGAAGTCGCACGAAACCAACGTTACGCGTGTTATACGTGAAACGCCAACGTCGGGTTCATGCGATCCTGGTACCAGAATTGGCTAAAATACGTATTTTCTGACCGTATTTTGCCTTAGAGGTGGCGGGGGCGCAGGGAGAATTTTATATACAAAACGCGAACGTTGGGTTCGGCCCACCATGGTACCAGGGTTTCATGAATCGTAAAAAGTCGCACGAAACGACGTTCGCGTACCTACACGTGGTGTTTGAGGCCACGTTTTTGTCACTCGTGGTACGTGAAACGCAAACGTCGGGTTCATGTGATCCTGGTACCAAAATTGGCTAAAATACGTATTTTCTGATCGTTATTTTGCCTTAGCGGTGGCGGGGGCGCAGGGAGAATTTTATATACAAAACGCAAACGTCGGGTTCGGCCCACCATGGTACCAGGGTTTCATGAATCGTATAAAGTCGCACGAAACGACGTTCGCGTACCTACACGTGTTTGAGGCCACGTTTTTGTCACTCGTGGTACGTGAAACGCGAACGTCGGGTTCATGCGATCCTGGTACCAGAATTGGCTAAAATACGTATTTTCGGATCGTGTTAGGTTTAATAATATTCGTATATAACTATAAATAGAATCTATATTTGTGTAGTGTTGACAACACTGTGTTATCAGATAGTTATATGTTTTATTGTTGTTGTTATCACTCATGTAAAATGATATACTACCACTTGTGTTTGTTGATATTAAGTTAATTAAAAAGTAATAAAACACACTTAGTTGGAATATTTCTTTGTTTTATATTTTGTTTATCCAGCTGAATCAATATTATCTTATATTATCTATATATTAGTCAATTTTAAGTACAAGCGTTGGTACAACTATTAACAATTGCAATATTCACACATTGAAGTTTGAAGTGAATTAATTATCATACGACATTCAGTGGCGCAACTAGCGGGGAAGTTGGCAAAGTGAAACTTTGGGGCCCTAATAAATTGGGGGCCCCCATAGACTATTTTTTTTCACATTTTATTCATTACAAATTTGGGAGGGGCCCCATTTTATATTTGACTTTAGGGCCCCCAAGTGTCTAGTTGCGCCACTGACGACATTCATACATTTTAGATTCTGAGCAAAGCGAGGAAGCTATTGATTTTATAAAGATGTGTTTTAAGATTCATGTTTTAAGAAAGTTATATATATGCTTGTTTTGAAGTATTAATGGTGCGTTAAACCAATATACGTATTTAGAAGTTATAATTTATGAGGGTTTTAAATGAATTATTCTCTATTAGGGCGTTTCCTCCTAAGAGCTAAATGAAATTCATACATTTAAAAAAAAAAAAAAAAACAGAATCTAAAATTAAAATAAACATTTTCTTTGATCTTAATTTTTAACATAAAAGTTAATTTTTATACTTTAAGCGTAGCAAGGAAACTATTGGTTTTACTCCAAATGTGTATTTTTTTTTTTTGTACTTGAATCAACATCATTGCACCTTCATTAATTTTAACCCAGGGCCCCGATATTTGTATTTTCAGTTCTTTTATTTTTTAAAACATTTAGTACGTATACATTATTTTCAAAATTATCAATTCCTTTTTTAATAGGTATTTAGTTCAAGAAATTTACTAACTAATTTAAACTTTTATACCTATTATAATGTCTCTTCTATGAACGTATGCATACAACAACTTCAACTTTAAGTATTCATTGGTTGTTTTATATTATTAAAAACGAGAAACATTTTCTTCCAGTCTTCAAAATTCAAAATGTTTTGAACTATTTAATTATAGCTGTTACTTTTCTATAGATTATACTAGCTATATGGTTTTGATATGGTATTATAGGTATAAATGCACAATAGTTATAGATCATAGGTACATTGTTGATTGTAAATTTTTTAACTACCTACATCAACATTTTTCAAAACACTTCACTCGAGACTCGAGCGTAATAACTGTAATGTATAAAACCAGAATATTTGTTGAAATAAAACATTGGGAACAATTTTGAATGCATTTTTGTTTTTACAATAAAAAGTAATCGGCATTAATAATAGCAGCATATAAAATTTCCAAATCTTGCATAGGTAATAAAACTGTGTTAGCTATTAATTTTTCTCTAAAAACAAATAACAGAAATGACCAAATTTTGCAGATTTCTCCTTAGAATTCTCAACTATAAACGATTAATAAAAAAAATTATACAGAACGATTTTTAAAAATTTTCAGTTTCTTCAGAACTACAATGTTGCTAACCTTGGATTAAATTTTTAAAGCTATTCATTGAAAATTAAAGATTTTCTTGAACATAAACCACAAAAAAAAAATTTAAATACAAAATTTTCAAAGTTGTATATTTAGCTCAAAAGTGTTTCGAATATTTTTAAGTTTGCATTAGACCTGTATCTCACCTACTTATATAAACATTGTGCGTCAAAAATTTAGGTCAAAAATTATTTTTTAAAAATCAAATAACAAAATCGATTTTGCTAAAATCACGTCAGCTGTACTTTAAGGTAGATGTAACATTTTTGGAACAAAATATTTTGAAAAAAACAGATTGTCGTACAACACATTAAAGATATAATTTAAGCCACCGGAAAATGGTCTACTACACGTTAAGATCAGAGAAATTCCCTAAGAGCTATGCCTGAAACAGTCACGAAAAGGAGTGTATATATATAAAACCACGTCTTTGCAAAATCAATAGCTTTCTCACTCCACTCAGAATCTAAAATTAGATACAGTGTTTTTTGTGAGAAATGAACCTATCATAGTACCAATTACAAACAAACAAAATTGTTATTAAAATGGTATTTGTCCTGGTGTCGTGGTTAGAAAATATAAAATTATGGCAAACCTCCTAATTATTACTATAGATAACAAGTTAGGAACAGAGTTCGCAAGGTGACTATCTATCCCCGTAAGCACGCCTTTGGTAGAGAGTTCGTGTAAAAAGTTTTTTCTCGGAATGGGGCCAATAAAATATTTTTAAAATTCATTTATTTTATCAGTCTTTATTTAAAATATTTGAACAACAAAATTGTTTTTTACAATATTTTAGAGTTTAATGGTGTACCTTGGGCACTACCTATATGGGTTTAACAATGATATAATATCAGTGCGGGTACATCACATTATTAGATAAATATATTAAGTATAAATGTTAAATCGTTACTGCTAGCTTGTGTACATCGCACATAATAGCTCAACATCAATAAAAGAAAACCATCATGAGTAGGTAGGTATTTTAATGTATTTTATTTGTAGGCGCGAGAATTATACACTTCAAACATGATTTTTTTTTTTTATTGATTTTAAAAATACATCGACAACTAGGCCATTAGTGTAGTACCTACATGAATATTTATTTACAAACTATAACTAATTAATTTTATACATTTCGGTTATATTGTTTTTTTTTTTTTTTTTGTGAACACTGTGACGGCCATGAGTTGGTGCGTCCAATCACTCCAATCAAAATATGCACAAAAATTTTTCGAGTATCTTATATAACATTACATAGGTAATATAACATAAAAAAAGAAGGAAAAAAGGAAAGTAATGGAGTAAATTTGAGTTTGGTAAGTAGTTGTTTGGCGTAACGAATATCTAAAAAAGTCGTATTTCAGCTAGTTAAAACTGATATTTTTTGTTAAATTTGGTTTATACCAGGACGTACACTAGATAACTGAACTCACTCAGAATCGCTTTCATTTATTGAATAATACCTTTGAGTTTGAACCACAACTTCCAAACCCACCTAGAGCGTAGTCACTACTCCGTTAAATTACCCACGCGACCTATAGTGATTTCGACTAAGAAAACTTACGATTACTATGTATTAACTGATACATAAGTTCTAAAAAAATGTAAAATTTACAACCGTAAAAGACCAATGAGCTGTATGAACCTACAATTCGGTTGAAACCAAAATAACACCATTTTATCAATACTTTTTTACCTACAAAGGTTTTGATAACTTCTACTTGGATTTTTTCAAAACTTTATCATATGATTAAAACATAAAATAGATTTTGAGATACAAAAAAAACACGCTAATACATATTGTAGCTTATCATATTATAAGAAACTCGTTTATTTAAATGGTGATTTATACGTGTTGTTATACAACGACAAAACTAGTATTCAAATTTTTTAGCCAGAACGATGCAGAAAAATTTATACAAAAGTACTGTATATAGAAATGACTAAAGTTTCAAATTTATACTACATCATTCTGTTATTTGTCGAAATACCGAAATAGTATAAAATACTATAATATATAATTATATAATGTGTTATACTAACGATGATCGTTCAACGGTAATTTAATTTGGTAGTAAAAACAATTGTTATTTATCGCGAACAGTACTTATTATTGCAAATTATTTACGTCAAAGTTTACGAAATAGACCACATATTTGTAAAAAAATATTGCTATTTTTTTATCAAAACAAAATAATCCTATCCTGGGTAAAAAATTCTATTTTGAAGTTAAATTAATTTCCTTTAACATAATACGATTTAGTAAGGAATTATAGTTCTCGGAACATCGTATAAAACACGGTTTTACTTTGTTCAATTTTATTTCCGCTCCTGACATGATCGTAAAATTCACACTGAAAATGCATTTCGTGTAACTTTACTAAATTGATCAATAAAAAAAATAGTGTACGACGAACGTACTATCAATAAAATAATAATGTTAAAATCATAAAAACTGACGATTTCTATGTATTATTTATATATAATATACCTATAGGCGTTAACCTCGTAAAATGTATTACATTTCGGAATTATATCTTGTGTGTGTGCGGTTCACTTTACAAAATGATAATTTATAAAAATTTGAAATTAAATATAATGCCGACTTATATTTACAATATTTCAAATTAATTCTAGCTCATTCCAGAGAACTAAATCAAAGAGATCATAATATAATTATTGTTCCCGTATATAATATTAACGTTGAAGTATCAATAGTTTTGCACAATATGGTAAACGCGTCATGAATTGACTTTGAATAGAGTATTAATCTACCGAAATAAACTTAGTTTTATCAATTAAAAGTTTACTCAATACACACACATATATATATATTATGTAGATACCTATTAAGTTGTTGGTTCAAGCATAAAAACCAATTTACATCGTTTTCGATCATTTTTGTTAACTGAAAATAAAAACATCTTCTGCCGCAGGACCCGAGAAAACGTCTTGTCTACAGAGTTAATATTCCTATAGACGACTCGTATAAATCGTATTAAATCAATTTAACACAGTACCAATCAGCATTATAACAATTCTTATTCATTTGTAAAACATCGATAGTTCGTCATATTGCAATAACGACATTGCACATTTTGTGGTACCTAACCAAAAAATCCTTTTAAAATAAATTTTTCATTACGATCTAAAAAAATTGTGTTTAAAACTGCAGTTTGATTTAATCTTTTACGTTATTATATCACACCGCAGTATATTATGATATACTTGTAGAGCGAATCAAGTATGATTGTATGTTTTTATTTTTTGGAACTGAACAAAATATGATAACGATCGCCCTTTCCTCGAGCCGAGTTTAAGTGTATGTAAATTTATATTATACGTATATATTCATGTAAGTAAAAGTAGCCAGATTTATAAAGTCAGTTATACCCATGAAAGGATTTTGGACCAAGACGGTACGGTACTTGAAGCGTTTATTTTGATATTTTAATTGTTTTTTAGCAATACTTTCAAGTTCAAAAACCAAAAAATGTTTGAAAATGTTGCGTCAACGTGTGAAATTCGCTTTTATTCTTATGCTTTTTTTGGACAGAACGAATGCCTGATTTTACATTAAATACATACCTATGACCAAAAAATAAAGTCTTAAAAACAAAACATACATACTATCACGCGAATCACCAAAAATTTCGTCATTCACCGCACATCTTTTCCCCTAATTGAAAATTGGTATTTTATCAATTAGAAATTAATATCCGTACTCGGGTCACGAAAAAAAGAAGTCCCAAAAATTAATAATAATTGCTTTTAATATAAATATTTAATAAGCAATCAATAATAAAAACGTATTACGAATTAGGCAAACTCTTTTCTCCAATAATGTTTACAAAATATTTTTTGTGGCAAGTGATAATAACAATAATTTTTATTAAAACTCAATTTGTACCTTTGGTAAACAACTAATATTTTAATAATACATTATAATTATACATTAGTCAATATGTATGACAAGACGTTAGTTGAACGAAATCATAGCAAAATAAACTAGGCAAGTAAAATAATATAAAAATTACGTTGTCAGTTTGTACAATTCAACCAATATTTAAATACCTAATACAGCATCTATGTAAATGTTGTTGATAAATTAGACAAACAAAATAAATAAGATTAAAATTGTAAAAAGTGAAAATATGGTTCTTCAATAATTTTACCGAACACTATCACCGACACTTTTTTTATACCGCGTCTCTCTATTCTGGGATATTTTTTTCTATTTGTTATTGGGACTCTTTTTTTTCTATTTTTTTTTTCAAATTTTATTTTCGAGGATTTTTCGGCAAAAAATTGGTAGGTAATGGCGAATTCGGGACGTATGGCCTAACCCCAACTGACAAGTGCATTTCTACATTACAAAAATGTATAGCCATCGCCAAAACCAAAACTTGGATAACTCCTGGAGCCGCTACTGTATGACCCGTCGACGTTTGCAACCGTGTTTTATAAGTAATATATTGCCAGCTTTATTCGACGTAGGTTGGTGTTTTTGGTGTTTGTCAAATAAACTCGCGCGATTTTATTTTTTTTTTTTTTACTCTCTCCTTTACGCGCGTTTGATCGAACGGTTTCGAGGGTTTTTACGAGTTAACAGAAATAATAATTTTTATCTTCGCGTACACGACGGCGGTTGGAATACGAGGGGCGGAAGGTATTATTCGCATTTCACGTCGATCATTTCACGTGACAGATGTGCGCGCTAGTGTGGGTGTAGTCACATAATATACTTGCAAAAGTTGATACAGGTACACACAAAAATGACGTAGCGCGTTCGTCCTGTAATAATTTTTAATATTGTCTTGACGATTTTAGATTCCGAGTGAAACGAAGAATGCGCGTATCACATGATGTGTGTGTGTTTTTTTTCTTTTTTTACCACTATGTAATCACGCGATAACTCCTTCAATAATTGATTCAATGTGTAACGATATAGGTACATAAATACAGATGGTATTTTGAGGGGTCATAGACTTGAGCGTCGACGAGATTAAAAAGTTACAATCGAAACACTAAGCGAAAGTTAAGGAAAAAAAAAACGTGAAAAAATTACGGCAATCCGCGAGTTTTTGACATGATCGATTATGATTTTTAGCCGTAGCTTCCACAATAACGATCGGAATAAGCCATGAAACTTTCACGTATAAATTAAATTGGTAAAGTCGGATACAAATTTCGAGAAATTCCGAAAATTTCTGTGCCGAGGAACTTTGAAATTTTCGAAAATTTGCATTTATTTTGGTAAAATTTGTTCCATAAAAAATTTAATTTTTCACACAAAGTTTTGAAAATTTAATGCAAGGTTCCAAACATGTAAATACATATGCTGCTAAAAAATTTTGAAAATCCGTTTGGTCGCAATTTTTATATTTAGTTGTTTAAAGCTGGTAAATTTTCAAAAATTGGTCATACCTTAGACTGTTTTTGCAAAAAAATACGTAACGAGTTCGTCATTTGAAAATTAAATATGTTATGTAAAACAAAATTTTCTAATTTCGTTTAAAATTTAAAAAAAAAATCAACCCGGTAGATTCTGAAAGCGTAGAAAAATTGTGTTATTTTGAATGTAACAATGAAATTGCGCGCACTGTACTCGTTAAGTAATTCCGTCTATTAGGAAAATTCTAAAAATTAAAAATACAACATTACTCCGTGGTATTCGATTATATTACTCGTTGGGTTTTTTTTGGTATTAGTTTCAGAATTGTTTTCACATGATGATAAAATCGAGATTTTAAACTGTTTTCACTTGGTTTCCTACTTTTAATTCTAGCGCCTAATAAAAGACCAACAATAAATTCTATTGTTACGGCACAGTTTCTATAGTTTAACTGAGCTCCACACAGAATCGTTATTTTCGTAAGCAATTTATAATGTAAAACTTCTACATTATAAAACTCCCAAAACGGTGACCCACTATTAGTTAGTCCGTCTTTTTTTTCGGTCGCAAACTACCTATACTATCGAGCGGTCGAGAGCATAATACATTTAACATTGTAATTATAGTGATGTTACGAACCCAAATTTTTGAGGTCGAACTGAACTCTTTTAAAAAAAAAAACTATACGACGATATAAATGACAATTTATGCCAAACAATGTCTATTTATCAATTATATAGTTAGGTACCTCTTAAAGACACGCGATTTGAAGTCTAAGTAAAGAATAGGATTTCACATTTTTCCATTTATTTTTATCGTTTTTCGACAAATCAGGTTCAAGTTTCGATATTCGACTATTTTGCGTTTCGTTCGGCTGGCAAAATTTCCAATTTTGATTTCGATTTTCGGGTTCGGTTCGAGAATCGAACACGGTTCGTAACGCTATTATATTTATATTAACACAAACGGTGGATTTCGGTCGGTATTTCGAACCCGGTCGAGTGCTCCGAACTTTTGCGATCCCTCGTAACAACAATTATCACGGTTTCGCGCTCTGCGGCGTACACGACGTCAGAATTTCCATTTTCCGGCGTTTGCTGCGAATAGTTTCGATCGCCGTCCGCGACCGCACCGTCGCCGTCAACTCCACGCGAAAGTATGCTACCTGAATTGTTTATACCTACAATCGTTATTATACTACAACAAAACGCGATCACAGCGATCGGTGGTAAGTTTCGCGGGTCAAGTTTTTTCAGTCGATTCCGAGCGGCGTTCGGTACACATTATCCGCGGAATTCCCGACGGGTGTGTTGTACGTGTCGTTTCCCGGGTCTGTCTGTCTGTATATATGCGGTGTTTAACGACTCGGCGGCGATCCGTTTCGGTCCGTTTTAGTCCGAGAAACGGTCATCATCGATCCCGACGACGGGGAAACACGTCGGTGGATAACGCGCGGATTTGATAAATCGCTTTCGCTTGATGGATATCTGGATGTCACGCTGGTCTTTTTTTTTTTTTTGTTTTCTCTAGATTCTGAGTGCGACAAAGAATGACGTATTGTTTTTACAACGACGTTTTCCATGTTTTTCCGTGAACACTCTTTGACGACGGCCTGCAGAGGGTGCTATCGAAATAATAACGTCGTGTATCGCAGCGCTAAAAAGTTTCGAAAACGGAGTTGGCGGCCGATTCGTAACGATCGCTCGAAGCTTTTTTTTTTTTCGAAATTTTTTTTTCGTTTTTGAGTTGTGGCCCGAACACCGAAAAACTTTTTCGGGAAAACGCTCGAAATTTCGACATTTTTTTATCACTCTAACGGGTGTTCGTTAAACCTTTACATCAAAATATTACGCTTTTGTTCCGTGCACATTTTTCTTCACGGAACCTTCCGGCGTAATAATAAGAAAATTACAGTCATAATATATAATATTTCGTTGGTTTAGATCGTTTTATATCTACAATATAGGTAGGGGGCAATCTTTATGTTATTTTCTACTTTTTCTCCTTCGCTGTCCTCCTACACTGTCTTTTCTCCGTGCAAGTCCCGACTACTCGAAAACGACCACCCTGGTCTTTTACCTACCACTTGTCGCGATCATTCACCTACTCACACGTTTTGACATACCTCATTATATCATTTTCGACTGTTCCTAATTTCTACATCCATCTCGATTTTTCGGTCGTCCTCTATAATATACTTCTTTTTCCTTCAACGTTCATTTTCATAACTCGACTGCTACAGTTTCCTCTCTTCTCGTCACAAACCTGCAGTCTGTCGCGCCTCTCGTCTTGTCCACTATTGATGCGCAACACCAACGCACTACACCTGTAACGAATTCGTTCCTTATTCTATCTTACCTTGTTACTCCTGCACTCATCCGTCATATAATAGTAATCTCATTTCCGCCACACTCCGTTCTGCTCTCTGCAACTGTCTGCCGTCCAACACTCCGAACCATTCAACAAGACGGTCGCCGGTCGGTCTCCGCGCGGCACAATCCTATCAGACGTAACTTTCTATAGTCTCATTGGAATTCTTCGATCGCATAAAACTAGAGCTAATGTGCATTTCACCCACCGTATTCGGTATTTGATAAACCATAAAATATAATATTAACACCTCTCACATTACACATACATATATATGCGGGTGTCTATACATGACCGTCCACACAAAAGTTGTTTACACGGTTATAAATATACGTGGTATAAAAACACCCGACGCTTCTCTCCATTTCGTCCAAAAGCACTTAATTCTATACGTTTTGCGCGTACAAATGTACACTCTTTAAAATGCGCAGCAAAATCGCAAAAATAGAGATTGCAGAAGCGATTGGATCACGGTATAAGGGGAAAAAAACACTACCAGCTTTGTTATGCGCATTATGGTAGGTTTTATGGGCACGTCGTGATTTCTTATTTAACCTTAGGTCGTCGTCGTCGTCTACGATGTAATAACGGTTACTGCAGCATACGCATATCGCCTGCAGCTGGAGAATTGAATTTAATATAGTAAACAGTATTATTGTTGTTTTTACACTACAGAAATTCGTTTTGCACTTCTGCAGGGGTCATAGGAAACTAGCTATAAATCATATTTCTCCGATATATATCCCAAAAGCGCCAATATGAATGTGTTTAAAAAACAAACAGCAATTTTCTAATGAATTAAATTGACCTAAGTATTTGTTTTTAGTAATTGTATCTCAGTGTTCAACTAATAATTTCGTTACGTATGGTAAAATCTAAAATATCTCAACCAAAAATAATCTTATGTCAGTAGGGATAAGTTGCTGTTTTATGTTTTTTTTTTTTTTTTACAACCGACTCTACACATTTCAAATGTATTAAATATAATTACTTGGGTAAACAAAAATATTCCGTACTCGGAATGTGGCTACAGCATTTTTAGAATTTTTTTTTCATAATTTTTTAATACCTCGGAACCACTAAAAATAATAGGTATTAATGTCAATAGTAGGATTAACAGCATGTTACAATAGCATTAATCAACTATATACAATTTGTGAGAAAACATTTATTTATAAAAGATTTATGTACTTCAAATAACAATATTATAAGACTTTATTGCTCGTATAGAAAAAATAAAAAAACGAAAAGACGCAGCTGAATTAGTTTAAGTAAATAAAGTTTTTAACATTTTGAGTAAAAAGAAAAACATATGTTTACAAAAAATAAAATTTTAATCAGTTTTTTTTATTTAGTTTTTTGCAATTTTAATCACCGCGCCGCAGACGAGACCCGGTTATCTACAACTACAATACCAGTCCGACAATGTGAAAAGAAACAATATTTTTAAAATTAAACTTTGAAATTTAGAAAAATTAAGTGTCAAAAGATAATTTCATCCAAAAACAAAAAAAAAGACAACAGTTATAACTTATAAGTATAGTCCTAGGTGACTCGCGAGATTGATTTTTTCAGCGATAATTGGCATTTATCATAGACATGATAATACACATACCGCTCATTATATATATGAAAGTGGAGTCGTCATTCGATCTAGACTGGAAGTGCAGAAAACCAATGGAGTAAAAATCGATGATCGAATGATCGATCAAATGTAATTATTTCCCGCGGTAAAAATTGATTAACCAATTTTCAATTATTAGTATGAATAAATCAATTCACATAAAAATTATATTTTTCGGAACTGATTTTAATAACGAATAAACGAATATTAGTTTGATTTTTCATGATATTCCACTTCGAAATTCTGGGGTCAATGATCTGAATGAATCGCAACACGTATTGGTGTGTTGGGAACGCGCGGTCCGTAAATATATGTATGTATTGTGTAAAAAAAAAAGAACTACTTTTTTTTTCTTCGATTATACATTGAAATTTTGAAAAATGAAGTCTTAAAACATAATTTCATCCAAAAACCCATAAACAAAAAAAAATACAACAAACATATTATGTTATGGTCCGATTGGCGGTGACTTGCGAAAATGATTTTTTTTGCCGATAAATGGTATATGTATACCGCACGATTATTTGTACAACAGGCCCAGTGCTCGAATTGGGGGGAGGGGGGCGGAGATCCTCTTGAATTTTTCTTTTATATTCCGATAGAACCCCTTCAAATTATTGGGTTAGGTTGAGTTTGAATCGCCGTAAAGGACGCTAATTTTTTTGAAAGTCTTGGATTCCCCCCTTTCGCGTTTATTTTTCCGAGCACTGTTGTTAACGCATATAGCCCGATCAAATCGCCCAATCTGGCAGTGTCCTGGCCGGGACAAAACCGATATACGAAACAGATTAGGAATTCGGTAAACGGAATGTATTATATACCTGTATACGAGAACGACGAGACCTTTTTGAAAATCGTGTCACGCGTGCGGATGCAGCTGTCGCCGACCGGCGAGGCACGTCGTCAGCGCGTAAAAGAAGTACCCACTCTCTCCGACTCGAGTGCCACCCGAGTGTATTAAACGTCACGATTTATGGTGGCCGGACGACGGGCAAACGCTTTCATCGTCAGCAGGGCACTGATAGCCGACGGAACAGATCGGACGGGTCGCAAATGTTTAAAAAAAAAAAAAAAAAAAAATACCGCTCTCGTTTCTTGCAGTCACAAATCAAAAAAAAATCAAAAAAATAGCCGGAATAACTCTAAGGCCGCGCGGGTAGTTTGACCGAGTGAAGACTACGCTTCGGGTGGGTCGCTGCAGGTTTGAAAGTCGGTGTTTAAACGCATCGTTTAATAAGAGAAATACGATTCCGAGCTAGCTCAGTTGTCTTAATATATATATAAAATATACGTCGTGGTAAAAACGTTAATTTAACCATAAAAACTCTTATCGAATCTGTGTATCTTACCTGTTTTAGTGTTGTGTAAAAGTTCCAGCTTGGTCCGATCTTTATTTTGGATGTAACGGTCAAAAACACTCTAAATCGATGTGTAAAAAACACGTATCCCGCGACTATTAAAGTATATAATAAGTTCCATAGACCATAACTGATAAATGAACTTAATCGATTAGGAAATTTCAACAGTAAACTCGTTTAGCCCTTCTTGATGACATACGTAAATTTCATGTCGAACGGAGCACTTTCAAAAATTTGACTGTTTTCGTTTTTTGCTCATAACTCCAAAAAATACCTAATCAAAATTTCAAAAAACGCTTCAAACAAAGAAAAATTCTAAAATATTTGATATTTATTTGGATGTTAAGTGACAAATATGCTCGTATTATACTGTTGTTAAATGATAAGTTAGGTTTTTTGAAAAATCAAGACATAAAAATTTATGCTAAAACTATACAAAATATACATAACATAACTATTCTTAAAAACTAAAAGTGTATATTAATGATTTAAAAAAATTTGATTTTTCTTGATTTTTCGGCTGCGAATGTATATTTAATGTATTTAATTTAAATGCAATAGAAGAAGAAAAAATCATCAAAAATTAGGTTATAAGTTCAAAAGAGTATCAAAGTACTATCTAGGTACAAATCAGAAGAATATCCCATAATTTCTACCAACTTTAACATTTTGAATACAGAAAAAAACATCATTTTAAAAACGATACGTTCTTTGCTTTGCTCAGAAGACAGAATCTAAAATTTCAACCCTGATTATAATGTGTCCTGGCTGTGAGTGAAAATTAAATTAATCACGCATAGAGCAAATATAAATTTTGTCCTTAAGAGAATATATTATACAGCGCGCGTATCATATGTTACTATATAAACGGTTTGAAAAACGCACACACAAATTTTTTTACCGTAAATAAATTTTAATTATTAAATATTTTCTTACCGTATTTACAACTCTAAGATGTTGAATATGTGGATTATGATAATTTTCTTTAACTTTTGTAGGCAATACAACTGTTTGATTATTAAAATAAATTATATGATTAATATGTACACTTTTGACGACGAGCTGCTCGTTAAGATAAATCAACATGTTGGCTTATAAAAAAAAAATCGCAATTTGGTGGGGGGATTGCGCCTTTTGATAATAATAATACGACAAACAACTATAGGCTGAATACAGCTTTGCACGCCGCGGAAATGAGCGTCGGAAAATGCAAAAAGGTATATTTTCCTCTTCGCAGTATGGCAATAATAACACGAACCTTTGTGGCTTCATGTCGAGTAGGTACGTGTTTTGCGTTTGATTCTCTTTGGATCTGAACGTCGCGCCAGCGGAATCTGAAAACGACGTTGACGTACCTATATAATGGACGTCCTTGATTTATATTCCCACTCGAATGGTATTTTAGATTCCGAGTGAAACGGAGGATGTATTGGTTTTCACATGATGTGTGTTTTTTCCTTTCTTTTTTTACTACTGTGTAATCACAATAACGCTCCGATGTTTAAACCTCTAACGATAGGTTTTCTGGACGCAGATGTTACTTTGACGGGTCATAGACTTAAGCGTCTGTAAAATTAATAAGTTACAATGAAAAAACTAAGCGAAAATTAAGGAAAAAACGTTAAAGTTTACGGCAAACGTGCGGTTTTTGACATAATCGATTTAGATTTTTAGCCATAACTTCCACAATAACGATCG
>CM029357.1:46881668-46893275 GCA_017140985.1 Hormaphis cornu | reverse complement strand
ATCAAATTTTTGGACATGGCTCAGCTTGTTGTGCACAACCGCGGTTTAGTTCGCTGACGTCCATCATCTGACCGGATCTTGCGCGAACTCGGCAAATTAGTTTCCCCGGCTAATTTTTCGGTTTGCGTCGCCATCGGCTGGCGCCACTTCGTTTCCGATTAAAAAAGAACGGAAAATGGGAAATTTATGGTAAGTTTAAACCGCTCGATTTCAATTTTATCGAACTTCCAGTCTCGAGGCGAGTTATATTACGTAGACTGGAATTACTCGGAGCAAAGCCTTTTGCGACCAATCTATTGCCTTGTATTGTTCTATGTTTCCTACTTGTATATTATGTTCTATTTTGTAAACCTATATACAACTTATCGCTCTTCTAGCTTTAGGTAATTTTACTAAAAACCAAGTTAGATTTTGGACAATGGTTCAATTTCTACATGCTCTGCTTTTTTCTATTTTTATGTTGTCACAATCCATTGCTTCTTTGTAATCGTGGGGACATTTTGCTAGCATAGTACTTGAGGTATAACCGTTCATCCACGCTGGCGGTTACTTAGTTCTCTGAGAACAATGTTCCATTGTGTTGGCTTCATTAGTTGTATTTGAATAAATTTTAATGGCTATTTTTATTTGCAGGAGCGGAATCAACGGGAAACCTCAACCTCCATTACAAACTGAGTAAGGATAAGTTACTAGAAAATAATAAGTAAGATCTACACGTTGTATAAGGAACATCCGTGCAAAATTGCAAGTCTCTAGACCCAGTGGTTTAGGCTGTGCGTTGATTCCTCAGTTTCCTTTGATATGTATAGACAATACTAATAATAATTATAACAATAAATTACTGATAGTGTAAAGATTTTACACTGCTACATTTTAAATGTTATATCAATATTCAATCTCAATTATGTACTAATTTAAAATAAAATACAATTTGGATTTATGTATCTATAAACTAACAATACTTTTATTTCAATCAAATAATAATCAATACAATCCATCAAAACCTATTACAAATATAGTACTAAAACACCTAAATAATGATTTTTAAAAATGTACTTTTTTTTTTCTTAAATTGTGAATTGATTTTAACACACCTAACTAACCTACTTGTATATATTTGTACTTTTTATACTTGTGTATAAACTTTAACAGAACACAAAAAATTCCAACAGAAATCATAACCCTTGAACAAGATGAATTGGACAACGTGTCATGTATTGTTAAATACCAAAATATCGAAGAGCCAGAAGAAGTCTATATAAAGTTTGCTAATGAACATTATCCACAATTGATGATAAAATATTATGAAAAAATAACGATTTTTTTTTACTAATCAACTCAAAGCGTAAAATAAAAAATAAGACAAAAAGACTAACATAGTAAAAACACAAAACATATTTTTCTTAAATTCACTTTTCAAAATGTTCGTATTTTATATAAATTTATATTAATTACTTTTCAAGTTTGTTTTTAGATCTAATATATTAATTATAGAACTATATATTATGTAATATATGACTATAATAATACTTTTTTTTTCATACTATTTTTTATTTTTATAATTTTATTTTTACGTTCGTTTTATGAAAACTTAAAATTAATGAAAGTCTTTCTTGTTAACTTTTTCACTCAGGCAACACATTCCTGTCTTCCGGTAACAATAAACAACACCATTATCTCTCACTCAAACAAAGTGAAATGTTTTGGTTTGATATTCAACACATGTACACGTAACAATACTTGTACAAAAAATATCTTTTTTCTTGCAATATAATCGGTGAATAAAGTGTAATTCAAACAATATTATAACAAACGTGTTAACATAATATGCTAATATAATATGGATTAAAAATTTTCAATACCAAATTTGTAATTTTATTTTTTTCATATATATATTTATTATTATCTAATGTTTTCATATAGGTGCATACAATTTTTTTTGGATTCTGAGTGATAGCAAAAAATGTATTGGTTTTACAATGATATTTTTTTATTTTTTTTTCTGTGTTCAAAAGTTGTTATAGTAAACCTGCACCATTTTTAACGTATGATACCTTAAAAGAAAAATAATAGATCCGAGATGGTACTTTATTTGAAACGTTTTTTGAAATTTTGATTATTTTTGAAGTTATGAGGAAAACAAAAAACGGCTAAATTTTTCGAGTTGCTCCAATCGACGTGAAATTCATATGTCATTTAGTAGGGTCTTATGAGTGTTCTGCTGAAATTTCAGTCGATTTCGTTCATTTTTGAGGAAGTTATTATAAGTATCTTAAAAAATTTCGTTATTTTGGGTGGCCATGTATTTCTTATGGAAGGCCCAAATAATTACGGGACAAGTGTTTTTTACACGTCGATTTAGATTTTTTTTTTTTCGATTTTTGTGATCACTTTTTCTAGTTGAAAGACTGCTCCGATTTTAACGTACGATACCTCAAAAGATAGATAAATGATCTGAAATGGTACTTAAGTAGAAGCGTTTTTTAAAATTTTGATTATTTTTTAAGTTCTGAGGAAAAAACGAAAACGGTCAATTTCCCATAAGTGCTCCGTTTGACTTTAAATTTACATGCGTCATTAAAACGATTTTAACGAGTTTACTGTTTAGATTTTAAACGATTTTGATCATTTTTAAGGGTGTTGTGGAATTTTGAAATTTTTGAATTATTGAATTTTATGCAGTTATTGTTCCATAAAACCTCTAGTTTTTACGTTTAAGTCTCGAAACTTTAATATAATCTAAACAAGATAGTTTTACATACGTAGTTGAAAAATTTAGAAATTTGGTTATCACAATTTTGGTTTATAGCCGATTATAAATTGTTATTTTGTAGTAAAACTCGTCATTCCGGGCGGCCGTGTATTTCTTATGGGGGGAACAAATAATTACGGGAAACGTATTTTTTCCAGATAAAATTAAAAATTTTTTGATCTTGACATCCAAAATAAAGATCGGACCAAGCTGAAACTTTTACACAATACCAAAATAGAGGAGGTACAGATTTGATAAAAGATTTTCACGTTAAATTTGTTTTTACCACGACGTATACCACATAACTGAGCTCGCTCAGAATCGTATTTTCGAAAGCAATGATTTATCGTTGCTTTCAGAAATTAAATAACTTGGGTACTGCAGGGTCGATCGTCAAACAAAAAAATAGTAATTACATATTATTTTAAAATGGAAAAAAAAAAAAACAAAAAGTAATTCACTAACAGGATTTAAAGTTAATAATTATTTCATTTGAAAAAAACAATGCGATTCGTAAAGGCGTTAGGATTTGCACGCCGAGCGTTGTATCAGCATTTTGTCAACAATTTTAACAAATTTGTTTGATTCATATCTTGTACCTATTTAGGTATTGTTGAATGCATTTTGGTTACACTATACTTGTTTCACAAGCTGTTCAAAATTTTAAAATTAACTTTTTTTCAGGCCGCACGCTAAATGTACCGCTAAATTCTTAAGTCTTAAAAATCAACATTGAGTTAGTTTCAAAATGTTTTCTAAAAAAAAAAAATCACTAAAATAAATTCCAAAGTCACATAGGTATTTAACTATACGTATTTTCAACCCTGTATTACAGTTTCAATGCTTTTAATTAAAAAAAAAAAAAAAAAACTTTTTATTGAAACCACAAAAAATATCGAAAACTGTAAAGTTCAATATACTTTGCACGAAGCGAATCGGCCATACTACGTCAATTACTACCCACGCGTTACCTACAGTGATCCCGGTTCTTTTTTTTTTTGTTTTCTATCACTCCTATATAAGTGTTTCTCTTTATATTTTTTATTTTTTTTTTACAAGAACCGTCCGCTTTTGTATATAAATATAATATGTATAAAAAAAAAACAGTCGAGACCGTCGCGGCAGCCTTTCGGCGTCGTTGTCCGCGTGATCCGCGCTCGAGACGAATGCATTATTCAGCGCGTGTCTATTTGTTCTTATTAGAGTAAAAGCAAATGGCAGCAGAAACAGAGTTAAATCTATACATATATATATATATATTTATATACATATTATATTATGTGTGTGTGTGTGTTGAATACGTCGAGTAGTGAAATACTCGCACTTTGTACAAATATGACTCTCGGGCGAGAGCAAACACAATGCCGGGCGGATAGAGTTTCGCTGGATCGGCTTTGACGAGGGATTTTTTTTTTCATATATATAGGTAAACAAAACGTATTTATAAAATATTATAATGCATGTACCTACTTTGCGATATAATATTGCATTATGTACGAGAGCAGCGCACAGCCAGGGCTGCAGGGACGGACGAGCGCGAAAACATCGCGTATATACGCCAATATTGGGCGAATTGGTGAAAAAGATTAACCGCGATGTGTTAAGTTAAGCCACGATAGTTCAATTGAACTGCCTTCAGTTGTTAAAAGTCAAGATAGAAAATGAAATAAACTTAGCCGAGTGTGTAAAAAATCGTTTATATTTTTGCTAGAACGTTCACAGATCATAAAACCTGTAAAAGTTAATAGTATATTTACAGTATTTTTTTGCTTACCTAAATAGTTAGGAAAATGAACGATCAAAATACGAAAAAAAAAAGGCCACGAACTAGTTTCGGTTGTTGGCTCGATAACGAAAAAAAAAAACAATCAAGTGGTGTAGCTAACTTCACAACAATGATAATTATAAGTATTAACTGTATAAAAAGTTGAATTAATGCAGTACAATTTTTAACTGAACGAGTAAGTAAGTTAAGAACAAAAAAAAAATTAACTAAGTTAAAAAGAAAAAAAAAATGATTAACTTATTAACTACCTTTGTTGTGTACTTTAATAGTTTTTTTTAAGGGTAATTTAACTCAAATCTGGATTAAATGTTTAAGTATTACGTCAAGTGCCGTTTTACATTCAATATAATATTATTAGCAAAGTATCTATATGTAGGAATAGTACCCTAAAACCCAGGATACGGTCTTGGGCTAATTTATAAAAAGACAACGAAAAGAAATCATTACATTTTGAGCTGAGCGAGAATTGCTACACTGTAGCTAATGTTAGCTAGAGGCAATTATCCACCGGTCATTTCTGTACTAAAATTCATTTTTATATTTTATGTACCAGCTGACATAAAATTTTTATGAATAATAATAAAAAAAAAGCCTATACATTATTGTCGGCGCACTGAAGATTTATAGTAGGTATGTAGGAAAAATATGGTTGTAGAAAAATTGATAATCACGTCACAGTATTGAATGCGATTTAAAATAAAACGCAAACACAATACACTGATTAATTGGCACGGTACATTAATCTAAAAAATAAAAAGAGACGGTTTGAAATTTAAGTAGGTAGGTTAGTAGGGTACTTATGTAGTACACACTATACTGTAAAAACCTATTCAATAAAACTCTAGAATGATTTAGCAATACGTGTTTGAAATAATTATTTGATTTTACTTTTTACTTCTGGGTCTAAAGTTAAAACTTATAATTCCGTAAACGTTTACAAAAGACAGGTATAAATTATTTTCGCCATAGTAAGCATACCCAACCAATTATTGATCGTGTACTATTTCCTACTTTATTTGAATGCATTATTGAGTGCAATGTGTGTACCAGTGATAGTGAATCAGTTTCATTTTCATACATTTGTTGACGACGAAAACAAGTCCGTATGTTTTCTACTATGAATCCGGTTGCCCCATTGACAAGCCCTTTATTTACGTCAATTTTCGATCTTTACATTACTTTGGGTCCCACGAAAATGTCTAACTCTTTTGGCAAGCCTCCTGTTTTATTTATATCTTTTGGTACGATATCATCTAAATTAATGTTGTCAAAATCTCTGGCAATAATTTTGATTCCCGTAGTTTATTTAAGTAAATATTTCCCCTATTTATATGTAATAAGTATTCCATAATTAATATTATCTACTCTGTATATATATATATATATATATATTTATATTTATATTTGCATATGTTTTGTACATATTTGTCTATTTTATAATCTAGGTCCTAAGTTTATTAATGTATTTGTTATATGCTTTTGTCCGTAAGAATTATAATAAATAAATAAATAACTTCATGTACTTCTTTATTTCATCAACGTTAAATTTAGTGTGGTGTGAATATAAAATATTCAATATTCAAATACTATTCCATGACATATTCTGCATCCTTAAGTTAAGTGGGGGACATTTCAAGCATTGATTGTTCAAAGCTGACAAATTTTTAAAAATAGATTACTCTTGTGATTTTGTGAAAGCAAAAAAACGATAAAGAATAACACTATGCATTCACATTTCATGTTTTAATTTAACTTTGATAATTTTTTTCATTTTGACTTCTGTTCAGTGCCGGATTACCCATAAGGCGGAGTAGGCGCCCGCCTTGGGGCCCTACTCATTTAAGGGGCCCCGTGAAAACGAAAAACCACAATTTTGTTAAAGATTTATGTAAAAAATAATTTTGTTGGGGCCCAAAATTTTAATTGCCTAGGGGCCCACCAATGTTTAATCCGGCACTGCTTCTGTTTTGTAACATTTATTACTGTGTATAACAGCTGTATGATATTCTTTACAGAAAATTAATTCAATTATGGGGCAATAAAGCAATAGCAGCAATGTTATGAACACGATTATAGATGAGACCAGAGATACAAACGAATCCGAGGTAAGTCCGAGAGTTTTAGGAGATTCAATGGGATCGGTTATAGGATATGATGCTTTATGCAGAAGTTCTGATAATCATTCCCCACACGATACAAGCAGACATAACCTAACCTAATCAAAGCTCACTTTGATTTCTGTTTAGCACATATAAGCAAACGTAACAAAAGTTATCTAGGAGCGTTAAAAGCAGGCAAAACTCTAGGATGCCAATGATGTCAAACTTTGTTCTTATTATGTGTTTGGTATGCTCTGCCGCGTTCTATTAATGGTATTATATCATTAGAACGTAAGGTAACCTAAACATGAATCAATAAGTATCTTGTTAAAATCTAAGTTGTTGACCCATACCTTGGAGATATTTTTTATCCATTTTGCTTAGAGATTCACTGTCAGCTCGAGCCGGTGTTTTTAAATGTCCTCCAGTAACAGTTCCTGTCAAAATGAATGTATTCATAGTATTTGTTTTTATTTTTAGAGATCTGTTTCCTCGAAAAGAACATGTATTTTCTGAAGAAGATTTAGACTAACAGTTAAACTAATTTTTGTCAAATACCAAACAAAAATGAGACAAAGAACTGAGGAGTTATTCAAGAACGTTCTTAAGTGAAAGGATAACTAAAAAGTTTTCAAGATTCTCTCACTAAATTTAAATTCTCAGACTTTTCCAGGTTTCCAAAAAAAACCCTGAAAATTTCCATTTATTTTTTTGTGTTAGAATTCTTCTAAAATTTATTCAAATACGATTCTGACTATTATTGTTGCCTATATATTTTGAATGATTTACATAAAACCTTCTGGAACTGCTAGTACTTAAATAATATGCATGAGTTACACAAATATACACAATACCAGATGACCACAAAAATAAAAAAAACAGGTTTTTATACTATTTAAAATAATTAAATGATTATTTATTGAATTTTAACTATTAACTATACCATTCACCTAATACATTTAATGTTTATAATATAATATGTAATAATATAGTTATTACTTATTTCATTTATCAGTTGTAATATCAAAAAAATTATAAAATAATTTTCTAATTGAATTGAATACATTACTTCTTGTTTTAACAACAACAAACGTAGCACATTTATTTTACATAACAATTATACTATAGTTATAACTTAAGATGAATCAAACTGTTCAAAAATAATAAATTGTCTAACCAATTAATACCAACAAGTAATCAATCTTATATTCTATACAACTGTGACTAGTACTAGTGATAACTGATAAGCAATTGGAAAACCAAGATTAAATATAATTAATTAACAGTTTAACTGTGTACACATAACTAACTGACAATAATTTTAATTATTAATTTTATTTTTTGAAATTAATATTTATTTCATATTTAAGTATCGTTTTTTATGGGATCTTGTAAATTTCTTTTTATAGATATACAGTATTTCTGAAACCATTGCGATTACTCGTACTGGTACGCAAGAGTTTTTTTTTTTGTGCTGGAATACGATTAATAAATAAACGTGACTTATATGTATATAATGACACAATGTAAGATTTCTAGGCACATCCAAACAGCAAGAGGTCGCTCACACCTATCTATATATTATGGTGTATCTAGAAAACTAGATTGAAATTGCAAAATATTTTAGTTTTTCCTTGATTTATACATTAAACACTAATTGTATTCTAAATTTGAAGCTTCTATGTCTGCTAGAAGTGCCTTAGAGTGTTGATAATCGGTCAGTGAGTGAGTGACAAAATTAAAAACTTTGACTTGTCATAACTCTTAAACTACTGGTTCAAATTAAATGAAATTTGAAATACACAGTATTTATACAAGGCTTGCTTGGTTACTGAAAATTCAGGCTTTTAGTTTTATCCACAACAAAGTTATGGGGGGTCAAAAGTGGCCTGAACTGCTACGAGAAAAGGATGGTACGGCCGCATAACCCAGATTGAAATAGGAGCTCAATACAGGGTGTAGTAATAGCCCTGAGGAACCGTAGGGACCAGCAGATCAGTCATTTTTCATTTTTTATTAGTTATCACGTTTTTCACTTATAATTAATGCACACATTGAACCAATAGTTTTCTAAAAAAAAAAAAAAAAATGTATTATAAACCCTCTTAGTTACGTCTGGAGCTACCTCTGAGTCTGTTAAGTTTGCTAAGAATATAAATAAAAAAATTTAGTTTGACCCATCTCTAGATAGTAATGGACACAAATAATTTGTTTTTTATGTATTGTTTGGAGTTAAATATTTTTGCATGTTTAAAAATATCGTAACATAATTAAAAAAAAAATGTAAGTTTGAAAATAATATTTTAAATAATATGAACTAAGTTTTATGCAATTAGACTTTGACCAATCTTAGGATAAGTGCAATTACTTCTTCAATTGATAAATTTATGAGAAGTGTTTGAATTTCAGAATTGTCACTGATAATTGACAACAATTGTTTGGAGAGTTGTCTCGGAGTCTAGTTGTGTACGAATCAGATTTGGCTGCTACAGGTGTTTCTCCACAACTCCTAAAAATGCAAAAATTTTTTCATGAGTCATAAATAAGATATAAGATCAGAACTTATAGTTTTTCATCAGTAGTTGAAGGCTTGAAGTATATAGGGAGCCAAGTGCCATTTTTAACATTCTTTAGAAATTGTGTTTTTCTTACACCACATTCACTAAGCGTTATTTGTTATTGTTAACTGTACCTTCTAATAATCTTGTTTTGGCACTAAAACCTCATTTAACATAATTGGAATTGGCACATTAGATTCTATTCCAGTGAAAACTCAATTAAATGGCACTTAGCTCCATACATACTTTAAGCCTTCAGTTTTCAGAATTAATAATTATAATATAATATGTGCATTGCGCATCTAGTTATTCAATTTGAGGACTATGACTTAGGCAGGTTGTGGTGGTAGATACACTTCTAAAATTTTCTTATTGCTAGTTACACAGGTAACACTACCAGAATATAATACACTGTTCTGAATATAGACAATTCTTAGTGTATTTCAAAAGGTGTACATCTAATATGTATGCAATATTTAATAAATATAACTTATACATATAATATCAATTAAAATGAGTATATCAAAATCAACTACTAGAAAGTTTTGAAGTGAGTGACTAGCCTGAAAAAGGTCATACGCTGTTTCCAGCATATTGTGATGAAAATTTTAAGGGAAATTATTAACTTACATATGTGGATGACATTTTGGTGATGGGTAATATAGGTACTGAGGTAATGGCAAAAATTGATGATCCACTTAAAACAGTCAAACCAATGGGTCTTAAAGTTAATCAAGATAAATCAAAGTACATAGCTGTCAGAGCAGAGGAAATAGAAATAGAGTTTCTGACTATCAGGGGGTAACACCTTTCAAGCAAAAATGATTTTTAAAACTTAGGTACAAATATAGATACGTACAACAATATGCGTAATGAAATAATATTATTAATAATCTCAGCGGCTAACAATGGATATTTTGCAATCATAAAACTATTTAAAACTATTTTAAACTAATATCAAAACTCTTATATAAAAGTTCAAAGCTTAACCTATATTTGAGTTATTTATGTCCAGTCTTAGCAAAACATAGTCTGAGACAAAAGGAGACAAAGATAAATTGTTTATTTAAAAGGAAAGTGGAAAGTACACCATCAAATTTATGGTCCTATTTTTAAAAATTACCAAACAAGTAGATATCATGGCTATTTAAAATACCAAACATTCATCAGAAGCAAACGGATTGATTTGGACACTTATGGAAATAATGGTATCCGTAAACAAGTTATGATAGATGAATCAACAGTAGAAGACCCAGAGGCCACCCTAAGCAAAGACGGATGAACACATTAAAAATTGATGATAAAGGTTGAACTTGGGAGAGGTGGTAGAAAAAGTGGAAACATCGTAGGCCCTGAATGGGCTGTAAAAGTTAAAAATAAATAAATAAAATAAAAATAAGCTTACTTGATTTAAAAATATGATTAATTGGCACATTTTGCCAACCATATTCTTTTAGAGTATCCTCATCTACCAGTTAAGTAAGTAGTTCTGATAAACACACTCCAAATTCGGTGTTTTGGTTTGATTCTTCACTTGTAGAACTATCATTATCCTGCAATTCATCAATACTGCCATCATTATCATTGTTCTCAACCTCATCATCTAAATCCTTCTTAATGGTTCTCAACAGTTGAGCTTCCAGTTGTTTCATTTCAACATCAGCCATAATTACAGCCGACATATCTCTATGCTTAGAACGCATGTGACGTAATAGACAATCCTGACAAATAAATGCACGTCCACATTCATAACATGCACGTGGTGGTTCTTTAGCATGAGTTAAGTGAATTTTTAATGATGACTTCATAGCCAATCGTTTTTCACAAATTGGGCAGGAATGAGCTTTAATCTCAGAGTGAACAATATGATGACGTTGCACATCTTCTTTTTGCAATAAAACTTTATTGCATACAGTGCACATAAATGGCTCCGCTCCTTCATGTACATATTTGACATGGAGTGTACGACGAGAGCGGCAATTGAAAGATTTTCCACAAGTGTAAAACCATTTTCTCCTAAAAAAAAAAAAAAATATTCTCATGGATAAATTTTAAAATTTAACACTGTGTTTATAAATTTTTATTTTATGATGTTAACCTGTGTGATGGAATAAATGAACACGTAGCTGTGAAATTCATATGAATGTTTTTCCACAAAATTTACATGAATGAGGTTTAAGTGCAGTATGTGTTTTGACATGATGATTTAAAGTTTCTTTGGCTGCGAATTTGGCGTAACACTAAACAGATTTTTAATTAAAAGCACAGCTTGGAAAAATTTTTTGCTAAAAAGGCTTACTTGTGAACATTCATATGGACGTTCTCCTTTATGAATTCTGCGATGTTTCATCATGACTCCACTGGAGGGTCATTCCATGTGAAATCACCCAGGTCATGTCACCCACTATTTTA
>CM029357.1:46863157-46874094 GCA_017140985.1 Hormaphis cornu | reverse complement strand
CACCCAAACTACTTATTTCAATTTCAAACAATGTGGATTTATCTGACTTGGTCACTGACATGTTAGTAGTAGACAAGTATAAGATAAATATTAATATATATATATATTAGTATTAGAGCCTTCTTTCTTATAATAAATTAATTTTGAAACTATTAAGTAATTGTGATATTAATTAGTGTTACTCAACCTTTTAATTTAAGCAACGCGTATCATCACGATCATCATTTACTTTATTAAAAAAAAAATATGATACAGTAGGACTCCGGGGAAGTAAACGAATTATTGAGATGAAACAATTAATAGTATTCATTAAATTAAATTTATTTAGTTTTTTTTTTTTTTTTTTTTTTAATGATGTACATCGACAACAGCTGAGGTCATTAATATAGTCACAGTAAATTAAGGTTGCTGGTTTATGCTATTTTGTCTCTGTTATTAAATTATTTGGCGTTTATTCTTCTTTATAGAGCTTGAAAATCGTACGATTGATTAGTTATTTTAGATGGTGTTTGACAAAGTGTTTTTGTTTGGAACTTGGGATAATATTATAACCACGCTTATTTACTCGTAGATAACAGTGATTATAACACAAGGCACACGGATACGGCGTAATAATTGATAGACCCAGGTGCAGGCCGTCCGCTATTCGTGGCAGTGGTGACTCGTAGATTGCTAACTTCATACCGGTTAGATTACCTAACCTGCAAGTTTGATAATTCATCGTGCCATTGTTTATAATATCAGTCATTCTGCATACATCTATAATATACTGTTGTCAAATTTTATGTTGTCCCGTTTAATTTTAAAACAATATATACAATTGACAGTACTGTTGTTAAACTTTTTTGATTACAAGTGTTTTAATTAATAAGGCTTGTTCCCGGAAGTGTTATTTTGTCTGTCGCAATCATGTCAACACAACGTCGGAACATTTGACAACTGATGTGGAATCGAGAAATAAATGTAATTTAAATTATTTGTATTTATATTATATACTTTATACTTTTGATTTTACGTTTGATTGTAGTTGTGTGAGTCATTGACAATTTTATAATACTCGTTCAATTGTTAGGATCGATTTCGTGCTAAATGTGCTTTGAATAATTAAATAGAAACCTAGTGTATTTCGAATCTCGGATCGTCTACCGTACTAAACGGACATAGATTTTTGACTGTCATTGTTTTAATTGAATTATAGTATGTTAGCATCAGTATCCAATAATTGTCAAGTTATATTGTGGGATCCATTTTTACAAAAAATCAAAACTGGTTTTAAAACATTACACTGTGGCAATATATTTAGTGTGAAGGTATGTAAACAAGAATGACAATTTTTGTAAAATTTGAAATTTTATTTATGATCATTTTGTTTATGTATACTAACTCGTTATTAAAAAAAAACGTTTTAAAATTAAACATTTGTTTGTGTAGGTATTTGATTTGATAGATATTAAAAAATTTTTTTTTTTGTAAAAATAATATTTTGATAATGCAATATCTTGATAGAGTTTGTTTTATAGTTTTTACCTAATAGTTATGACGATGTAGTAGCAACTGGCGGTGCTGATTGTAGTTTACACACGAATAGTGTCTCTACAGGAGAACAATTGACTGTTTGCACTTGCGCTCAATTGCAAGTAAAACCAATTGCCATAGCAAGTCACACACTCCATGTATTCTGGGATGCGTCAGAAGATGGGGTCATAAGGTATTTTTCCAAATTATGATTGTTTTAAATTCAATTGCAATAATTAATTAATCTGCTTCTTCTCTGCCCATTAGTTGTTATTGTTAATACCTACTATATTAGTTTTTGTTTAAATAATATTCTGGTCATGCACAATTATTTGTTATTCTCTTAGGCAATATGATACCAGAATGAGTTATAATTGTACCCAAGAACCAACAAAAAGTACTTTGGTGTCCACATAAACCACTTTTTGGATATTAGCCGAAGCTAAATGTTTGGATATCAACCAACTTAGAACTGAACAGCTAGCAGTTGGTGCTAATGATCCATATGTGAGACTATATGATTGCAGGATGGTTCATTTATTGTCTTCTCTTATGGTAAAAAATCCAAATTCAACATAACTTTCCATTGTAGTTATCAAGTATAACAATGATGAACATGAATATAAAACAAAATCAAGCATTTGTACTGAAAACATTGTTCAATATTTTGTTCCAGGTCATGTACATTTATATAAACGTAAAATATATAAACACCCTAAGATAACTTATTTAACTTGCAGTCCTGATGGACGAAAGCTGTTAGTTAATTATGGCAATGAATACGTTTATCTTTATAATGTATTGTACCAAGTAGAAAATGCATTTTACAACATTCCAAAAGCGTTAAGAGAACATGGTAAGTTTTTATTAAAATATTTGTATCCATTGTATAACAAAATACTTGACATTAAAATTTTAAGGGCAAAATGGAGAACGGTCATCAACAGATTTGTTAGATCCAGTACCTTCAGCACATTTAGAGCTACCATATGAAGTAGAACAGTTAAAACTTAAGGCAAGACATATTAGAACAAAAATAAATATTTTACAAACTTTAGTTTTAACATTTTATCTTTAGGCTAGTTAATTATTTATTAGAAAAAACTGAGAACACGGCTGCTTTAAACTTTTACAATGATGCCTTAAGTATTTGAAAGAGTAATGTATTGTTTTTGAATAGAGCTGCAGCTTATATTGAAAGGAAATGGAATGGCAATTTCTATGCTACTTTCAAAGACCGAGTAACTGCGTTGAAACTTGAGCTCATTTTTGCTTGGCTGTATGCTTATATGAATCAAAAAAATCAGAGAATCCAAAAATTGTATTGTATTTACATCAATCAACAACTAAATACCCGTTATATAAATCTAGCATGGCTTCAAAATTCTCCATGAGAATTTAATATAACTACAAGCAAAGACTATTAACAAAGAAAAAATTGTTGGTAAGTCATACATTTATTTTAAGTCCTCAATTGGATTTTTGTTCTTAATAAATAATAATTCATGTATAGACAATCTACGTTTTAAGTCTGCTGACAATGTTAAAAGAGACTAAAGCCGATTTGTCAATACGTCCACAAATCTAGAGAATGATTTTTGAAGAATATTTTATTGCCAAACCAAAAGATTATCATACTAGATATAATGGACATTGTCATATGTTAACAAACATAAAAGAAGCTAATTATTCTGGGAGGTAGATAATACATTTTTCTGTTATTACTTGTTATTAATTTTTTTTGTTATTGAATAATATTGATCATTTGATTTCAACTTGTTTAAGCCAAAAACAAACATCATTGTTGCTGGTTTGAACGATGGTTTATTTTTGTATGGGACAATAAAACAGAAAACAATTTACTTGTACTTCAAGGGGACAGTTCAGTTGTTAACTGTTTACAACCACACTCTTCAGAGTTCTTGTAAGCAACTAGTGGTACTGATAATGAAGTCAAATTATAGACTCTGGAACTAGACGTAATGAAAAATTATTTAATTATTTATTTTTATTAAATAATAAACTCAAATAATGTTATTTTAGGAGTTCAATAAAAACTTTGTGAAACACCATCAAAAAACAGCAATGGTAAATCAAAGACAACAGATGAGGAAAGATTCAATTTCCATCTAACCATTACAGAATTAAAAGAAGAATTAATATAATCATAAGTTTTTTTAATTTTTATTGCTACAAGTTATTGCTTATTTCAACAAAAATCAATAACAAATTGTGATGTAATTAAGGTTCATTTGATTAATGAACTACTTAAATTATTTATTATTATAACTGTGTTATAACTAGTAATACCTAAATAATAATGAATACAACAGTAAAAACATAATGCTATATGAGACGTTCCCCCATCACTACTCACTATCAGTCACGTACGCACTATCTTTGATATCATAACATAATAATCAATAATATCTGTTATTATTTAATAATATAAACGTTACATCTTTCTTACATTTTTTTTTTTTATTTACAAAACAAATAAGAAACAATATAATTACAATAATTAAAAAATATTACTGATAAAAATAAAAATTAAAACAAAATAAGCTTAAACCTTTAAACTTTGTAGTTAACTATTTTAGTTTTCCTTCCATAATTTATTTTTAACAACGCATTTACTTCTACTCTTTTGTTCTTATTCTCCTGTTTCTCTAAAATATTTTTCTCATCTACAGTCTCTACCCCATTCTCCTCCTATTTTTCATTTAAATTAATTTTTTTTTTTTTATTATCAATATTTATTAGTTATGTTTTGTTTTATTATTACATATTTATTACAATCAGTTCTTTTTTTTTTTATTGATCAAAAATACATCGACAGCTAGGCCATCAGTATATATACATTGATGGTATTTACATTTTAATATTTTTAAGAAATAAGATTAGGTTTCTTACATCATGTGGTTTAGGACCTAGAGCTTGGCAGATTTACAATCAGTTTTATTCATATTATTATGAGAAGTTTCTAAGATTGTCTATTTCATTTCTTCTTTTAATTAATAAATATTTTATTCAAATTATACATTATTCTAGGTTTTAATAATTTATCTTTTATTGGTAATTTTATTTTACATATTTTATTCTATAATAATTGAGCATGTAATATGTTTGTTCCTGAAATAGGTGTATTTCTATTTTCCATCAGCATTAACAGTAATTCTTCAATTTTTGACTCATTAATTTTTTTTAAATTTTCTTGGCAACTCCAACAGATTTTTCAGCAATCCCATTACTTTCGGTGTAATATGGACTAGAAGTATTTATTGTTAAGTTCCTCTCTATGCTAATTTGTTTCATTTTAATTGAGTTCAATGGCATATCGTCAGTTCTCCTTTGGTATACCATGTTTAAAAAAAAAAAATTGTTAAAACTATATCATCAGAATCTTTAGATTTTAATTTTATATCAATCCATTTAGAATAATAGTCCCCCCCACAAGTACCATAAATTATTTATTTTGATAAACTAAAATATCACATCCAACTTTTTGAAGTGGAAGAAGGTTAGGTCGTTCTTCTATTATTATTGTTGTTTACAATTTTTGTTACTGTATTTTTCACAGATTGTATTTTTCCTTCACTAAATTTGTTCCCTAAATATTTTATCACAACAAAAACCCTTCGTAAACTACGTGTAAAAATGGCTAAGCAAAAAAAAAATATTAAATCTTTGAGCACTATAAAGATGTGATATCATGAATAAATGCTAAGTATATTGAATTTAAGTAAACTTGTTTTGTTTTAATAATTTATTTACTTGGCGAGGAATTATTTCTTAAAGAAACAAGGTATAATCAACAAAATTAAATGGTGAAGGACTACTAAAAATAACTTATTATTATTTTTAAAATATTATAGTTGATATTTAGAAACGTAGATTCTAAATAATTCCTCGCCAAGTAAATAAATTATTAAAACAAAACAAGTTTACTTAAATTCAATATACTTAGCATTTATTCATGATATCACATCTTTATAGTGCTCAAAGATTTAATATTTTTTTTTTGCTTAGCCATTTTTACACGTAGTTTACGAAGGGTTTTTGTTGTGATATCACTAGTTTTTATAATCAATAATTTTAATAATGATAATTTATCTACATATCTATGTAAATTATATATTTTTATTCATAACTTAATCTAATTAATTTTTTTTAATTTTGTTTTTCTAGTATAATTATATATACATCTTTGCCACCACGAGGCCATCTTTCTTTATTAGAAATAAGGTCATTACACCGTTTATTATACTTTTTTTATCCGGGGTGGATAATAATTTTCGTATGTATGCCGTCGCGTCATTTGTATTTATTACAAATGGCGCGACGGCAAATAGTGAAATGCACAACAGTATGGGAGACGCCGTCACTCGGCACTGAATTCGACAGTTGTCATTTTTGCTACCACCTAGGCCTCGAGCTGCATACGCGAAATCGAGTGGGGAAACCGCCGACGCGACACTGGCGACGACGACGATGGTGGCGGCGGCGGGCATAATTCCCAAAAAAATATAAAATTACATTAAAAATTTCGCACTTTTTCATTTATAACTTCATTTCTAGACGTTAGATTTTGATGATTTTTACAAAAGCACAATCTAAAGAACTTTTCTGATGTTTTGGAGTTTACTAGGAGTTAATTGATGCATTAAAAAATTAGTTATGTCCGGGTAAAGAAATACACGTATTTTGCACAGTTTAAATGGGAAGATCCTGCTTCGATATACTATAGCTAACTGTCGTGCCGTTTATTTTTTTTTTTTTACTTAGCTCGCGCCACGACCGTGGCGCTGGATTTCATTGAGTATATTATATTGAAATGTATTTTCGTTAAACTCTATATTATTTTCTCTAATTTTTTCTAGTTATTTAACCATGATGTTTTACTGGTTCTGCATGTATTAAATTATCATCCACATAATTAAAAACACCCTAAATATCTTTAAATAATTCTGTATTATACTACCGATATACCAGTAGGTATTGTAGTGTATTAAACAAATAATATTCATAGAATGCCTTTTAAACATTTATTTTACCGCATTATTTAGTCAATACTGATTATTATCAATACTATTTTCCTGACATAACAAAACTACTTTTACACTCTCTACATTGTACTTATACGCTTTCATTTTCTTGTAGCATTTTTTAAATATCTGTTCACCTACAAAATACCTAGGTATTGAAATGTGTGAAAACCTTTAATGGGACAAACATATTGATTCGCTGGTAATCAAACTTAGAAAACTATTTTATGCCTTTAAACAATTGAGACAGTTATTACATTTTACACAAATAAAAATGGTATACAAAGCGCTGGTTGAATCTTTTCTAAGATATGGTATAAATGGTTGTGGTGGGGCAAACATATCAACTATGAAACAATTACAAGTAGCACAAAATACAATACTAAGAATTATTTTTAAAAAAAATTGGCACTATCACAATGAGCTGTTTTTTTCTAGTTTCAATGTCTTACCGTTAAAAAAACTCTTTTTCGAAACTGCATATATTTTCTTGTTAAAAAATAAAAAAATTTAAGCATTTGTACATAACATAAATACTCGATACAAACAAAATAATATCATAATTTCTGAAATGCATAAGTTCATAACATAAACATCCTTTTTATTTGTAGGTTCTTTAATACCAATAAGCTCCCAGAATTTTTGGTTATGTTGGATATAAAAGCATGACTTACAACAGGCTGAAGATTTCTTAGACATTGTTTCATAAACAAATAAAGCTATCTACCTGTATTTTTTTACTTTTACATTTTTGTTTCTTTTTTGTCATATAGATATCGTATGGAATCTGTTGGAATATGTAGTTTAACACAGTTATAATAATAAGTATAAAATTTATTGATAATGTGTAAGTCTAAGTATTACTTATGTAAGCTTACTAGTATGTTATTTTTATACTATAATTATAGTGAGCTAAGGATATGATTAACGGGCTGATCCTTTTCAGTGGGGTCCATTATCTTGTAAAGATTAAAATAAAAAGTTGAAAATGTACAATATGCAGTATCTTTCTTGTCCAAAGGTATATGAAAAAAGTTTAGTTTTGTTAGTGTATGATTTTTTTAAATTTAATTGAATAAGGGTTTTTAATACAACTTACCCATCTATACTCATACATTATTTCATTTTTATTTGTATTTAAATTTTTTATTTCACTTATTGTTGTTCTATTTATCAATTTTAGTTTAACACAGGTCTCTAATCCTAAAATAGATAAGTACTGCATCATTTTTAGCTACAGTAAAATGTTTATAAGACATAATGCTTTTATTATTTAATACATTTATTTTTAATTTAATAATTCCTACTACTTCAATATTTGTACCTCTATATGTTTCTTCATTTATGCATACATTAAATGTAAGCTACTGCGACTGACTGCTTGCTGACATAATATTTGATTACTCATTTGAATTTGGCATGACACAGGCAATTACAAACATACACAAGCATAAAAATATGTTTTAAGATATTTTTACAATTAAATAGTGATTTAAAAAAAACCTGTTACCTAGACATTGAAAATAGTTTTGATCTCATTTTCAACCACTTAAAGATATTTTGTTATTTTGTAGTATAATTGTTATTTTGTAATTTTAAATTATTTAATTGTTTTGTGATATTTAATCTTCAAACAAAATACATGTGTAAAAATAAATAATAGTTCTAAGGAAAATTTTAATAAATACTATTACTGATGTACTTATTAACTTAATTAAAATACTCTTATACGCTAATATGCGATCCCATGATTGCTGGACATAATATTAATTTTTTTTATATAATTCTCTTTTGAATTTGGGGAGAGACAGACGGTCTATTAGAAACTTACATACCCATAATAATATGTACATTTAAACTTCACAAATTAGTAATTACTTACAAAAAGGAAATAATTAAGATACTTAAGTAGTGATCAGTGATCTTGGAACATTGCATCAATACTAATAGTTATAAAATAATTATTTTTCTCTGTCTGTATGTATGTTAATATAGTATGCAGTATTTTTTGCGTATAGGTATGTAGAATAAAAATAAGTCTACAATTCTAAAAATTTACAACTCCTGCGAAATTCATGAAATGGAATGAATGAAAAAGGCCTATTCAAAAAATTGTGAATAAGGATACTAACAAGGACACTATGCCTATCCATATGATGTTTAGGCACAATTGTAAGTGAAAAGAGATGCCTATTCCAAATTAATCAAAGGTGCATGTGCATATGGTTGCCGGACGGTCTGCTAGACATAAAATTGAAATATTTGATACACAATGATTAGGGATGGTATAGCTCATTAGGAACATATCAAGTGTGGTTTATTTCGAAATACTGACCTACTCCAAAAAGAGTGTCACCCACAAGGGAGTTGTGCCGGCAGCTAATTTAACACAAAGATAAGATTCACTTAAAACTTCCCTTTGGGAGGGGGAGAGGGGTACAGCTAATTTCACCGTCAGCAAGTTTCACGCAAAGCCATCTCTGATGTCTAACCCCATCTAGGTGACGAGCAAAGCGAGGAGGCTAGTTGCAATAAAATAAAATAATTAACTTGATTCAAGTTTTATTTTATAAACTTAAATTTTAACTTCACTGATCACCTAAAAATTTTAATTAATTTTTAACTTATTAAATTAAATAATTACTAATACTTAATTGGTTTGTTCTGCGCATGTTACACCCAATACCGGCCGATGATTGGTCGGCGGAAACGGGTGCACGTCATAAATCGCGCGGATTTGCATTTGATTAGCTCCGCCGTCAGTCTACATGCGCGGATTCCGTGCGTTCTCTCATCGAATAGAGTATAGTAGTAACCGGTAACAATACTTTCCATGACGAACATGTATTCTTCCATAATCGACAGTTAGTTTCTTCTTAGATGAATTCTATGTATTATCTAAACATTTCTTTGGCAACGATGATAAGAGCTGATAAATCGCGTTTTTGAATTAAATTTTTGTCATAGATCTTAAATTCTTAAATCTTAAGATCTATGGTTTTTGCGTAATTTGTAATAAAACGAAACATTTACTTCGTACCTGTTTTCGTTATTGTTCCGAGATCACAATTCCAAATCACTTATACTATAGTGTAATACTAACAATTCATAATTGTTTAATACCAATAATTTTAATTTCTACGATTTGCACGTTTGAAATGAAAATTGTTGTTTAAGTTTATGAAAACTGGAATTTAATTTCAACTTTTAAATTGTTTTAGTTATTTTTATCTAAATATGGTGTTTACTGTATTATATTTCTTACAAATGGTTCTTTCCAGTCCGTTATAAATTCATGTGAGACAATTTGCATACAGTAATTTGTAAGTAAAGAATATAGTCTATAGTGTTACTTCCAAGTTGTGGCAAATAGGTATTCAATATCTGTTTATGTGGCTCCATGTTACCTTGATATTTCTATAATTATCAACAATCTGGTACTTTAGACTCCATGGAATTGGAATCTGCGTTAACATTGAAGAACGGCATCAAAATGAAATCAAAAATACGTGTGTGGAAGTTTCTAATATCAAACAAACACTGAAGGCTTTTTGTACGATCGAATTGGAGAAGTTTAAGAGTGCACACAAACAAGAAGTCAGTGAGTTAAAATATCCGTTAAAGACACTTTTGAATTATCTAAAAGACTGCGACTTGGATAAGCTTACAAAACGTATTAAAGACGATATTACAAAATCTCAAGCAAAACATAAGAAACTAGTTTCATGTTTAATAATCAAAATAAAAAAAAGTAAAATTTTTAAAAAAATAAGGCTGTGTCTTGAGACACAGCCTTATTTTGATATCTATTGATGACCTAGGTGTTTGGGTTGGTTATAGGTACACGGATCGTCTGTGTGCGGTGGGACTTAAACTGCTTATTAATGTTAACTGTTTAACTATACTTAAATTTTTCTTTTTAATCTATAAATTATTCTATTGATTAAACTATCATCAATAGATTTTGTTGATTTAATGTTTTGGTATAACCTCAATGGTCACAACGCAGATATTGAAACATGAAACAATGTATGTTGTTGATAATTATTAGTTTTTTAAACATTGACTGACTATTTATTTAATACACATTTGTTTTTAAATCAGGTGATATCCCAGGTGACATGCAAATAAAAGATCTTGAAAACATTATGCAAGAAAGGTGATTATTTATTTATTATCATATATTAAACATAGTTTCAAAAATAAAATTTAAAATTTTGTTTCAGAGATGATTTGCGTCCTGTAGCCATGACCCTGCGGCAGTTGTCTAAATATTTATGCACTTTTCTTATGACCAAGCAAGAAAAATTGAACAACTCAATTGTAGAACATATTATCTGTATAGAATGTGGTGGAATTTCCAATGAAAATGAGAGT
>CM029357.1:46828664-46841559 GCA_017140985.1 Hormaphis cornu | reverse complement strand
ACAAGTTAGTTTTACTTCGTAAATTTATGTTTTGAAATACACTACTTTATAAGTAATAATGTTTAATTGTTAAATTATGTTTACAGTTAGTTGTAGCAGATAGACGACTCAAGTCATCCCAACTGTTTATTAAAGTTCAAATGACTGAATGTGAAACCGTAAGAGAAGAATTTGATGACAAATTGGAGGCATTAAAATGTCAATTAAAAGAAAAAGAAAGAGAATCATTATACTCTGAAGTCCTTAAATCACATGTATTTATAATTTATTTAGTTAAATTGTATACTTTTTTAAATTAGTATTTATTTTAATTATGATAACATTTTAAGACTAAACAAGTGGTGACTTAGACAGAGAAAAAAAGTTTGAGATTAAAAAATTAACTACTTAAAACTGAAGAACTATTGAATGCATCTAAACTTGAAATTCAATCTATTAACACTATAATTCAAACTATGGAAAACAGAATAGACATTTTTGTAAAAAAAGAAATTTCTAAAAAGGACTCGATCAATCAGTTTACAAATATGTTAGAAGAAGAGCAAAATAACCAACAAGACATGCTTACTGAAATAAGTTAAAACTCTAACTCTAGACTTCTATTTTGTTTTTATGATAATATACTGAGATATTGGTTATTTTTATTATATTTCATAGTTAAATCGATTAAAAAATTTACTAGAAGAGCAATGTCAAAATGAATGTCCCGAACTTGCAGATATTGAAATTTTAATGAATAAAATTAGGCTACAGGTAAAGAACTCATTTTATTTGAACATTTTACACAAACTATGTTAACATTGATATTTTGTTACTGCTAAAGATGTTGAAAAAATTATTTCCAAACGTATAAAAGATTTTGTTACGTTTTGGATTGCTGAAGAGTGGTGAAGAGTTCAACAGTATCTGAAGATATATCTGTTGCGTAAGATTATTTTTTCATTATTTTGATTGCTTAGCTAGTAAAGTATACTTAAAGTAAATTCCAAATGGTTCAAGTTTAATAGAATAATTTATATCTAAAAAAAAATATATAAATATAAATATATAAAAATATTTAAGAATAATCTATATCTGATTAGGATCTAAATTGAAGTAATAACATTAACTCATTGAATCTAAATTGGCCAACTAACCAGGATTCACCTTTTCTATCTGGATCACTTATTTAATCAGAGTGACATATTAATCAAAGCAATCGGATTAATGAGATTATAAAAACCATATTATAAAACTTTACATTTTATAGGACGTAACAATCAAGTTAATATGACAATGAAATTAAGTTATTTTCCTAAATATTGAACTGTATTCAAATATTTAATAATTATACAATCATTTAAATAAATTACATTATACCTCTATAAAATGTTCTCTTAAGATAACAAAAAATTGTTTGGTTATTATTTTACAATGTACTCATGTAAGAACCAAAAATATATTTAAATCAATTCTGACCATTTATATCAAGCATAAATCTTTTAAATATGAACTGTTTAGGTTTTCAGTCACTGAGCTAACTCTGGATCATTATTTGTGTAAGAATTGATTTCAAATTTAATACACAACTATACTATAGATAATATAAAAATTTTAAATTTTACATACATAAGACATCAATGATTTCATACTTTTTTTACAATGAAAAAAATGTTTATAAACACTTAAAATGATATGAATTTTTTCATTTAAACCATTTGTTTATAATTTTAATAAAATATGTTCTACTTTTTTTTAGAGAAAGCTGTGAATTACCTAGTGTCATAAGAATTGGAAAAAATAGTTCTGCTCATTAAATGATGTATTCATTAGACTGCAAGAACGTTTAAACAGACTTTTTAAATCAGAAGACCCTATTTTTAAGCACAAATCAGATTAAAACATTGTAGTCAATAAACTCAATAGTCAGATCAAGGTGAATTATTTGTTTATATTTTAATTCTACAGAGGAAGAAACTGTAATGATTAAAATATGTTGATTTCTGTAAAAAATGTTTGGTTTCAAAAACTTCAAAATAATATTTTAGTTTTGATTTCTAGTGAGAATTATGACTTGAATATTTTTATTACTGTTTTTTTTTTCATCTTTTGTTTTGCGGTTTAAACAAAATCTTTCCATGTTTTCCTATCTTGAATATGATCTTCACAGTTTATTTTACCTATTAGATTTATGTCCTCTTTAATTTTTAATCTAGTCGCTTTTTTGGTCTATCTCTTGGCCTCTTTCCAATTGGATTCTATTTGACTCACCTTTATTCCTTCTGTGTTGTTCCTTTACATTGCATGTTCATACCATACAACTCTTTAGCTTTTCATAAAGTTTGTGAGGCATCCCAGTTTCTTCTTTTAGTTTCTTGATAAACCTTATATTTTTTTAAATGCTCTTTCTGTATCAAAAATGAACCGCATATTTTTCTCATTATTTTGTTTTTGAAAGTTATCAAACTTTAATCCATTTTCTTTGCAAGTAGCAGTCATATGCCAATATTAGTCTCACCACTGATGTGTATAGTTTTATCTCTGTTTGCTTTGAGAATAACGTGGATTTAAAATATTTTAGCCAGGCGTAATATATTTTGCTACTAATTTCTGTTTCAATCTTTTTTTGTTGGTTTTAATTTATTTCATAGTTTTTAAAATTTTTTAAATGTTTAGTTTACTTAAAGAGACATTGTATCACTTTCTATAGTTTCCTTAATATTTGTTCTTTCTTTGTTTATTTTCAATTATTCTGAATAAGGCTCTCTAAAGTTACTGTTAATTTTATTTATTTTCATCAATTTTTTAACTACATTAATAGTTCTGAACCCTTAAACAAATAATGTAAATTATTTTAAAACAAAGATTTAACTAATTTTGTTTTAAAAATATTATTGTCAAAGTCATTTTTAACTAAGGCAACAGTTATTATATCAAAATATTTACTTCCTGGGCCCCCACACGAGTTTACTCAGTAGGGCCTAGTATTCTACTGGTAGAAAATAAATAAATTTACCTATTTAAGAGGGATTTACAAAAATTGTTTCAACTTTAGTTGCATTTTACTTAATTTCTTACATTAATTATACTTGGCAATTTTAGTTATGGGTAATTTTCTAAAAAATTAATGTTAACTTTGACCATTTGGTTTTTATTGATTTCCCAAAATTAAGTACCAAGTCATTCACATTGCTGTTTGTCAATGTTAAGCATGTATAGTAATTGATATCAAACATACATGCTGAAATATGCCTTATTAAGTTCCAAATGTTGTTTATATGGTTTCATAAGTCATTTTCTATCATAAATAATTTTGTAAAATAACTTTCTTCTTTGAAGATTTTTTTTATTACTGTGAACTATAAGTATTGTAATTAATTTGTATTAAAGGTCATAGAATCTGAAGTTGTTATGTTACAAACACGATTAGCTGATAAAAATGATCAGTTAACATCTGTTAAGATGAAAATTGATGAACTTAGCATTATGAAAAATGAAAACCTCAATGCTGCCACTTCTCAACTGCAAGACAAACTTAAAAAAATTACAACAGAACACAAAGTATGCTGTCAAATTATGGGTGAAAAAAATCTTGAAGTTTGTTTTGTTTTTCAACCAATTTTTTGTTGTTTTTCTTATTATTTTGATGATTGTAATTTTATTTTATAATATTTTAATATTTTTAGATACAAAACTTGAAAGATTCAACAAAATATTTTAAAAGTATTAATTCTACTTACAAATCAAAACTTGATGAAAATGAAAACATTGTTTCTAATGCTATTAATAGTCTTGAATCTAAAGTTGTACATCTTGTTGAAGAAAACATGAGCTAACAAGTACATCAAGTCATTATTTTGATTTTAATCTTTATGTAACTAAATTAAATATTATTTTACGTAGATTGAATTGTCTAATAAAGTGTCTGAAATAAAAGCATTATCTCCTGAAATAAACCATTTACAAAATAATAAAATGGTTAGTGTTACTTGAATTTAAATAATTATTTATTAACTATTCTATTTTCATAAATTAATTAACACATTTGTAGATTCAAAACGTTGGAGGTCAATTAAACTGTACTGTTTCCAAAAGTATTATGACAGATACACACATTAGTGAAAATGAACAAATGTGGCGTGCAGTCTCCAATGATTCCAAAAGTTTAACTTCACTACAAATGTCTTATCATCATCAAGATATTTTTATTCGAAAACCATCAATATTAAGGTCAAGTCTACCGCCTCCCTTAGCTGACAGAGATAATACAAATATTCTTGATTCAATAAAAGTAATACTGATATTTTATAATTATTTTTAAATATTTGTTTTTAAAAGTATCATTGTTTGTCCATGACGAATTTAAATCAGCGTTAGCAAAAGTCAAATAAGAGTTAAATAAGAGTATAAAAGGATGCAGAGTGTGTGGTTCAAAAACTTAAACAATTAAAAAAGAAACTATAAAAGTTTTAAACTCAGAAGACAATGATCTAGAAAATCACAATTATGCCCTTGTAGAAATTGAAATTGTATTAGCTGATAAGTATTACAATATAGTGATACAACTTGAAAAAAAACAAGAGACAATAACTGAACTTGAAGTATTAACAGTGAATTTGTGGGCCGACAATCAGTCATTAGAATATATGAAAGATAATTTAGAGAAAAAAATCACTGCGTTTAAAGAAATAAGATTCAATCTGAAAGGATTAGTTGTTTAGAAAACACCAACAAAGAACTTTCGGATAGTTGTGAATATTTAAAAAACAATCAGGCTGATGTAAATAAAATGAAATCTTTGCAACATGATAGTTGGGCATTAAAAAAGGAGCTATTAAGTATCAAAAAGTTTAAAGTTGAAGTTGCTGAAAAAATTAAAAAATTAAAAAATGAATACAAAGAAATTGAAAATAAAATTTTAGCTGTTGTAGATAAGTATGAACATTTAAAGTTAGACAAAAATTGCTTAAAAAGTGAATTAGAAAAAAAATAAAGAATTGCATTCCCTAGGGTTATTAGGATATCAAAATCTATTAACCTAAGAGCAAAATAAAAAACATCATATTATCATGGACATACTAAAAACCATAGAAGAGTTGACTAATCAAACTTCAGAACAGCAAAAATTGATGTTGAGTATAATAGAAATTAAAGAATGTTAGTTAAACATTAGTTTAATGTTGTAAAGATTTTTATATTTCTGTTTGTTACTTATTGATGTTTCATCTGATTTCAGCTGGAGTAACGTGCCTATTTTCAGATTTTATTTCAGAAAATACCCCATTTCTAAATTAGTATGTAAGCATTATATTTTTATTTGTTTTTAATATGTTTTTTTTTTATTTTGTATGTATTTAAATGTAGCCTAAAAATAATGCCATAAATTTTTTTGAAACTGATCTTAAACACAAAAAAAAGCAACAAATAGGACTTAAGAGAGAGATTGAAGACAAAAATTCTGAAATAGAGCATTTGAACTATATCAAAAAATTTCAAAATGAAAAAATTACCGATTACAGGTAAGACAAATATTGGTGAGTTCATGGATAAATTTATTTCCTACAAATATATTTTTTTAGGAAAAGAATACAAGATGAATTAGACCGTAACATTGAATTGGAATTAGATTTTATAAAACTATAAACAACAAAAAAGTACTGGAAAATAAGATTAACTTACTTGAAACTAAAGAAATGTATCAAGCAAATGACGGTTTAAAGATGAAGGTAATATATTCCTATCATAACACAATTAAACATATGTGATTTGTTAGGTTTAGTAATATATATTGATAAATATGAAAATTTTGTTTAGGAACTTAGTAAAGAATTAGAGAGTTTTCTTAGATACAATTGACTTGTTAGATAAAGAATTGAACAGAAATTTAGATATCAAAGAAGAACCATACCAAAAATTAATTGAAGCTTACCAACAAATTTCAGATTTAAATACTGTTTAAAGCAAAACAGCTGTTTTATTGGTAATTTCTTTTATTTAGTTTTATTTATTTTCAATATGCAAATATATTACATGTATTTTATTGGTCAACATTTCTTAGGAAGAACTAGAAAGTAAGAATAAAATGATAGAAACCTCGAAACTATACCTAGAAAATGCACAAACTGCTATAATCAACCTGCAAATAAAGTCTGATGAAGGCAAACGATCAGTTGAGCTTCAAGTCAAATTGAAATTGTTTTTAAATTTAAATTCTATATTTTTTATTTATTAGATTTTAGACTATCAAAGATAACCTAAAGAAGGCACCCACAAGTACGTAGAAATAGTTAACGATTATGACATTATGAAAAACTATGTGATTCTAAAACAACAATTAAATGCACATTCAATTATCGATATTGTATCCCTTACACATACTTTAACAACCCTCATATCTTTTTCAATTGTTTCCATCCATCTCTTTTTTGGTCTTACTCTATTTATCTCATTTTTTTTTAATGTTCATTTTCATAACCACTCTTACTGCTTCAGTTTCTTCTCTTTTCATCCGAACCATCTATAATATAGATCATGATATAAAAACCTATTAACTGAAGAGCTAAATAAAATAATGAATGAAATTACAACAAAAAATTTTATTATTAATATAGAATTAGTGTTCATAACAAATTATGTTGGTGATATGATTGAGGCATGATTAAGAACATGCAGACACCTATAAATCTTTTTCTTAAACGTTAAAATGTTCTGTTTTTTCACACAAACAGATAATTGAAATAAATACAAATAAATACAAATAGACAATTGTACTCGAGCCATTATACCTACTGTAAATTAAATTTATATATATTTTTAAAACTTCTTTTCTATTTGATGCCCATTTGAAAACTTCTCTTGGCACTATGTTGTACGTCTTTTTTAAATTTATGAACACCATGCATAACATTTTATTCTTTTCTCCATACTTCTCTACTAGTTGTCTAACACGAAATAAATGGTCTATTGCTGATTTCCCTGGCATAAAAACAAACTGATTTTCTACACCTCTCCAGGCACTTTTTCTTGTCCTACTAATTTTTTCTTTTCCATCGCCATCACTGCAACCTTTACTTTCTCTTTACTATCTAAACCAATCAATTCTTCATTTCATGAAATATATAGTATACGCTTATACAAACAGAAATAATATGATTTTAAATTTAAGTAAAACATCAAACAATATAAAATGGACCAAACTACCCTTCCAGTTTTTATATTCTATTTTATTAAATATTAATTGAACTCACTTATACCCATAAACTTAATATATTTATTTACAACTTTCCATAGTGTATTTTAAACAGCTTAATTAGTTGTAACGTAAAACTATTAATAATAATATTTACACACTTAATTATATTGCTGAAAATTGTCATTAAATTGTTAAGTATGCTATCTATCTTGTGTATACTTCATAAATACCAATATTATTAACAAATGTATGTATAAAAGTACACAAGTTTAAATAAAAAAAACAACTGAATGTCTTATAATAGTAAGAAAACGTAACTCACAAGGTACAATAATAAAAAAATTTTATTTTTTATAATTAACAGTACCAATAAGGCATGGGACACCGTAACCGCAACAACTTTCTACATAGTAAGTAAAAGTTATAAGTTTGAACCTTTACTCAATAATTAACATGAAATAATTTAACAAAATAACAAAACATTTTCAGAATGTTTGCGTTGTAATAAACGACATAATGTTAATAACAAATGCGATGACAGAAATAGAAGCCGGATTGTTGGAGCCGGCAATGATATGAGGAGAGAAGTAATAATAAATAGTATAGTTAACATGTATAATTGGTCCAAGTAATTAACTAAAAATAAATACTTTACAGAATTCAGTATTTAACCATTTAGGATCAAAGTACCACATGCCCGAGCAAAATGTACTTATTTGCATCAATACAACAAAATTAATAAAACCATAACATAATAAAGCATAAGTAAAAATATAATAATTGTTACAATAAAACAAAAATTAATTACTTTCAGATCCCAGTAACAAGAACACCAGAAAAGTTGCGGCAGCAAACACAAGAAAGAGAGGTATAAAATTAGGATGTTAAAATAAGGACAAAGTAGTAGTTATAACCAGCATAATAAAATAAATAGTTAATCATATAAATATTTTGTCATATTAAATATCAAACAATCCGTACAACCAAGGAGGAGCAGGTTATAACATATAACAATTAAATCCCCGGCTTGTTAATAGCAAACAAAATGTATATTATCAATACATATTATCCATTTTGATGTCAAGTACCCGAAACCTATAATTGAATTAATAATCATAGATCTCATAGTATTATTATTTCTTATTAGCGTACTGTGTATTATATAATATATAATATATATATGTATTATATAATATCTGTGATGAAATGAATAATCAGTAACTCTTAAAAGAAACACCTGCCCGCTCAGAAAATTCCAAAATTTTTTTTTTAAAATTTTTATCTGCAAAATAATTTGATACTTTTATATTTTATTAATTACATATTAATTATAAATATAACTTACCATACTGTGTATATAAATATAAATATAAACTATATAAAAATATAAAAATTAAAATTAATAAAAAAACTTCACCAAATAAATTTAAAGAAGGAGGAAAAGATATATTAGAGGAACATAATATAAATCATCAAAAAGATAAAAATGGATAAATATTAATTAAACCTTTATTTATAAATATTCTATGACTTTTAAATCGAATATAACATATATTACTTAAACAAAATAAGCCAGAAGAACATAACCCATGAGCATATAATAAAAGTAAACCTCCTCTATAACCTCAACTATTATAAATTAATACCCCAATAATTACTAAACCTATATGAACTACTGAAGAATAAGCAATTAAAATTTTTAAATCTCTTTGCAAAAAACAAATCAAACTCAAATAAAATATACCTAATAAACATAATGAAATAAAATAAAAATTAAATTTTATATTAAACTTAAAAATTAATATTAATACACGATAAATACCAAACCCCCCTAACTTTAATATAATACCTGCTAAAATTATTGAACCAGAAATAGGAGCTTCTACATGAGCATTTGGTAATCAAATATGAAATAAAAATAAAGGTATTTTAACTAAAAAAATAAATATTAAAAATAAATAATAAAACAAATTTAGATAATTTAGATAATCTAAATAATATATAAATATAAAATAATTAATATTCAAATTTAATAAACAAGTAAAAAATGGCAAAGAAAAAAAAATTATATATATAAATAAATAAAATCCTGCTTTAAATTGTTCATATTGATAACCTCAACCATAAATTAAAATAATAATAGGAATTAAATTAGTCTCATAAAAAATATAAAAAATTAATAAATTATCAGAAAAAAAAAACAAAAAAAAAAATTAAAATAAAAATATATATTAAAATATTAAAACAATATTGATATCTAAATTTTAAATTAATACTTGCGATATAAACTAAACTAATAATTCAAACTCTTAATATAAATAATAAATAATAAATTATATCTATACCAAATAAATAACTAATATTTAGAAAATAATTAAATATTGGAATCTTAAAATATAAAAAAAAAAAAAAAAAAATTCTGTACTAACCATCAACTATTAAAACTATTACTTAAAAAAATTATACTAAAAAAAAAATAAAAAAAATTATTAACATTGTAAAACTATTAAAGACTTTAAATAATCATTACCATACATACGAACAATCAAAATTAAAATTGTTAATCCTAATACTCTTTCACTAACACAAAAAATAAAAAATATTAACAATAATAAATATTGCTTAATAAATAATATTAAATTAAATATAAATAAAAAAGATATAATTAATAATAAATATTCTAATCTTAATAATATCATCAATAAATGATTAAAGTTAAAAATATAAAACAAAATATCTGAAAATAACATTAATATTAAAGATATTACAAATAAATTTGTCATTTTAATAGTTTAAATAAAACATTGATATTGTAAATCAAAATTATATATGTATGTAAGGTTGAACGTGCCGCCAAACTTAGTTATCATGCTTTGCTGTTAACACGAGTGTGATTATTTACTGATAAGTTTATTTTGTGTAAATATATTGATTTGTTATATACTCGTATTTTACTATATTAGTTTTGTAAGTCTTGCTTATATTACTGGTATTAAGGCTATCGACAATTGTATTGAATCAGGTTAGTTAATTAATTAATTATTAATATTTTGTAAAGTAGATTTAAGTTAATATATAATATGTAAATATGTTTGTTTAATACAGTTATGATACTGCATCAATTACATGAGTCTGAATTAATATTGAATATCCTATCCAATTAAGTCTCTGAATTCGAGTCTTACATGTATATATTTAAAATAATCAGTATAAATATAAAAATATTATCATTAATTTCCAAAATTAATATTTTAATTAAAATATATACTGAATTATTATAATTAACATAATTCTATCAATCTTTTTAACTATATCAAAATCACCATTAAAATCAAATTTAATTATTTTAATACAATCAATTATATTAACATTAATAATAAATCTAATCAATAAAACTTCATGAATTTCATTTATAATTTTTATCCTTTATGTAGGAGGACTAATAATTATTTTTTTATATATTTCTAGAATTGCTTTTAATGAAATCAATCTTAATCATAATAATTTTAAATTATTAATTATTAAATTATTATCAACTTTAATCCTATTTATAATAATAAAAAATTTAATTAACTGAGAAAATCAAAAATATGAAAACAAATTAAATTTTGAAGACAATTTTTATTTTATTAACATATTTATACTTCCTAACAATATAATAATTTATTTTATTATATTAATTTTAATTATTTGAATATTAAAAAATAAAAAAGGACCAATTCGACAAAAATTTTAATGAAAAAATTAATAATAAAAACTATATCACCAATAATAAATCTCCTAACACCTACCAGAATTAGATTTATATGAAATTTTGGATTTTTGTTAATAATTTGTCTTATAAATCAAATCTTAACAGGATTATTTCTTGCATTCCATTACAAAACAGACATTAACTTAGCATTTCAAAGAATTATTAATATAAATCGAAATATTAATTTTGGATGATTAATTCGATCATTCCATGCTATATAATGAAGCTTCAATATTTTTCATTATAATTTATATTCATATTAGACGAGGAATTTATATAAATTCCTTTAATTTCAAAATAACATGAATCATTGGAGTAATTCTATTGTTAATAACAATAATAACAGCATTCGTTGGATATGTATTACCTTGAGGACAAATATCATTCTGAGGAGCTACTGTAATTACTAATCTTTTATCAGCTATTCCTTATTTAGGAAACTCTATTGTAATTTGAATTTGAGGAGGGTTTTCATTAATTTTAACACGATTTTTTTCTATTCATTTTATTCTCCCTTTTATTATTTTAATATTAACTTTTATTCACTTATTTTTCTTACATAAAACAGGATCTAATAACCCATTAGGAATTAATAATAATTTTGATAAAATTTCATTTTCACCATATTTTATTATTAAAGACTTAATTGGATTAATTATATTTATATGAATATTTTTTATTTTAACTTTAATCTTTCCATACTTATTAAATGACCATAATAATTTTATTATAGCAAACCCTATAATCACACCAAACCATATTCAACCTGAATGATATTTTTTATTTTCATATTCAATCCTTCGAGCAATTCGTAATAAATTGGGGGGAGTAATTGCTTTAATAATATCAATTATAATTTTAATAATTTTACCAATAATAAATAATAAAAAAATTTTAAGAAATAAATTTTACCCTATTAATAAAATAATATTTTGAATCTTTATTATAACATTCTTCATAGTAACTTGAATTGGAATAAAGCCAGTAGAACAACCATTTATTCAAACAAGCCAAATTTTTACTATAATATATTTTTCATATTTTTTTATCAATTTTTATATATCAAAATTTTGAGATAAATTAATTTAACTTCAATTAGTTAATTAATTTAATTAAAATATTTATTTTGAAAATAAAAAATAGAAATAATTCTATTAACTTATTACTTAAATTAATGATATAAAATAAATAACTTTATAGAAAAATTAAATATAAAAAAAAGAAAGATAAAGGTAAAATAAGTTTTCAAATTAAATATATTAATTTATCATAACGAAATCGAGGTAAAAATCCCCGTAATCAAATTACTATAAATATAAAAATCAAAATAAATAAATTAAAATATAACTTCACTAATATTAAACCAAAAAATATTTCACAAAATAATATCCCCATAAATATAATTCTCATATATTCAGATATAAAAATAAAAATAAAAGATATTCCACTAAATTCAATATTAAACCCAGAAACTAACTCAGACTCTCCTTCAGAAAAATCAAAAGGTGAACGATTCATTTCTGCTAAAAATCTAATAAATAATTAAATTAAATTTAAAAATAAAAAAAAAAAAATTTAATATTTAATTGATAAACAAAAAAATCTTCTAAACCAAAACCATTAATTATAAATATTAAATTTATAATAATAATTATTATTCTTACTTCATAAGAAATTATTTGTGAAATAAAACGAATTATTCCTAAAACAGAATAATTAGAATTAGAAGATCAACTAATTAACAAAAAAATATAAACTATTAATCTTGAACAACAAAATATATAAATTAAGCTAAAACTTATAATAAAATTTAAACCTAAATAAGGATAAATAAATCAAAAAAAAAATAGAAATTATTAAACCAAATAAAGGAGAAATTATATAAATATAAAAATTAACATTAAAAGGATAAATTTCTTCTTTAAAAAATAATTTCAATCCATCTCTTATTGGTTGAAAAATTCCTTTTA
>CM029357.1:46746952-46818664 GCA_017140985.1 Hormaphis cornu | reverse complement strand
GGGAAAAAGAATAAAAAAAAACGTTGACGTTTTACAATCAATATGACACGGGTTTTGTACAAGTACCGTAAACTTTTATATTTTATATCTATAAAAAAAAAACCAAAGCCGTAAACCTTTCGCCGGAAACGTGTCAACGTTTCGCCGCGGTGACAAACTAATCGCGGAGGATTCGCGTGGTCGCGTCGAGAGAAAGACTATTATAGCGACGAGTAATCCGGTGACGACCGAGAAAAACGGTTTTGTTTTGCGGAAATGAGGGGAAAAAACACAGACTGCCTATATATATATATATATGAAAGGGGAAGTGGCAAAAAGAGACGGAAACTTTAGGCCAAAATCGTCATTTTAATACGCAAAACTCGTCTCGTTTAAGTATTCCGCGCGCGTTCCTCGTTTAAACATTATGTACAGGCAGACCTATACATCCCAAATATATGATAAAAATTGTAATTTTCTGAAGTACAAAATATACCTAGGTCGACAAGAAACGCCTATATTCAATAGAGAAACAAAATATCACAAAGCTGCAGGGCGGTTACGCAATAAGTTACAAAAAAGTAAAATCAGTAACTCGTAATATAGTTATTTTTGATTAGCTTATGACTTTTAACTTGACGAGTTACTCGATAATTTTTTATATTTTCGTCACCAATATTGTAGAACATTATAATATTATTATGCGCACCTCCGAAGACGAATAAAACGTTACGACGTTTCTTTCTCTTATTAAAATAGTACCTACATATTGTACAAAACTGTTTATTGTTCTCTCATTTCCCAGAGTATCGAGAACAATATCATAATGCTGGTTGAGAACGTATCGACACGTAAAACGATTGCTAACCCATTCTGCTCACCTACCCAGCGAGTCAATGTTAAATGATTAATTTGTATTTTGTAAGATCGGTTACAACGGCTATACCTCTACTATAGCAATATTCCTATATACCGATCACACGAAATGGAGTATACATTCTGTGTACCCAGACATTACTTTTTCAATCGAAAGTACTTTTTGATACCGTAAGTGGCTATGTATAGTTAAAAGAGTAACTTGACTTGGTAACTGTTTTCGACAAGTAACTATAGGTAGTAAACTTAACTATAGTCACTTTTTTGTTCAGGAACTCGTAACTTATCTAATTAGTTACTTTAAGAGAGTAACTGTACAACTTACTCGGTTACTGTATTATATTCGAGCGACTATTGCCCAGCTTTGCAAAATATTAAAAACACCGGTTACGGGCAAGTTAATGAGAGAAATTAACCGCGATAAGTTAAGTTAATTCAATTGAATTGCCTTCGGTTGAAAGTTTAACAACGAAAAAAAATAACCATAGTGAAGTTAAAAGTTGAGATAGAAAATAAAACAAATATAGGTGAGTAGGTACCTCAGTTCGAAAATAGTTAATTATATTTTTTTCGCTAAAATATTTACAAGGCTATAGTATTTTTAACTTACGTACTTTTACGGAAAACAAATGATCGAAATAAAAAAAAAGTCAACAAACTAGTTTTGCAGGTTTCGTTTGTTGGTTTCGCATTTATAACAAAAATATATAAACTTAACTTTGAAAACTATAATATTACTATGAAAAAAAAATCAACCGCGCGAAAAGTTGAATCAATGCGATTTTGCCGAACGAGCCAATAAGTCAAAAACAAAATTAATTAACTGTAGTTAAAAAGTGTTAAAAAAATAATTAACTTTTCAACTATTTTTTTTGTTTGAGTAACGCAAACGTTTTTACATACTCAACATAAATGTTTTTTTCCCAACATGCTGCGGGGGCAGTGTTGATTAAAAATACTTAACTTTCCTGAAACATCGGGGACGTGCCTCCCTTGAGCCTACCCCATAAACACGCCCCTGAATCTGCAATTCCGTCGCGCAGTATCCGCCCGAGAAAACCTGACGACGAAATTCGGTCGGCGGAGGATTTCGATTTTGTACAAATTAAAGTCGCTATTTTTTTTATCCTTTTTTTATTTTCATATTACGAACACCGTACACAATTATAGTGTGTATATATATATATTACAATACACATCATTATAATAGTTAAAACTGTTTCGGTATACAATGATTATTAATTGTTTTATTTCCCTTCTTTACAACACATATTATAATAAAATTATTATTTTTTTTACGTAATTTTTACTTTTTCGACTATACGGTAGTTTTAAAATATAAAATATATATATATAATATGTTCATGTATGCGTGTATAAAGATAATTTTTTTTTTCGTCTCTTCCTGGTGCTCCGCCGTCGTTATCCGGTCGAAGAAAACAGTATTCTTCTCTCTTTCTTTTCGTCAGTCCACTGTCACTTTCCCGGTATCATTACGTGGGATAATTGGACGCCCTGGGCAAAAAAAAGAAAAAATGACCATTAATAATCACAAAAGTACAGCGAAAAAGAATTGTAATTGAATTCCCTAAAAAAAAAAAAAAATGTGCGAGATCATTATTTCGCGACACAACTAATTATTATTATTATTATCAAATATATACATAATTGTCGAAAGTTTTAATACGCGTTTTTTTTTTTTTTTTGTCTATCTGCAGCTATATCACAATTTCATATCGATTTTAAACGATTATTTTACAGTATATATACTAGCTCTAGGTTGACTCCGCGGTTATATTATAATGTCGGTTTATATCGCGGTAAATACAATATATTGGTTAGGTTGTTGGAGGGATTGTTTTTGTTTTTTTCTTATTTAATTCTAAAAGCTTTTTAATCGTGCTTTTTAATTCAAACGATGATACACGATCGACGGGGGAGCAAACCGATTCGATATTTTCGATTTTACAGTTCGAGAATAACAATATGAACCGTTTTTGAGTTCGTCCAGATCTGGTGACTTCATTTTTTAAAAGTTAAACCTATTCGAGAGTCGCGATCAGCTGTCGGCTGTGGTAATTTCGTTAAATTTAATTTAAATTTATTCACGCGTGTACGTATTATATTATTATAGTCAGTGCCGATTAATTTGCTCCCGACACGACCGGAACGATCATTTCGTCTCGATACGAATCGTGTGAATTACTGTTTAAAAGTAATAAGCACCCAAAAGTTTAGCAGTAAATAACATTTAGACCGAAAAATAATTCTATAATTGTAAGAAAACGAACAGTTTTAAATCAGCAACAGAACAATAGGCGCAAAAGATATTCTGAAAACAGTATAACGGGTTTGAATAAAAAACCAATTTAGACGCAACGAATAGTATTTTTTACTTGTTAAAGTGTACCTTTTAAAAGACGGTTGGGACAAAATAATATATTGTGTGTTCAACGAAAACACGGTTTCGAACGATGGCGGGATCGGGGGAAGTGTTTTACTGTATAAATATAGTTTAAATGTTAACAAGACTTTTTACTTAGACGTAGGTACTCTTTCAATGACGAAAAAACATTGTCATTTTACGAGAACTGCAGATGTTGTAATTCTATAACGTAAATTTTTATAATCGTTTTATTTTTAGTGGCTAAACGCGTATCGCTTTTTTGACAAAAAATACGTATAATTTACATGTACAAGTTACGTCAGACAACTGTTTGGCTTTTGACGGAGTAAGCGGAGTAAAATACAATATCGTATATACAAAAATTATTTCCAAAGGGATCAAATTAAATCATGAAAAACATCGACATTTTATATATGTTTAATATTTTAACATATATATATATATACATAATGAATAACTGTAAAAAATTTTTATTACATGAACCGCCGTGGTCGTGGTCAGTATTGTCTAGATAAATTTATCTTAACAAATTATCCGGATAATTTGTTTATACCTTATCTAGATAAATTTAAAAACAGTTTTCTACATTTTTATCTCAGATGAATTATTTGTGTTATCTTCGTTAATCCATCTGGACAAACTAAAACAAATTTATTTTTCCGTTAAAAAAATATAATCGGGAGCAAATCACAAAAAATTGATTTTTTCTTTAAAACAACGTTTGAAAAAAAAATTTCTTTTTTTTATATCTGTATGGTGAAAACTTATTGTTTTTTCTGTGTTGAAAAAATTAAGAAATATCGGTTTAGTAGATTTTGTGCGATCAAATTTTTTAAAAAGTTACCCGTTTTTTATCTAGATAAAACATTAAGTAGTGACCTTTTTTCTTGTCTGTTATCTAGAATAAAAATTTGCTTTTTATCCATTATATTATCTGGATAAGGTTTTGACCAACTATCTTTTATCTATCTTTATACAATACTGATTGTGGTCAAAGCTGCTATACACGAACAGTATATGTATGAAACGTAGGAAGAAAATCATTTTTTGCGACACAACTCTTTTTGTTACATATCGATTAGCGTAATTTACCTAATCGTACGAATTTTAAAATATTTTCTCCTGACACATTGAATTGATTTTATTTGACACTGAATTAGTAGAACTATTGATTTAACAGCGTCGTTTATTACCTATTGTTTATTACCTATTACCTATATATTCCCGGGAAACTGTTGAGCGTATATTATACATGTAAACGACAACAGTCGTAACAATATATAATTATTTGAAAAAAAAAACGACAAATAAACTGTTTCAAGCCGGTCTGTATAAAGTATTCTCCAAAACAACAACTGCTACACATTGAGTCGTATTGTTAAATGTTTTTTTTCCGATTTCGTATATATACGGCCGCACACCACTCCTACGGTCGACTCGATTTCCGGCAGTTGACGTATTTCCGCCGTTTGTATTTGTCAGTGGATCGCCAGAAAACGATTTTGAAGAATAAAACGTTCATTCTCCTCTCTCAAGCACACCGAAGTTTGTTCGTTTCTTTCTCTAACCCCACAAGACTATTTATATACATCACGGGCCTGGTTTAATCAACTGGTAGCGCAGCAGGCACAACGATTACAATAATAATTAGTATGTTATTTCATTCAGAGTTATTTCTAATTGGTTTACAGTGAAAAATCGTTGTTATTTTCATTTAGTCATTCTGACTTGAGAACATTCGCAAAAACGTCCGTTATAACGTGTATAATGTTTGAGCATCAATTTGATCTTGTTGAACGTCTATCGTTTCAAAACCGGCAACAAACAGGTCCAGGAAAAACTCAATAATCTCCACAGACGGTCGTGTAGTAAATTATTTTTAACAGATCGCAATCATATTTTATTTAAAAAATATGTGGTAGGTGTTCAACAACTATAAGATACTTTCAATTTAAATACCTTGTATATTTTTACTGTAGATAATATTTAAAATTTGCACAGAAACGACGAGAATATATGATTATTATTTTCGTACGCATTCGTATAGGTTCATCGTGTTCGTTTCGCTGTGAATGCATTATCGCTTGTAAAATTTTCCTGATAAATTTTTTTCGTTAAATTTACGTTAAGTATTGTTTTTTTAGGTGCCGGTTTATTAATTAACGCTTATAACGTCAAAAATAATATTATTTTTCAATAATTTTCTCAACAAATAAATTAAATTTTTTCACCGCAGTGGACCTCCCGTCAACAAAGCATGGGTACAAGAATGCAATTGTTATTTTATATTTTTATTTTTAGTAAGTGTACGCGAGTGAAAAGTTTGAAGTTTAACGTTAATTGTCTCGCGTGAAAACTACCGGTTATTCAAAATCATCAAGGGCGAAAGAAGTTTGTTGACAAGCGTTTTATTTTCACACCGATTATATGACGTTTACGAAAAAATAAAACCCACCATTCAAAATAATTATTCACATCACCTTGTCGATTAGTTCGACAAAATAACCAACACCTGTGAATCTGTAACGACCTCGTGTTGGTTTTTAAGTTGTTTTCGTAACAATTAATAACAATAAGACGTTACGCATTTTCTTTTTAAACCGTTGGTCCATTTGTAATCATGTCAAAAACGCCCACTAAAAAAGTCATTGGCGATTTTACGGAAGAAATACTTCCAAGGTATCAAAATCACAATATCTATGCCAAATTACGCGTATACGTAATAGCAACTGTCAGATTTGTGATTTCAAAAAGTTGTTTTTACAACACTAGCAATCAAAATGTTAGCAAAACGCTTTTTATATTAATGGTAACCTGAAACAAAATACATATTTGTGTTGTTCCGAATAAATCGGGTCCAAACAAGTCATCTGCAGCTATACAAGTGTCACACGTTACAAATAAATCTGTTTTCCGACACTACACAGGAAACTTAGATTAAAATGTCAAATATAATCGTGATGTTTGCAGGAATTTACATTTTTCAATCGCCGGTCCCAACAGATTTTTGTACGACTTAATTTTTTTAAAAATTAACTTTTTCGACATTTTCGATCGAGATAACTGCAGCAGTTTTTAGTATTTTCTAGCCTGGGGCAAATTTACGAATTTTCCGACTCATAAAGACATCGCGACGATATTGTACGACTTGAAAATATAAAATATTTTCGGTGTTCCATCTTTTTGCTCGTCTATTTCTAAATCTTGCGATGTCTTTGGTTTTCGTGCACAAGATCGATCAATCATTTTTGTTCGGGCGGCATACAATAGCAATATAATCGTAAACACATAGCCATGGTTCACAGACCAATGAACTAAAAATACGTTAGCCAAATAAACAATTAAAAATCGATTCCATGTACAACCCGTGAGCATAATCACGATCAAACAAAATACAAAAAACTATCGAATTTTCGACAACGTTTGTGATTGCAAGGTTACCACTAAGGGTAAAATTTTGAAAAAAAAAACCATAAATTAAAATAAAAACCTTAAACACGCTCCGAGATGTCTTATAAACAAAGGTGGGAGGCATCAACTAGTAAAAAAGTTAAAGTGAAGTTAAAAAATCATTTAACTTAATACCTTGATTAGTTCATTATTTTTGTTTTAAACTTATTCAGTTGAAAATTGTATCGCGTTAATTCAACTTTTTACAGTTAATACTTACAATTATCGTTGTTGCAAAGTTATCAATGTTTATTTTAATTTTATTTTCTTATCGAGCGGAACCAACAACCAAAACTGATTTATTGAATTTTTTCTACTCGGATCATTTATTTTCCTAAACTTAAATTTTTTTTAACTCGGTATTTTATTTTCCATCTTAACTTTTAACTCGTCTAGTTGAGTTTTTTCGTAGTTAACATTAAACTTTTGACCGGAGGCAATTTAATTGAACCAACGTAGCTTATCGCTATTATATATGATCCTGCAGGATGATCAGGAATCTGCAGTATCTAATAGGATTTTTCTTTCATCTGCAATCTTTTAATTTTTAATTCATCTTACACTTCAAATTTATACATTATAGCTGTATTACTTTATGTATAACTACATGCGTATAGTATCGTAGCTATTTTAAGTTTAAAATTTGCCGTAAAACGTTAGTGTACGTAATGAGTATCAGTTATAAAACAGTTTTAAGATCCACGGAATCGTCGTTTATATTGAAAAGTTTACGCGATTTTCAATTATCGCCGATGTATAGTCTACGCAAAAGGCCTGCACCGAGTGGAACGTTTAAATTTTGAAATCATTAAGTATCGAAAAAAGTTTCAAACTGTTAAGGTATAGTTAAATATTATAGTTTAACGCCAAGATCTCGAGAGTTTTACGTGGAACGTGATCCCGTGTTCAGATCGGAGCGTTCCCGTAATCTACGCGGAAACGTCAACTGCACAAACCAGAACGTTTCGCCGTGAAATTTTTTTTTATTAGTATAACAGCCGAGCTTGTTTACCTAGAAAAACCGCACGAAAATTGGATAAGTGTACGTATAGTTTTCAACCTGGCGGCGACAAAGATTTCCATTTTCGCGTTTATATAAATCGCGGGTCGCCGTTAAAGCGGTTTTCGTCGAAACCACTCCGGGGTGTGTTTAGATTTATTTTTATCGTCGTCGGAGTGGCGACGTTTGCAACGAAAGTGGAAACCGTTGTACTCGCCGCGTCCGTTGTACTCGCCACCGCGCTCGATGTTTTTGTCACACTTAATAATAATATATTATTACTTTGTGGCCGCGAAGACGCCGAACGACGATCGAAATAAAAAAAAAAAAAAAACATAAAGTACACAATTGCGGTATTTTTTTCCGTTAAGTATTTTGAATCTTCACACGTTATTCGAATCTATGTTATAAATTCTTTATACGTGGATACGAATTTCGGAATTTTCGAACGGTTTTCGTTAGATTCGGTTTTTACCGGAGCGTTTACCACGGCTGATAACCGAGCTCGCTCAGAATCGTTTTGTCGAGGGCAATCATAGCTTTCAGATACCTATCGAAATAATGCGTTTGAACCCCGGAATTTCCGAACCAGTGACCCACCCACTCCGTTAAACAATCCACGCGACCTAGAGTGATTCCGGCTGCTTTTTTTTCCCCGATATCGTCGTGGATTAATTTTTGAGTTGTGCGCGGAAAACATCGGTTACAATTACAAAAAACGCCCAATTATATTACAATCGTCTTTTTAGAGTGTTAGGCGGGCTTTTTTTTTGGAGAACAGGAAAACAATTCGTTCGAAAGCTCATTATTATGTATACCTAATAAATACCGTGCTGGGCCAGTTAGTACAAAAAAATAACCGCGATAAGTTAAGTTAGTTCAATTAAATTGCCTTCAGTTGACTGCGGAAAAAATTAACTAGATATGTTAATAGTTAAATGATAGAAAATGAAATAAACTAAACAAAGTGAAAAAAAAAAGTTAATCGTTATTATTTTTTTTTGCTATAACGTTTACAATAGTCATAAAACCTAAATTACTATACCTATATACTATTTTCAACTTACCTAAAGGAAAATAAACAATCAAAATTAAAAAACTCAACGAATTAGTTTCGGTTGATGGTTCCGATGGTTCTAACAAAAAATAAATACTAAAAAAAAAAACCCGGATCAACTTTAGGTCGCGTGAACGGTTGTACTACGGAGTAACGACTACGCTTTGGTCACTACTAGTTTAGAAGTTGTGGTTTAAACGCATTGTTTAATATCTGAAAGCAACAATAATTGCCTTCAAAAATATGATTCTGAGCGAGATCAGTTCAGTCTAGTCTCGCAGGTAAAAACAAATTTAACAACTTAACCTGTATCTTTGCCGTTTTAGAAATTGTGTTTCAGCTTAGTCCGATCGGATTATTTTGGATGTTACGATCAAAAAAAAATCTAAACCGATGTGTAAAAACGCGTTCCCCGTAATTATTTGTCGTCCCTCATAAGCGGATACACGACCGCCCGGAATGACGAGTTATTAACGACAAAATAACAACGTGAAATCGGCAAACCAAAATCGCGCGAACCAATTTTCTGGATGTTTTAACACCGTCTGTAAAACTATTTTGTTCGGATCGCATTAAAGTTTCGAGATTTAAACGTAAAAAAACTAGAGGTTTCACGGAACAATAACTGCGTGAAATTCAAAAATTTCAAAGTTCTTCTCCCGTAGGTCTCTTGAAAACGATCGATTCACCATAAAATTCATAAAAAAACCTTTGCAATGACGGATATACATTTCGAACGGAGCAATCTCGTAAACTCGGACGTTTTTGTCTTTCGCTCAAAAATAGTTTTCGAAAAACGCTTCAAACGAAAAACCATCTCTGACTATAAAAAATAGTTGAATTGATGACGCAATACGATTTTTAACCGAACAAGTTAAATACAAAAATAACGAACCAATAAAATTAATTTTTTAAGTCAAATTTAACTTTTTAAAAATATATATGTACACGAGCGTTACACACACACATGTATACATCGATTTGGTTTTTATAATATTGCCAAACAACCCTGAAAAACGACGTTTCACGGCCGGCACCGTATTATAATAATATGTACGATCGCAGGATGTTTATAAACATATAATAATAATAATAGAGCAGCTTCGGGTCACGCGCGGATACAAACATATTTTTTATTTCGTATTCATTACGGGGACCTTATTGCCATAATTCACTTTTAACAACCCGGCCGGTGGTGTGTACCTGTGCGCGGGGGCCCCCATAAATTTTGTCCTTTTTTTTTTTTTTTAATCCTATTACAGCCCCGTGTATAATATTTTCTCGTCGTTAATACGGTAAAATAAAAAAAAAAAGGGAAAAAAAAAGAGAAAGAAACGAAATCCGAAGGAAAAGCCACTGCTCTGGGTTGTAGTTAAAGTCGTGTAGCCAAAAAAAAAAACAAAAAAAAGGTTGTACACGCACGACACGATGATGATATCGACACTTGTTGGCCGTGCTGGCAGCGAGCATAAATAGCAGCGAAATAATAAAATAAGTTCCTGTTTTCAACGAAAATACAATCGTCACACGTTAATCTGCAATAAACGTATAAATATTAAGATGACTTCTACAAACCTTTTTTTTTTTTAACCAAACCACGTACTTGAAACGTTTATGAAATATTAAACCACTTGTATGTGCTGCTGCAATATTAGGACATTGTTTTCTACGAATAACAGTGAAAAGATGAATTTGACAGATTCAAGTCTCCGTCGACTCGTGCTTCAACGACTATACATAAGAACCGGTTACGGAATTTAGGGCGAAAAAACAAAATCAGTACCTTAATGTATTTTTAAATTTCAACATTTTTAGTCCACAAATTTCAATTAAACTTGTAACGACCACGTGTATGAACTTAACGTAGGTACCTAATTAATTTTTTTACATCACAATCAACGCAGTAGTGAAGAAGTTTTATTTTCATTTTTTTCAGATGGATAAATAATAAATACTAGGTTTCGTACCACTGTTAATATTTAGTAGTCAATATTTCTGGTAAAAAAAATTTCGTGTTTGGCATAAAGTAGTTGAACAAAGTTAAAGTTAAATTGTCAATTATTTATTTTAACTTAATTTGTTTTTTCTCATCAACTCGTTCGGTTGTATTGCATTAATTCGACTTTTTATAGTTGATACTTATATAATTATCATTGTTGCATAGTTAGCTTATCTTTTTTTTTTTTTTGTTTATCAAGCGAACAACAGTATCATTTTTTTTATTTTGATCATTTATTTTTCTAACCATTTAGGTAAGTCGTCGGAACTTAGCTAAGTCCGTTTCATTTTCCATCTTAAATTTTAACTTGTCTGGTTATGATTGTTTTCGTCGTTAACTCTTTGAACATTCAATCGAACTTTTATTTCACTAACTTGCCAAACATCGCGGTGTTCAGGCCTCTCTCGGGTAATGAAAATATTATTGTTTTTAAAAACGCGCAAAACGATCGTTCATTATTATTATGCGGGGCTTATCGATTGATTTTTTTTTTTTCATACACATTTAACGAGCAACCGATATCGCTCGCGTTAAGTGCTCGGCAATCGAGCGGTACCTATCTGAATAACATTATGATTAACGGTGTTCGACCATTAAAATGTCAAAAGTTTCCATTACCGTAAACGCTTCGAAACATTATAACGTGATAATACGCACGTAAAACAATATTTTGACATTCCACGTGTTTATTCATCGCTTGGAAAAACATGCGGGGACGTGTCAACATCTTATCTGACGTTTTAATAAAAGAAAGAAAAAATACGCGCGTAAATCGATTGTTGATACATTATGTTATTTTATTGATAAACTATTATCGCTCGAATATCGTAACAAAGCTATAGGTAAAGTTTTATAAACGTTTACAGAATTAGTTTTATACATTAAAAAAAAAAGCGCCGGGATCGGTCTAGGTCGCGTGGGTAGTCTGACGGGGTAACGTTTTTGGGTGCAGCTCACTACTAGTTTAGAAGTCGCAGTGGTTCAAACGCATTATTTAATATTATTTGAAAATACGATTCTGAGCGAGATCAGTTGTCTAGTGTCATGCCGTGGTAAAAACAAATTTAACAATAAAAACTTTTATCAAATCCGTATCTTTCCTGTTTTAGTATATTAAGTAAAAGTTTCAGCTTGGTTATTTTGGGTGATCGACAAAATCTAAACCGATGTGTAAAAAACACGCGTTCCCCGTAATTATTTGTCCCTCCCCCATAAGCTAACGGCCGCCCGGAATAATGACGAGTTATTAACGACAAAATAACAACGCGAAATCGGGCAAAATTGTGTGAACCAATTTTCTAAATTTTTTAACCACATGCTATGTAATCTTGATTAGATCGTATTGAAGTTTCGAGACTTAAACATAAAAACTAGAGGTTTTATGGAATTAAAACACTGCCGTAAAATAACAAATTCAAAAAGTTCCATTATTCCCACAAAAAAATGATCAAAATCGATTGAAATTTCAGCAGTAAACACTCATAAAACTCTTCGTAATGACATATATTTGTATATAAATTTGAAGCCGAACGAAGCAATATCGAAAATTGGCACGTAATTCCAAAAATAATCACAATTTGCTTCTATAAGAGTACCATCTCGGATCAATTATATCTATCTTTTGAGATATCGTACGTTAAAATCGGAGCATTCCCTTCTACTAGAAAAAGTGATCACCGGAAAATAAAAAAACAACAATCGCTAACGCTCAGAATCTAAAAAAAAAAAAAAATACGTATGTAACGCTGCGATGATTAACAGATATTACAAACATGGTCGATAATCTAGTCAAAAACCGTTATTATTAGAAATAATTTGGATCGTTTTAAAAATGAAGTGTTTGTTTGAAAACGATAGAGTTTCGAATAACCGCCGTATCTGATATAAAAAAAATCATCGGTTGGCCGATTCTAACTATAATGTCTTTGTTGTGTTTTTTTTTTTTTTGTCACCGAAATGAACATATTATAAAAGCGATAACCGAATCACCACCGCTTTCTTCCCGAATGTACACCCGCATTCAACAAAATCAATAACGATATTCATCGCGATTTTGGTATACAATCAGAATAATGCGAACGATATTATTATAAAAGTTGTTTCTTTAACAACATAATATTGTGTTACAGGCAGATCTCTACATCGCGTCATTACACGTTCTTACTCAATCGTCGTTTTTATTATTGTCGTGTCATTCGCTCGAGTCACAATCGTTTTAAGCGCGTTTCCTTCGATCGTAAAATTCCTTAATAATATGCTGTTGTCGGCGGTCTATTATTATCAATCGTCCTAACCGACACGCCGACAAATAATAACGATATATTTTTTTTATATATATAAAAACACGTGCAAATACTCTGCGAACGGAACGATATTATCATTCGTATCGGGTGTTAAAAAAAAAAAGAAAGATTTGTTTAAAAAAGACTTTTAGGACACCGACCACCGGCGGTGTTTCCAACGCGTTAAAATAAAAACAAAAAAATCGCATATTTCATAAATACATTATATATCGTCGTAACACGCGTCGACTACGGACGACGAGCTGCTCACGTATTTATCTCTCCCCCACTAATGTTTCTGCAGGGTTTATTTGTACTTGTTTCTTTTTTTTACATTTTTTACATTTTTTTTTTTTCCCCCCCCCCGCTAGACGGTAAGTCGCCGCGGTCGTTGAATACTGATGCGACGACGACGACGACGACGACGTTCCGGGGCTTTTGTGCGCTGTTCCCGCTGAGCTTTGAATATTGACACGAGCCGAGCAGGGTATAAATATATCCAGGTACCTGCGCGCGTGACGTGAATTATTTTACGGCCAGACCGCGGTGGGTGTACAATAACAACTTTTTCTTTTTTTTTTTTCAGAAAAACATTTTTCACTAACATTTTATCGTACACGACACACACGGCGGGCGAACACACATTATGATGGCGATAGAGTGACTTACGCGCGTCGAGTTTATAGATTTTGGTTTTGTATTTTGTTTGAAACTTTTTTTTTGGGATTCTACAGCGAAGAAAGAATTGTATTGTTTTTACAAAGTTGTTTTTTTTTCTGCGATCTAAGGTTCTCGTAGAAAGGACGCACCGATTCCAACGTACGATACCTATGCGAAAGACGAGTAGTAATCGATCCGAGAGACTTTATACGAAGCGTTTTTTTTTAAAAAAAATTTGATTCTACTTGAAGTTTTGAGCAAAAAACGAAAACGTCCGAACGTTCTACTTGAAATCTACGTACGGCGTTGAGAAGGGGGTTTCGACGAGTTTAATGCTGAAATTTCAATCGATTTTGACGGGTCATTTTTAAGAGAGTTACGGAACTTTGAAATATTTTAATTTTACGGCAGTTATTATTCCGCGAAACTTCTAGTTTCTACGATTAAGTCTCTTAAATACGGTGTAAACAAGATTGTTTTACATATGCGGTTAAAAAATTTAAAAAATTGGTTCTTACGATTTCGGTTTACGGCCGATTTCACGTTGTTATCGGTGTCGTTAAACTCGTCATTCCGGGCGACCGTGTATTTCTTACGAGGGGGGCAAATAATTGCGGAGAACGCGTTTTTTACACGTCGGTTTAAATTTTTTCGATCGTAACACCCAAAATAAAAATCCGACCAAGCTGAAACTTTCGCGTAATACTATAAAACAGGAAAGATACAGACAGATATGATAAAAGTTTTTATATTGTTAAATATGTTTTTACCAGGACGTACACTAGACAACTGAGCACGCTCAGAACCGCATTTTCGAAGGCAATGATTTATCGTCGAAAATAAAATAATATATTTACTATGGACCGCGTAACGAATACCTGGTTATTTAAAATTATAGTATACACTGTAATTTTCTTCAACGAATAATGTTTAGTTTAATTATAATTTTCGAATTTACGTGATTCTAAACGACCATCACTAAAAATTTATAATTTCTATACAAAATATTATTATATTTAAAATACACAGAAACCTTTTGGTTTCTACAATACTTATCCAATAAGTATTTCGAAATTTTTTTCGGTCTAGGTATGCGAATAAATTTTTTTTTAAATTATCGATGCTGCAGCGCGTCGATAATTTGTCGAACGTTTTACATTATTCTATTTGTTCAACGATGTATGAGATGTAACGAGAAGACGCAGAGAGTTTATCAACCGATTCGAAGACCATAACGCGTACATATCTGTATGTGTTTTATTTGATTTTCAATCACGAAATGTACGTTTTACGACGGGATTTTTTTTTTTTTATATAATTTCACAGAAGCACCTGGATGTTAGACGGACTTGTTATCATCGAAGTAAATAATGTAAATACTTCACAATATCGACGGTCTCAACAACGTCTGCGCGCTCGATTTTATAACGTATTCGTTTCAATACATCAAATTCCACGACCGAAATGGTACAAAAATTCCTTTACGTATTTCGTATACATTTTGTTTCGTATTGTGTCATGTTATTTCCATGCCGTTTCCGCTCCGGTGGTTTCCAACAATGCTCACACACACACACAGGATGTTCAATATGTGTGTGGAACTCTAAATTTGTAGAGACTATTCTAACGATCAAACTAAGCAAATCACCGTGTCACAAAAAATTAACTTTTATTCAAGTATAAGAAAAAAAAAAAACAGCCAAATTTTCCAAAAATCTGGTTTAGGAATGTTTCAGACGCGATATTTTTACCATCATTAACGAAAATTTCAACATGAAGAGGTATGAATTTACTCGCGAATTTTAAATTAGAAACGAATTACTTTTCTTAGACTTACCGATTAAAAGAAAACGAGAGGGGGGGGGGAAATAAAATTATAGATTGCACACGTATTATAGATTCGTTCCAATAAATTCAAACCATAGTTGGCAATGCACTTAAATGAAAAATAATTTTTTGTGGCAGGGCGATTTGCTTAGTTTATACTACAAGCACTCTAATTTTTTAGTGTTTATTCTAACCTAACCGGTGATGTTTTGTAAATTCAATTCGATGGAATTAAAGTTATAATTTTTTTCCCTCTAAAACATGGTTCACGAAAAAAAAAAACCCCTTACGCCTCGTAAAACGCAGGTATGATTTGAATATAGGTTTTTTTGTTTTTTTTTTTTTACACAAAAGAAGACTGCCGTTCGTATTTGGCTTTGATTTTCGAAATTGAAATTGTTTAATTTTTAATAACCGTTTGAATATATAATGCATATTATAAGTTATTATAAGTTTTCAACAATTTTCGTCATCCGCATTTGTATAGAGGTTTCATAATTATTATACTTAACACCCTTTTTTGTTTGTGTGTATCGTTAACGTTTAGTCGTATACAGAAAATAATATAATAACACGATGGGCGTTACACGGATACGAAACATTAATTAAAAATTAATTTTTAAAACAAAATTTAAAATTTTCAGGTTCGTAATGACGTTTTCCGGTAGAAGGAGTGCTTCAATTGTTACGTGAATACCATTACAAAAGTAGGGATTTCGGCTTTAAATTTTATTTTATTTGAAGCATTTTTTGATTATTTTCTGAGTCATGTGCCGGAAACGACGGAAATGGCAAAATCGCCAAAACCGGCGTCAGAACGGCTATTAAACTATAGGTATATCGTTATAAAAAAATTTTTCACGTCGTTTTCAAACTTTTATGCACTAAATTAATTTAATAATAATATTTTGGCACGTATAATACAATATTTTTTTTTTTTTTTGTTCGCGTGTATAATAGGAGTAATTCGCGATTTTTTTTATTTTCATCCAGGACTTATTAGATTATAGATAGCTCGATCAGAATCGTTTTTTCGAATGCGATGATTTATCGTTGCTTTCGGATATTAAATAATACGGATAAACTGCAACTTTGAAACCAACGACCCACCTAAAGCGTAGTGGCAATGCTGATTCGTTTGAAAATTTTGCCCGCGGCCCGACGTCGAGTCATAATATTATTCACCACAAATACTACGTTGTACGATTTATTGTTTTGTGTACTCTAATCGATTTGTCTAGACGAATTAATAGTACCACTAGATATAAATCATCTTATCTGGACACCGTGTTCTGTTAGTCGGTTTTTCTGAGTGTTTTTTATTTTGAACAAAATAAGTTATATTTATAGGTTTACAGTCAAAACACTGGTCAGAAAAAGGGCCCATCTAGGCGATTAGGAAAGAAACGTTTTTTTCCAACAAAATTACTAAAAAAAAAAGAGCGTTCAATTGATGTGAAAAAGTCCCATGATTCGTACGGAAACCGTATGAAAAATAAATAATACAGTTTATTTAGATGAAAAAGGGCCCATCGGTCGATGTCTTTCTTCTTCCGTTAAATGGATATTATTATTGGTAGGTATCAACAATATGACAATAATAGACTGTTATCGACAACAGTCTCTAATAATAATTTCGATATTTTGACAGCAATACGTTGGAAAATCCAAAATAAAAGTTTAGATCTGAAAAATGACCACAAAGTTCATCTTTTAAAACCATTTAATTTAAAAAACAGATTGTTTATAATTATTTTCAAATTAACAAAGAAGTCGTTTTTCATAAAAAGTTTGAAATACTGTAAATTGACTGACTTAGACAATTTGTCTCTCCTGTAAAAAAGTAAAAACTAGAATAGGTACGGTTCTTTTCTTATCTGCAGTGTGTTTCAGTTACACTGCAGTGGGTATGCACTAAATTGTTAATACCTAATTGATTTCAGTTTTCGATTTTGCAAAAACAAGTTCGTAAAATAGTTTTTAAGGTATCAAATTCAACACAAAATTTATCACAATAATAGTATGTACTGTTTGGATTGGTTTGAATTTGACAACTATTTTGACGACGATCTGGTGAATTTATTTTACCGCCCTCGCAAAATTCTGTCGCTTTGGTCTGTTACATTTTTTTAAAAATTTACTACGCTATACATCAAAGTCGACGAGTGAGCAAACTATGTGAAAACATTCATTTGACGCGTATTCGCAATAATATGACGGATTAGGTACATTTTAATCATTAATCATTTTTCTCGTGTTTGTTGGCGCTGTTCCGTCTTATATAGGTACGACGTCTATAAAATATAATATGCGACCAATAAAATTCGTAAAAATATTATTTAAAATACTAGGTATGCATTGATTTAATTTGATTCACAAATCTTTATTTTCATTTTTACACAAATAGGTACGTCCTACTGCACATTATACTGATTAAACAGTTTTTACCATTCATCGAACCATATTGAAAACGTGTAGTTTTCTATATTTTCGAGACGCGTCTTATGAAAACAACATTGAACGTTTAAAAGTTATTCTTTGTGGATTTTTTCGTTCTCGAAATAGGTACTTACGATATACCTAAATAATATTAATTTGTTTACACTCGTTTAATGGTTGCACATATAATATAATATACTTTAAAGGTTAGGCTAGGTTATACAGACAAATACTCAAATTTAACTTTTAAACAACAGTTCAAAATTGGGTCAACTTCAATAGTTCAGGTTTAATAACTGTTTGTAGTTACATAATTTCCAACGAAATGTCGACCGACACACGTCTTGCGCCTTTTATCTAACCTGCGCCGCACAGTGTTTGTTCGAATTATTGCGACGTAACTCGAGATGGAAACGCGATAAAATGAAAAGCGATGAAACATGACACCAATTATTTATCGAAGACAGACGAACGCGTGTTAATGACCATATTCAATTTCAAAACGAATGTCTCATTTATTTTCTCGGGATAAAACAGTATACTACTACTACTGGCAAACAAAAGATAATTTCATCCGTGTACAGCCTCACCGAGAATGCCGGATAGAGTTACATTGACGTGTGTGATGTAACGTAACACTTTCTCTCTCTCTATCTCTGTACGTTTTTTTTTTTTTACGAATACTAATTTTTTGACTTTATCGTTTTCCCGGTTCGTGCCGATAAAAACGTGAAATCTCCCGTGCAAATATTGTTCGAAAACTTTGTGAATAACGGGTTTGCGGGGGAAAATAATAATATTTTAATATCGGAGTAATTTTTTTCTAAGACAAAAACTTTCGATACCTAACATAAGTCTAACTATAGGTAGTTACGGCATGTACTCGTGGTTAACTGTTTTTTTTTTTCGTAAAAACCAATGTAAAAGTGTTTATATTATGTTCAAACTATGTTGAATTGTATGATTTTTATTTTATCTTTTTAAACTGGTTAAAGAGCGGTTATAAATGATAGACTAGAAATGTTTGTATTTTATGTACAGGTCGTACATTAGATAACTGCAGTTTTGGTTTCATATAAAACACCGGTATTAATTATAATTTGTGTAATATTGATAGAAAAATAATAATAAAATAAAAACAGTAACGTCGTCTATACGCTTTGGGTGTGTCGTTGGTTTCAAAGTTACGGTTTAACCGTGTTATTTAATATCTGAAATAAACGATAAATCATTGTATTCGAAAAAAAAAACGATTCGGAGCGAGCTATCGAGTCTGGTAAGTCCTGGGTGAAAATAAAAGAGATCGCAAAGTGCTCTTGTCATACATACGTAAAAAAAATGAAAAAAACAGTAAATTATACCGAGCAAAAACTTTTTTCGATCTTTTATAACGAATTAAATTAATTAAGTAGGTACACGAAAGTTGGATAACGACGTAGGACAATTGTTTATAACGATATAGTTAAACAGGTTCTCAAGCCGTTCTGGATTTGGCAATTTTCGTCGTTTTCGGCACATAACTCGGAAAATAATCAAAGTACAAAAAAAATTGCTTTGAAAAAAATAAAACTTAAAACCGAAATCTCAATTTTTATGTACGGTATTCAACGTAACGATAACTCCTTCTACCCGAAAACGTCATTACAAACCTGAAAATGTCTAATACAAAACCGTAAAATTCTCGATTTCTGTTTTTGGGCTAAAACTCAAAAAGTGAGTAATATTTCAAAAAAACCTTTGACCACCACCGCGTACCGCCAGAGTCCATAAACTTTTTAGCAAAGTTACTGCGACTCTGAAAATCGGAGCAAAGTTGTTGACAGAAAAATACATCATCGTAAAAACGATGTATATCGCTCGTCTCTCAGAATCTCAAAGTCAAACAAATCAGTGTAGTTAAAAAAAAAAAAATTACAGTATATATATATGTATATAATTACTGTGCGTATAAAACTGATTCGGCAGCATTCGAAACGTGTCTTTTTCTTGATAGTGAATTTTTACTTCGCCTCGCCCATACCTAGCTGCTGGTTACTGTATTTTTATTTTATTGATCGCGCGTCGTATTATAGATGTGTTTGTTTTCGAATTGGCAATGCGACAAAATGTATAGGGGGAAAAAACCTATGTGCGAATAACATTTTGTTGTTGTCAGTTTTTGTTTCCATCGTTTGCGCGTATATTTGCAGCACCGAGCTTAATAGGTGTACCACGTATAACGACCAATAATTAGCGAAAACAAACAATAACAAAACCATTAGCGTTTTGTTCAATGATAAATCGCGTTTGCTCGTTTAATCGTTATTATTTTTTTTGTTTCTCTGAATTTCAATGAAAAACGAACAAAAACACGAACGAACGAATGACGCGACGTGATAAGCGGCGGCGAATCTGTTAAATTATACGTGAAATTAATTTTACTGTCCGCGAGGAAATACAACGGTTATTAATAATATCGCTTATAATAATTGGTACATCAAAATATATCTTCGCACGAAATAATATACTACGCGAAAACAACTTTTAACGAATTATTTACGATACTCGTTTTAATAGTTTTGGGTGCCAGTAAATAATTACGTTGGTAAATTCGTTCGTAAAATTGTACAATATTACATCAACGTCAAAAATAAGTACACAGTGAACAACGGTTGTTAAAAACTTAAAATCCGACGAACGAAAAATAATTATTTTAAAGTATAATTTGTACCTTCGGGATAAGAGGTTCAGATTAATGGTGCCTATACAATATGTAATACATAAGGCAGTTTTATAACGATATACGGGTTTACTAAATATGTGTACCGCCGATGCAACGTATAAATGAATTTTGAAAGGTTCAAAATGAGCGTCATATTTTTCAAACACGAGGTAGAAAATTTAAATTCTCGCTAAATACCTAACTGAATAACAATAAAACAATTAAAATTTTTAGAAACGTCTCCTACCACGAGCATACTTTATTATTCATTAAAACATAATGTTAACGACTAGGTACTATAAAATTCATTTTTGATGAAAGAACGATGAAAAAATTAATTAAGAAGTACTGTGATACCTATAGTACTGTAATACACGGTTTCAAATAGCCGTGTTTAACACAATTCGTATTTTATTATACAATCGTGACCGACGTAAAATAACTGGATAGATGAATGTTGTTTGATTATGTAAATTATTATTTATTTATTAATTATTATTATTTAAACGTTCAATTATTGTGCGAATATACGTAATACAAACGGTCCATATGTTTTAGAACCGAAGAAATACCCAAGTATTAAGTAAATAAGGGTTACCAGATCATATTTTTTCGAACCCGGGACATTTTGAATGGACAAATATTATATATAATAATTTCTTTTTGAATTTTTTTTCGCCAAATATCGCTTACGAATTAATGTAGATGTGGGTACACGTCATTGAATTAAACTCTGAGAATGCGAAATTGTACGGTATACAAAAGTTACCTCTTTTGCTGCAAGTTTTAATGTGTTATCATCTGCTTTCAAAGGTGTAAAACAATATTACTGACTGAACTGGACGCAGCCGCTTGTTTCGCCGTTTTATGTTTATTTCTTTTTAAACGGTCGGTTATATCAGCCCGACATCCATGATTGACGGAAAATGAACTCGAACAGATTGCGCGGTACACATCATAACCGTTATCGTTACGAACTTTTTTCAAAAACGTGAATTCACCTTGCAATTTTTCTGTAAATCTACATAACCGTTTACCACTCCGCGTTGGTGGCGTTATGTTGTCACGAGAAAAATAGCTCACACCGATTAATTTAACCGAAAAAAAACGTAAATATTTTAGTTATTTTACACTAAACGGAAGTGGGAAACCAATAATTGACAATCAGATGACGACACAAATAAGAATTAACGTGTACAAACGATAACGAACATTAGACCACAGAATAACCAGAAGGCTCACTTCAGGGGGGTTTGACAGACTGTATACGACGGATATGACAGTGCACGCAAAGACCAACCCAAAGAAAATAATATACAGTATTTAAATAAATTGTAACCGCGGCAACACTGTAAACTGTTGTCCTCCCCCCACCCCAATCGCATACCCATTCCGTCTGCTGTGTGTCAAAGTCCAAATCCGCACAAATGTCGTTTGACAAAATTTCTAATTTTCACTACTATCGTGCGCCATTCATTGACTGTGCGGGTTGCTTACGTTTCGTGTTTTTTCAGATTCTATTTGTTTTTTTACGTTTTATTGCGATCACAATATTTGTTATCCCGGTTGTTATAATCATATTAGCTTATAATTATGCTTTCCAAACAGTGTGTTGGTACATCATACAGTGATCATACGATAGTTATCGTATAACTAACTATTCGTCATCGTTTTCCGAAAGATGAAACAACTTTCAACATTTGGGTAGAAAGAACTGGAAATAACAAATTGTTGAACGTGCCAATGAACGAAGTTTACAAACGTTTTGTAATGTGCGATTTGCATTTCGCGCCAAACTGTAAGAGTCCTGGGTTTAAAAAAAAACTCATAACAAAATCTCTTCCTACTTTGAATTTATTGATAATACATTATTATTAATCGATATTCAGTTGTAGCGAATCCGTCCCCCATAAGAACCCGTGTAATTCGAGAAAAGTGAGCTTTTTGGTTTTATTCAGTGATTAAACTACTAAACTTTAAAGTAGATAACATTATTGTTACGCAGTGACGGAGCGGTTAGGTTAACCGTTAAGTTTATGATTATCACATTTTGGGTTTGACAAAGTCTAAAAATAAAATACCTATGATTATCACGCGTATAATCTTGTATTTTGTAATGTGTAGGAATATGTTTTTGTCATAATTGAAAATCGGTATTTTATCGAGTAAAATTTTGAAAGCGGGAAAAATCCTGAAACACTTTCTCGGGACACCGGGACACTTGGTTAAAAACCGGGACGTATGGCAACCCCTAAAGTATATCATAGTAAATAAAATATAACCGTTTTTTTTTTTTTTTTTGTAAAATTTAATAAATAAATTCGTATGACTACATATTATACAGATAGTCAGCGGAAATTTGAGTTTCTGATAAAAATCTAGTCGTTTTTAACAAGCATATTTTCCTCTGTCGACGCGTACTATTTAAAAACCACGCAAATGTTACCCGGATATTTGTTTTACGATATAACTAATTATTGTTATAGCAAACCGCATCAAACGTTTAACCGTGTAGTAATAATTGTTAGATTTTCAGAATAAACCCGTACAAGTATTATATAGCATATTCTTTGGTAAAAAAATGTTCTTAAAATATTCTACAGCCTCTAAATTCGATGTGCAACGTCTATGATGTATCTATAAATAATAGAAATAAACTGTGCACAATCAAACGACAAACCCGGTCGGAACGTAGTAGGCAGTTTACGCGTCAACTCGTCACCGTTTCAAAAATAAAGTGGGTATAGGTACTACTATAAGTATGTACAGTGCGTGTGATCAATTTTTTTTTTCGTCAGAAACAGTGTGTTATGAATTTATGATGAGAATATTATGTCATACGATGTTTACGGAGAAAAAACACGTAACTGCGTCGTAAACATAATAAAATATATTCTAATAATTGTACAGTCGAGGCTCTTCTCAGTTTGCTCGAACGGAAAAAATTCCAAGAGAAAAAAGGCCGGAATCACTCTAGGTCGCGTGGATAGTTTGATCCTGTTGGTCACTGTTTTGGAAGGTTCGTATAAGTGTCTTTTACACGAAATCCGTAAGCAGTTGCTTACGAAAATAACGATTCTGAACTCGGTCGCAGTTGAACTATAAAAAGTTGTGCCGTATCAACGGAATCGGTCTCTTTTATTAGGCGCCATAGAATTAAAAGTGGAGAAAACAGTTTAGTACAAAAAAACGAATAATATCAAATCCCACGGAGTTGAAACTCGGAATCACTCTACAACAGTGCGTAATTTCATCTGGTGATAAACTTTTTGTTGAAAATTAAAATTTTTATTTAACAAAAAAAATCAAAATTTTCGAAAAGAGTTCTATACACTTTGCTCAAAAATTTTGGAAATTTGTATCAGACCTGTATCTCGCTAATTTCAATATGATGTGAAAGTTTCAGCTAGTTCCGATGATTACTGTGGAAGTTATGGCTTTAAATCTAAATAGATTTTGTCAAAAATTGCCGTAATTTTTAACGTGTTTTCCTTAATTTTTGTTCAGTTTTTTTTTTTTATTGTAACTTTCTAATTTTGCGGACGCTTGACCCCTCAGAGTACTGTCGGAGGCACTGACGTTAGTAAATCGGAGCATTATTGAAGAATTTATCGCGATTCCGTAGTTAAACAAAAAACACACGTCAAAACCAAAACATTCTTCGTCTCCCTCGGAATCTACAACAAAAACATCCACTGTTCACGTTTATCCGAGGACATTTAGACGAGTGGGTTGATTGACTCACGTCGTTCAGACAGGCTTACGTGCCTAGGGTTAACACACGCGATCTCCACGAAATTCAATTAAACTACGCGTCTTTCCACCGTGTCGGCGTTGTCGATTTATTTAATACTCCGATTTAAAGTTCCGATCTTTTAAGCTCCGCAACACACTTGTCCCGTGATCTACACATTCAAGGCCTGTTTTTGTGTTTTTTCTTTAGCACACTATTATCGCGAGAGCAGCGAAAAACGCGAGAAACCTGCAGTAGGCAGTGAATGAGGACATTTTAGATTCTGAGTGTAGCGATAAGGATGTATCGGTTTTCACAAGATGTGTGTTTTTTATTTTTTTTTTTTGCCATTATGTAATCGCGATAACTCCTTCAATAACGTTCCGAGTTTTAAAGTGAGTACCTCTAACGATAGATGTTTAGACGCGGATGGTATACTTTGACGGGCCATAGATTTAAGCATAAAAGAATTACAAGGTTGCAACAAAAAAAAAACTAAGGAAAAAACGTTACGGCGAACGAGTTTGTGACATAAACTTCCACAACAATGATCGGAATGAACAGAAACTTTTAAGATACAGGTCTGACACGAATTTCAAGACGTTTCGAAAATTTATGAGCAAAGTATAGAATTTTGAAACTTTCGAAAATTAAAATTTTTTTCGTAATGTGTGTTCGATAAAAAATTTAATCTTCCTCAACGAGTTTTACAAATTTAATACAAGATTCCCAACATGTAAACACTTATGCGACTAAACAATTTTGAAAATCCGTCGTCACAATTCTTATATTAAGTTTTTATTGTTTAAAGTCGGAAAATTTTCGAAAATTGGTCATACCTTTTTAGGAAAAAAATTCGTAACTCAAACAAATTTGTTATTTAAGATTTTAAAATACGTTATGTAAACCAAAATTTTCTATCTGAATAAACGAAATTTCGAAAAAATCCGCCCGATAAATTCCGATAGAACGCGTACGAATAAAGTATTGAAAAACAGTGTTACTTTGATTACAACAATGATATTACGCGCACTGTTGTGCAATTGACGCTAATAACTTAATATGGTTCAAAATTTTCACTCGATATTTAAATCAATAAACTAAACTTTGCGACTAATTTCTCTATTCGAGTCACTGAGAACACTCAGTTCTTTTTCTCAGTAATGTTTGTAAGCAATTTTCAACTGCTGACAGATTTAATACTTATACAATTTCTATATAAACCTTCCGAAACAGTGACCCAAAGCATCAAACTACCCACGCGACCTAGTTACATACCGGATTTTTATACATTTGTTCTTTATGAAATATTTTTTACAATAGCTGTTGAAAAATTATACAATTTTTCGCGGTTGTTCGAACGAATTATATTGTTTAACATCTTGTTTAATTTGTACATTGGTAAATCCACTGTACATCACGCGCACTGCACATTCGAACGATTTGTTTTGTTTTTAATGTTATTACCTACGTCCAATATTAATGTATTTGAGAAACTAAAGAAATGTACATATTTATAAATATTTGATATCGAATATCGAGAGATCAATAAGGTCAACACTTAAGGTTTGTCAAAATAAAATATGAAATGAAATGGCCATTCAAGAGCGGCCGTGTTCATCTGGATAAATATATTCACTTATTCGTGTTTTTATAAAAAAAAATTTTTAGTAAGTTACTTACAACACTTATTTTTACATTAATATTGTTTATTTTTTGGTATATAATGTACGTATTGAAGTGGCCATATATAACATGTTATATACTCGTATATATTATATTATTTGTCGTTTTAAACTAGTCCAGCGATTTACGAGCTATTTACGAGTTCTGCCATGCGAGTTGGCAAAGAAAAAAAGAAAACAATTATTCTTTATCTGGAAAAATTTAAGCGAATCTTACAGCAACATATTTGATTCATTTCACAACATTTAAGTCATCGTACTTTTCACAAAAAACATAAGAATTCGAGTATTAAAAACAATAATTACTTATGATTTCAGCTTTAAAATTAAAGACAATCGGTTTGAACCGTATTGCAAACACAATATATGAACATGTTTAGTGTACGATTTGAGATTCAAACTACGAGACAATTTTCTTTTTTCATTCGTCAAATGACTTCTATGGAAATTTGTAAGTGAAAATGTTTTTCTCGCTGACTATAATTAAATATAACAGCTGTTGTTGAGTAAAAATACAATTTATCATTTTAAAAACGTGTAAAACTCAAGTGAAATCGATCGTACGTCATAATGCTCAATTATTAACAATACACACACTTTCCCTGTACCGGTCATTTACCCGACTCGCTATTTTTCCGAGTAAGTCACAATGACTTTGGGTCAATCGATCGATCACCGAGCGTATTCATTCGTATAAAATAAACATATTTTCCCGTAAAACATACTTACAGCAGGTACTCAAAGTGGTATTCCGATACGTATCAATTTTAATTTAATTTCATTAACGCGTAAAATCATGACACGCGTTAAGTTTGTATTGTAATTTTTGATTATCATAATCATAATCTGAGATTCAACTGTATTTCATTAAAAATGCATTAGTATACATGTTCGTTTATACAATTGTTATTATTACTATGTGCAGTGTGATTCACTCGAACAAATATTTACTCTAAAAATTCCTGCAGAACTCTCTCATTTCGGAGAGAAATTTTACGAACATCGCGCCATTGTTTGTGTACGCGTGTGTGTGTGTGTAATTTATTACGTAGAGCGTAAAACGCATTTAGGCATGTTTACTTTTGGAATAATTAAAAAAAAACAATGCGAAACCCATTTACCACTTGGAAACTATAAATGGGTCGCGTACGTTTTATTGTTGAGAAGTGATATGGGAATCGCATTAACGTGCAGTTACGCGAATTCTGTGAAACTCATCTTAGACCAATTAATATACTCTTTTTTTTTTTTCCAGGTAATACTGTTCGTAAAATTCGATTTTTATTAAATTTTTGAACAAAATGTCAAGTTTTTCCCAACAATATTCGCGTGTTTATCGATTAATTGTGTATAATTTGTAGGGTCATCCTGGTTTATACGTCCGATAAAGCACGATAATTATTATAGACAATTTTAGTGTCATAATATTATAACACATTCTTTCTACATTATATCTAATAGCATCAACGTTTAATTTTTTTCTTAAAATCATACCTAACATTTTTACCAAAAAAAAAAGTGACTGTTATAACGCATCAAAGTTTGTTTTTCGTTTGTATAGTTTTATAAATTATATTTGAAACTCCTTTGTAAGGCTGCGTACACTTCGGTACACTTCGTTCGTATGTGTAATTGCGTTTGAATTGAGGCCAAGAAAAACTATTAGGTATAATTTACTTAGAAATACCATAGACAATATAATAATATTTTCAGACGCATTTCGGTAAAACAAACATTTTTAATTTTTTCGTTGAAAACTCAAAATGAATCGGCGCAACGTAATATTTTTACAACTTGATTTTTTGACAAAAATAAAAAAGGTTTAGCATCGAAAATAACAATACTAATATAATTAGTCGTTAATAATACCTAACAAATTAATTTAATCGATACAATTAATGTATACTGCACAGAATTGAATTAGTTGAAAACACAAACGTGTGTACTTATAAATTAAAAAAAAATATCGAAATTCGACTAAAAAGACTTGAATATTTTGAAAATGTTTACAATGTAAACAATCAGTTTTGCCATAATAACCGTTATATGTGCGTCGATTAGAATGTATAGTACTCAAAAACACACTTTGAAAACGTTTTGTTATCGTGTTTTGTTTTCTATTTGACAAAAATATAAATTTTTAACTATACTGCAGCCCGAGTTTTTCTAAAAATCGTATTTGCAGTGTATTTACTGTCAAGTTTTCGAGCAAAGCTATAGTGAAGTCAAACGAGGAAAGTAATTAACTTGTTGCTATTTTTTTTTTTTTCCAAGAGCGACATTACAAATTTAAGTATCACGAATTATTAATTGATTTGTTGTGATTATAATAAAGTATACAAAAGTACACCGTCGCTAGTTTGATTCAAGCGCAAAAAGAAATAAAAACCTAAAAAAAAAAAACCGGGATTACTCTTGGTCGCTCGCGTGTGTGGTTATAGGTAAATAGGTAGCGACTACGCTTTGATTGGGTCACTATTGTTTACATGTTGTGGTTCAAATGCGTCATTTGATATCTGATAAATCGTTGCCTTCGAGAATACGATTCTGAGCGAGCTCAGTCGTCTAGTACCCAGGTGTACATCCTGATAAAAACAAATTGAACAGTAAAAATGGTCCATAGTTCCGAAAAACGTATAACGAAAACATTAATTTAAATAACGAGTGAAAATTTCAAACCATTTGGACCATTATTAATACGATTTTAGTATCAATTGTGCGTAATTCATAACCGAATTACACCGTTTTTCAACACTTTTTTTCTTTTTCGTACGCGTTCGGAATTTATTGGGCGGATTCTTTTGGAATTTTTTTTATCAGATAGAAAAATTTTGTTTTGCACATAGAACACAGTTGAACTTCAATTATTCTCAAACAACAAATTTTCGAGTGAGTCGCGAATTTTTTCCAAAAATAAGTGTCAAAGGTGAATCTCGACCATTTCGAAAATTTAAACGACTAAAAAAAAACCCCCCCGTGACAATGGTTTTTCGACTAATTTTTTTTAGCGTCTTACGTACAATATAAACACGTTTGTTGTTAACCGGCTCGTGTTTCAAAAGTTTCAAAAGTTTCAAGTTTTTCGAGTCTTTCGATTATCTTTTTATTATCAATACGCTCTGTTGGGTTATGATAATAATTGTTATAGCGGATAAAGTTAATAGATTTTTGGAGATTATCGGATTGTTTTTTTTTTCGTTTTTTTCAATACCACTATCTTATCGCCGAAATCCCGTCCACCCGTTAAACAAAATCCGCACCGTCCGCGCAGAGTTCGATAAATGAGGGTGTACATTTTATTATTTTTTTCCCTCTTTCATCCACTGCCGTTCGGCGCGGGCCGCGTGGACCACCTCGTGCGGCTTTTAACGCCGCCGCCGACGACGAACCATCGGGATGAAAACGGTTTTCGATTTACACCAGCCGGCAATTTTTCAAACGTTCATTTTCTCCCAAAGTCGTCCGAAACGCGTATTTTAACGCACTCGTCCGAGCGCGAATTTTATATAATTTTCAGTTATATATACACGCGATATGATTGTAAACGTACGTCGTAAATTGTCGCGATCGTTAGGATATCGAATTTCGTTTTATTTTATAAAAAACGGATTTGCGAAACAAATGGCGATTACCGATCGCTGGTGCCGGGTATAGCGTGCATGAGTAACGGATTTTCTTCGGAATAGGGCGGTCACAGTTTTGAGTGGATTTTAAAATTCCGACACGATGACAAACGTATTACACGTCTGCGAGCAATGGTTTTCTGAACGAGCTCGGTAAGTCAAACACTGAACGAGTCGTAAATGGCCTCTATAGCGTTGGATTGAAATCTTTTTGAAACTTGTTGTGATCACCGCGTTTTGAATCGTTCCGATAACGTGAGAAAATTACGATAAGTTTCGGTATTTTTTTAAAGAGTCATCGCCGACAAAAGACGGGGAAAAAAAACGAAATGATAATAACGCGGTGAAAATGGGTAGAATGAATCTGCAGTTACCGACGTGATGAGAAAATTTAATTTTTCAGCTCTCGTAAAGAGTGTCAAAACATACGGTCTATTAAACTACACGTGTACCAGTAGTGATGAAAAGTTTTTTGTACGGCTCAAAAACGATCGATTCACAATGTTTCGTCCGTTTTTTTTGTTTTCATATAATAGCCTCCCGGTAGATTCCAAACGCGTACGAAAAAAAAACGGCGTAATCCTCCGATTGAAACATTACGCGCGATTGAAATCGTGTACCCCTCCTCGTACAACGGTCCAAACGCGGTTCGAAATTCTCACGCGTAATTTAAATAATTCGTCGCTATTAACCCCGGGTCGCGCACACTAGACGGCTGAGCAGCTCGCTCAGGATCGTATTTTCCAAAGGCTTTCAGCAATACGAGACGCGTTTGAACCACGACATCTGAAGCAGTCCATCCAAAGCGTATATACCAGTAGCCGTATAACGTCCACGTCAAACCACCCCCTATCCCGGTTTTTTTTTCCATTTTTTTTCTCCGGTCGAAACGGCAATGATCGCACACACGCGCACGTTATTATCGTTATTATCGCAGTACGATAAAAATTTAATTTCGTTTCGACGACGGCGAACACGTGCCCCGGAGCGACGCAACACCCCCTGCCGCAATCGAAGACGCGCGGTCCCGGACGGGGTCGCGTCCGAAAACAATATTCGAAATTAAAATTTACGACCGTCGCGCAGAAGCAGAATCGACGAACCGGGAGCGACACAAAACGCGTGTTGTTCGCCCGTACGAAGCGATTTCTGCATGATAACAGTTTCGGGGCTTGTCGGGACGGCGAAAAAATAATAATAAAAACGGAAATGTCGTTTTACTATGTAGTTTGTGTGTAAAATATACGTGTCGAAAATAAAAGTCGAATGCCAGGGTTCGAGCGATACCTACCTAATGTACGCGGCTCTGTGTGTCCGGGTGAACGAGTGTTTTATTTTTCGTTTTTCATTATATTAATTCGATACCGCCGCGGGAGGACTCGCTGTTCGGTCGACTCTGCGCGAAAAAACAACGAAAAGCATTTTTTAAACGCAGTTTGTGGCCACGTTCGCAGGTAATAAATAAATAAATACACGTGATACATATGAAATACGGTGTGCACGGACGGTACGCAACAATATAAAATGATAATAATAAATTTTAGAAAAAACATGTTTTAGCGCCGTCGATAATTGAGAAAAATCGATATTTCAAATCGAGTTTTTCTTGGCTACACACTGTGAATTCTTGGGTCCGGGGCACCGCCACGTTCACTCGGGCAAAAATCAGCTCGATTGTAACCAACCGTTCAATACGTTCGGAAAAATCCATATTTATACGAGACATCGTTGTTCACATCATTTCAGCAAATGCATCCGTAAATGGGTTAACAGCTATACTTGAGCCATGCGCCGAATCGTTTCTAGTTTTAACCCGTAATTTACCGCGGGCGATAACGACGGTGTCATGAGCCCGACCAGTGTGTATTATATAGGCGGTTGTTGGATTAAGTAGAAGCGAAAAAAATTTTTATTTTTTATTTCAAATTTTTAAACTGTTCTAAACTGTCTGGTTCAAACCACAGTTGGAATAATTTTTTCAATTAATTCGTTCGAGACACCGCGGAAACAATGTCTGAAAAAAGAGCCTAAAAAGATTCGACAGCGTGAATACAATTGGTTAGTTTTACATTATTTTAATTCGATATATTTTATATTTATATAGCATAAGTCCGTTTTTGGCTTTTTCCGTAAAATCAATATCGTGTGTATAGTGCGCGTGGGTGAATCCCTTTGCGAGTTCGATAGCGGATATCGAACACAACTTTGGCCATTCCAAAAATGAAATTTTCTAATTACGTTCTATGGACGGTTCTTTACGACTTTAGAACGGAGAATTCGACATTTGCGGATCGGATTATATTGTGGCTTTTATTTTTTCGCGCGAACCGACTTTTATTGTTTTGTTGTCGATCGCGCTCTAATATGGCATTTGCTGCTGTTAATGCGTCGTACGATCCAAACGAGGGAAAAAACTAAAAACAGAATAATGGCGCTGTTGTTTTTCGGTATTTTCGATTTACGGTGGTTGACGAGTTTTTTTTTTTTTTTATCAAACTTTGTTCAAAACATTAACTTGGACACCAAATGCGATGGCTAATCGATCGTCTTAAATTTATATAGGTGTGCGTGTGTGTAATTAAAAATAAAAATTTCTAACGTCCGAAATTCCACGTTTTAGATTCCGAGCGAAGAGCGAGAAACGTCTTGTGTTTACAATGATGTTTTTTTTCCTTTTTTTTTTCTGTCAACAACTTTTCGGGTAGTATGTTCAGATTTTCTAATGTCTGTACTGACGCACGGACTCCGGCGGTAATTAGGTTGGAACTTTTTTTTTAAATTCTGCCTTCTTCTTAAGTTTTGCCGCCCCAAAAACCAAAAAAAAATAAAATCGAGAATCTACTCCGTCGCTTTACGTACAAATCTCGTCAGTATTGTAAAAAAAAAAAAATAGAACAAAACAATTTTGTCTGTTTTTAAAACACGGTTAGGTTGACGCACTGAAATGTGTATAATTCTCGTGGATATTGTTTTAAAATTTGATTTTGCCCTTTACGCTCTCATTCTTTCTGCAGGGTGTATTTTTTTTTTTTTATTCGGTTTATTATAACTCATGAACTTTTGCTTTAATTTGGTCGTGTACTTTATTATAAAGTTCAAATTTTCCACCGTAAATGTTAATATTAAAATATAGTACAATATTATATGGTAAATACCAAGCATTTTTCATGTTATTATTCCAAGGTCACGGCCATATAGCGCGACTGTAATTATTCAACAGTGCAAAAAAAAATCGATTTATGTTACTTATATTTTGTAATGTCTTTTTCTTTAGTGATATAACTGTTGCATCGTATGAACGAAGTCTGTTTCGCTTCCATAGACAGCTTATATAGGTGTGTTGAATTCAAATCACATTTTTGTTAACACAAAAAAATTGTGCCATCACTAAAAACCGTAGGTACTGCAAGTTAGAGAGCAAAATTAATTAATTTATAAATTTCTGGCAAAAATAAAATTATTTTTCATATCTCGTGTTCTTTAGACTCGTCAAGGGCCATAAATTACCCAGTATACATCCATGTTTGTTATATAGTTTATAAAGTTCTGACAATTTCACCATTTCAATTTTATGTAGTTGTAAATTACTTTTTACACCATTTATTTTGTTAAGTAAAATACTTTTTGTTGTTTCCTATCACAAAAGTTTTATTATCATATAGGTATCTTGAATAATGTTTTATTACAGTATAAAATGTAGGTAATGTATAATATATGAATACACGAGAGGAGATAACTAAAAGGTTATTTTTACGTTTGGCAGCGTTATATTATAGGTGAATGAAAGAAAGTTTAGATTATGAGCGACGAGTGAGGAATGTATTGTTTTTACAATCATGTTTTTTTTCTGTCAACAACTTTTCGTATAGAAGGAATAATCTGATTTTCAAAGTCAGTAAATTTTCTAAAAGGTCTATGAACTCCGGTAGTACTTTGTTAGAATACTCTTTTTGAAATTTTGCTTACTTTCTGAATTTTACCCCAAAAACAAAAAAAAAAAAATCAAGAATTTTACGGTAAAAAATTTGAAACTTAATAGGTATTTAGCTTAATAACTATTGAACTATCGTTATAAAAAATTATTCCATGTCGTTTTAGGAGTAATTCGCAATCTTTTTTATTTTTATCCAGGACTTATTAGATAAGATAGCTCGCTCAGAATCGTTTTTTTTCGAATGCTGATAAACCGCAACTTTGAAACCAATAATGACCCATCCACAGCGTAATCGCTGCTGCACCTTTACCGTTCTTTTTAAAAACGTTACGCAAAAAACATGTTCAATTATTTATGAACAATATTCGCATAAAAATTAAAATACTTTGCAAAAGAAATCGAAATAAGTTCATGACTTGAAACACATACTATATTGACGTATAATATGTCAATTGTTAATGCGTCAACCGACATATTATGATATTATTAAATTTAAATTCGAGTTGACAGTGAAATATTATACAGCGCGTTGATATTTCGGTTAATCTTCGTCCGATCGCACCAGAAAAAAGCTCGTATCTTACATTTTAACTTTTTGTCGTTATCTTCAATAAGTAAATCCGTTTTTCAATTTAAAATATTCGTTTACTTTACGATGGTTTAGTACTAAATATCTTCTAGATGTATGATAGAACACACAATAATAATAATTATTATTATAAGTATAATAATATGCGACTTTAGTAGTATAATGTACATTAATACAACAACAATATTTTATTGAATTCTACATGAATTCAAATGTTTACACTGTGGAGAAAAGTCTAATAAATTCCATGAAATTACTTTATGATGTCACTGTTGTTTTATTTGGGGATTCCAAGCTGGTTTTTTTAAACATAAAAATGCGTTTTCACTGAATATATTACTGTCTTTGCCCCTAGTGTATACTACCTTTTAATTTGTTTTAAGACTTCTGAAGTATAAATTATTCCTCAAAATTGTTCCAATCAAAAGAATAAATTGTTATACTCCGAACAAGTGCTTATATAGATATAGAGGTTTTACTTTTATTTTTATTTATTAGGAGTACTTTTATTTTTATTTATTAGGAGTACTTTTATTTTTATTTATTATTACATTTTTGTAAAAAGACGCACTTAAAACTACGCGAAAATTGTAATAGAATCGATAGCATTTTTTTTTCTTCATTTTTTTTTAGGTTCTGAGCGACGAGCGAGGAATATATTGTTTTTTTTTTTCTGTTAACAACTTTTCGTATAGAAGGAATGCTCCAATTTCTTAAGTCGGTAACTTTTCTGAAAAGGTTATGGACTCAGATTGGTACATTGACTGAAACTTTTTTAAAATTCGCTTACTTTTTAAGTTTTACCCAAAAACCAAAAAAAATTGGGAATTTTGGAGAATTTTACGGCAAAAAGTTTGGAATTTTAAGATTTGTGATGAAGTTTTCATATAGAAGGAATACTCCGAAGTCAGTACCTCTAATGAAAGGTCTATAAACTTATTACATTTTACTATACTTTTTTGAAATTTCGCTTACTTCTTAAGTTTTAACCCCTCCAAAAAACGAAAATTAAACCAAGAGTTTTACGGCAAAAAATTTGAAATTTTCAGTTTTGCAATGACGTTTTCGGGTAGAAAGATAACTCTAATTGTTACGTCGAATACCACTTAAAATTTAGGATTTCGACTTAAAATTTCGTTTTATTTGAAGCATTTTTTGATCTTTTGATTATTTTCCGAGTTGTTTGCCGTAAACGACGCGAAATCGCCAAACCCGGCACCAAAACAATAAATACAATTAAAATACATAAAATCAATATATACCTATACTAAACTATCGTTATGAAAAGTTATTCCGTGTCGTTTTCAAACTTTTATGTACTACAACTATTTATTTTTAATTTTATAATCATTTATTTGTTAATTAATGATAATTATTTGTTAAATGGACTTAATCGAACCGCGTTAGGATTAATAGTGTCGTGGGTTCTGCAATGCGTATGTACTGCTGCAGTGCAGAATATTTTGATTTTAAGATGATTCTCTTCCGTATCAATTATGTACGAAAAAGTTTTTAGAATGTTAGGTACGACGCGTTCTTATTATCCAGTTTGTCATCCAAAACAGTGTAATTCGATGCTAAGAAAAGAATTCATATTATTGTAATATCTATATACATAGTATGTTATTTTATCATTTTCCTCGAATTGTTCGTGGAATTTAATTTACTTTGAATTTACTTAAGCATGACGGTTGTGTGCACAGCTGACACATGTACACACACAAAAAAAAAAAAAAACAATAATGATCTTGGAAACTCGTTACCACGGGCCAATAATAATAACAATAATAGTTATTATAGCACGCAAAATTATAGTTCCTCGAAACTCTCCGATCAAACATTTTCCCTCGGGAAAGTCTCTCGAAAAATGCGGTCGAACAAGCAAAAGGTTCCGTGAATTCTGTTTTATCTTCAGGCGGCGCACCTCCTACGACGAACATAGCGAAATCGTGAAAATATGTCGTGCGCTGCACACCGCTCATAAGGAGAACATACAACATTCGATAGATCTACAAGACAGAACTTTTGCAATAACGCGTTCAAACGTTGCCCACGTCAACTGTTCCCGAGAGACGGGAATACCGTACAAGATAAAAGATGTCGAGATGTATATTTTGTATTATGCAGCAAGCAATGGCTGTATAGTTTCATAAAACAATATTGTAAAGCCTGAAAATTTTACATCGAAACCGTTATATACACTTACCCCGCGACGGTTGCGTCGTTCGCTATATTATATTCGAATTACACGTTTTCAATAACTCGTTTACGGTCGAAATTCAATGATTACCTCAACAATTTTCTCGATTCGTAATAAATTATCATATTATTGTTTTTTTCAAGTAGTTATTGTTCAAGAAGAAAAAAAAAATTTAAACTCTAAATCACGTGGTTTTTTTTAACAGATCTAACACGACGTACTTTACTTACTGCAAATAATATTACAATCAACACGTAAATGGTCTCGGCGTCACAAAATGACCGTAGAAAACCAAGTTCATTTACAAAATTTATAACAGTTTTTTTTATAAAAATATCGTATGAACGAAAGTGGCCGAATAATGTTTGATAGGTAGTCGCGGCCGATTTAGTGTGTCAATATTTTGGCTCAAAAAAAACAAGGAAAACCGGATATAGAAGATTTTTCCGTCTTTCTGTATTCCTCCGCGGTCAGTGTTTGTTTGATATTTTTATACTTGCAACTACTGATTTGGAAATCGTTGGTACCTGACTATCATCATATGGATCGCATTTTGTTACTCGTATATTGTTACGGCCGTTGTTTAATTTAAAACAAAAAGTTCGAAGTGACCTCGACGCTTTGGGTGGGTCACTATTTTAGAAGTTGTGGTTCAAACGCATTATTTAATGTCACAAAGCCATGGCTAAATCATGCCTTCGAGAATACGATTCGTTGCGAGCTCAGTTGTCTATAGTCCTGGTGAAAACGAATTTAACAGTAAAAATGGTCCAAAATTTTGATAAACGTATCCACGTATAAAAAGAATATTAATTTTAATAACGTGTGTAAATTTCAAACCATTTCGACCGTTATTTGAAGAGTTAATACAATAATTTAGTGTTAATTGCACAATATAGTGCACTAGTAATTTCATTGTTATAACCAAATTACACCGTTTTTCAACATTTTTTTATTCGTTCGGAATCTATTGGGTGGATTCTTTTGGAATTTTTATTATCAGACAGCAAATTTTGTTTTGCATTACATATCTTAATTTAAATTCTTAAATAACAAATTTTTGTGAGTTGCGATTTTTTTTTTCTAAAAATAAGTCAAAGGTATGACCAATTTTCGACCAATTTCAAACTTTTTAATTTTACTACACAAAAAAAAAAAAACCGTTAAATTAAATAGGACATAGTATGAAAACGCAGTAAAGGCGGGAAAAAAATATCTCCGATTTAAACTCATTGTTATAATTATTTGTGATATTTCGTGCGAATGAACGTATACGGGGACACGTTTTTGAAGTGTTAAAAATAATTTTCGTTTTTATTAGTCGGACGATATTATTTGAAATTTGGAGGAAAAATTGAACAGCACATTTTACGAAATTTTCGATGACGATGGCAGCGTGTACATCGTTGATTTATGCGATTATGTGTATTTTGAATCGCGTGTGTGCATTAATTCTATACTATAGTTGAGCCACTTGAGTCACAAACTTAGCCAGCTAACAGCAATCGTTCGTGAGCGTATTATACAAATTAAGCAAAACTATTCAATTATTAATATGATTTTGTTTACATAGTACCTATAGCTGATTGTACTCATTACTATTAACGACGCGATGTCTGAAAAGATATTTAAACAAACGTTCAACTTTCATAAGGCTATCATGTCGTCAAACGGCTTAATTCGGTGACTCCAGTAACTTTTTACTAACTCATGAGTGGGCGGGGAGAGGGGAGAAGTAAAAAACAAATAACTTCATTAAAATATGTGTTTGACGAAACTTTTAAAACAAAACTCGTTTTCTTTATTGAAGAAAATAATTAAAAAAAATAAATAAATAGCTCATTAAAAGTAAAAAATAAAGTTTAAATTAACTGCTATCTATATATGTGTGTGTTTAAAAACTCATTATCCTCATGACGTCCGGAATGGACGTACGGTGTAACAATATTTAATCGTCGTTCAGCACATTTTGTAACTGCCATAAAATAAAAGAGTATTTATGTTTTATCGCAATTTCGGCGAGAGTCGACGCTACATACAATATTATTATCATTGACACAATTTTGGTCTAAACCATTTTTTTTTTTTTGTTTATTTCATCGTAATTATACGAAACTTCCGACACGATAAACATTTTGAACTTTAATAGTCGTACGAATCAAAGTATAAAATGAAACCATAGTTAAAGGATCGCAAAATATGTTTGTAAATGTTATTTTAAAAGTGCACACAAAACATATTATAGGTACAGTATGGTATTGTAAAGATGGCAGTTGCGCCAATCGTTTATATTATTGACTTTTAGTTACGCGGCGCATAGTGCACAAGAAATTTCACCGTTTAACTATAATTTGTTGGTAATGTTATTGTAAAATCTCAACGTTAATTGTAACGAGGAATTATCTCGACGAGTTTCGTATACCAGTGTACAAAAAAGATCGATAAACGATATAAATTTTCAATCGATGTATAGGAAATCGAGTTTCTAACATAGTTATGTTGCAATTTTCATAATACTGATAAAATAATTTTTAACCTATCGCCATAATAACCGGGCGGTCACGTCAAACATCAACGAGTAATGGAATATTCCAAAAATTACTGTAAGTGCCTACCTATATAATTATAACACGTGCATTGCTAATATATTTTTAATTTTTACCACACCAGTGAAGTACTGATTCGTTGTTTTCTAAAAACAAAAAACTTGTCAAGTTTTCGACGAAATGACACAAACCCTTAGGGGCGGAATTCGGATCACGTTGTGAATAAAAACCATTCTCGAATCGAATAGCGCACACAAAATTTCGTAAAAATCAGTCCCAGGGACTGGTACCGAACCGACTGAACTGGTTCCGGGTCGTGAAAAACCCTACAATTTTTGAGAACCGAACCGGGATAAAATATTGTGTTGTATACCCTTGTCCCTATGTTTTAAATAGTTTGGTGCCGTTTTTGTTTAACCTTGTGTAAAATTTTCAAAACTTTATCCGGACCGTAAAAAATATATCCAACAAATAAATTACACAAAAAAAAAAAATCGAAAATTTCAAACCGTAAACCGGAACCTCAAAACCTTTAAATGAAATTATTTCAAAACGTCGAGAATAACCAAAAAAAAAAGAAGTACCGGAACCGAAAAAAACCATACAGGGGTGGACCGTCGAATTGTGTGAATCCGTATAAACCGTTCTCGAATCAACTTGTCAAACATTAAAACTTCACGAAAATCCGTCCAGCCGCGGCGTCGTAGGAATTTTTCCCGCGGTATTTTTTAATATTTTTTTTGTCGTACTTTTTTAGGAATGAAAAATTAAAAAAATTCGTAACGATTGTTTTATTGTTGTAAAAATTTCATACAGGATCGAAAACGGCGGACGCGCGGAGTGGACATAAAAAATATATAAACATATAAAATGACAGCAACTGTATCAATACGGGTTAGGTATACGGCACGCCAAACGGTCAGCAGCCGTAGATTCGCGCTGAAGATGACAACGCAAATACAAAAGAGATTCCGACGAAAATGAAATAGTAAATAAAAATTACGGAAATCGCACAATAGTAGGCCGACGGGTGTTTGAAATTTGTCGGCCAGACTTATTGTTTGAACGGCGGTTTTTTAACGTGGAAAAACGGGAAACACTTTTACTTTTTACGTTAAAAATTAGATAAAAACTGGAACGACAGTTTATAGAGTGATACCAACGGAGAACTCAACGTTAAATCATCGCATGGACCGTTCGGAATTTTTTATCGAACAGGAGCACAACAAGTTGAAGGAGAGTTATAAAATGCAAATATAATATAAAAAAATAGGACGTCCTCTTTACTAGACAGACGACTCCGAGAAGAACGGCAGTGGAGATCGCGTCGAAATACAAAAAACCACTTATGACGACCATTTGACCGATATGAAAGAGACGTTTCGTAACGCGGACCGAAGCGATACAGTTATTGAACAGAAAAAAAAGAAAAAAATGTTACCTATAGTGCGTCCAGCGAGAGAACGCAGCTGAGCGGCGACCAAAAATTTTCTGCGCATACCCACCGCAAAGCACCGGTCGCTGCCAAGTGGGGGGGGGGGTATTTCACCTGGAGCCGCCAATCGCCGTCATAGTCAACGTAATTACATTACAGTGATTCACAATAGCTCGTTCATGCGCCGAACGAACTGCGTTCTCTCGCTGGACGCACTATAGTTGTTTGCGTTTTTGGACCAAAAGATATTTCAATTTTCAATAAGTTGTTATTTATGTGTAAATAATGAATGGATTTTTTCGATTTCGGTTTGAACCCGCGAAGTTCGTTGGAATCGACCGTACGGTTAGGCGGGTAATTATTGTTAATTATATTTGTTAATAATTAAATTATTGTTTTATATACACACGTACGTTGCACATGGAGAGTTGTTTGCCGTCGGCGTCGCGACTCCTCGGCCGTTCGCCCGCCGACGGTAACGGCGCGGTGGTCTGCCCCTGCTTGTACAGCTGCCACCCGTTGACGTACAGGTCGCCAGCGAACACAATCCGACCGCCGCCGGGCACCGATCGCCTGGTCGACTGCCACCTGCGGCAAGCGAGAGAATAAATAAGTTAAAACGTCGATTCATATTTATTTCTTATTTAATCGACAAATACGAGCTAATAATAACCGACGGTCATGATAGTTTTAAAATTTAATCGGGATGGCAAAATCGAGGCTAGGATTTTGCGATTTCTGTTTTCGATATTTAAAACACCGTTCCAAAACTACAGTGTCAAACTTCATTTTGCTATTTTTATTCGCGTTTTTTGAACCAAGCGTCTTAGTTTTCGGACGCGCATTTTCGGGCATTATACCTCTGCGTTTCGACTTTTTCACAAATTTTAAGAGCCCTGGAAAACGGAAACGAACCTACGCAAAAACCTACTACGAATTCGGTGCTGTGTTTACGGTTTTGGCGGCACCCTGACGGCGCCTGAGTTCAATAATACGTTCACTTATACAGCTGTGGGGTATATTTTTTTCCAGATTTATTTATGCCAACAGCAATAGTATAGTTACTTACGTATTTTTCGTATCGTTCGTTATGATTTCAGTTTGTAAAAATCGATAAATTTAATCGTTGTAACGTTTATCACGATTTCCGAATGAAAATATTCTCCTTTTGTTCTTTTTCCAGAACATTTCTCGGATTTTTAGCTTGTTTACGATATTTTATGAAACGTTTTTGATGTTTTATCCTTACCTCGTTTATAATCAATACAGCATAACGTTGTCGGGATGGAGATCGTTCTGTTTAAATTTTGTAAAAGTACATAACTAACGCGATCGGGTAAAAACTTTGTAAAATTAACTTGGAAAATTTCCAAAATCTCCGACACGATTAAGTGTAAACATCGAGGCGTATAAATATTTCGTGTTAGCGGTAAAAAGTTTTTCCTTTTTTTTTTTGTACGTTTATTTAAGAACATATTATTATTTGTAAAAAAAAAGACAAAACGAAATGAAAAGCTGTAAACCTATACTCGTTAAGATGGTGCCTTTTTATTATTGTTTAAAAAATCGTAAGATTTTTCGTTATTTTTCTGATGGCACCACTGTTTTCACATCGTTATCTATATAGTGTTGTTCGAATTATTATCATTTTTTTTGTACACATAAATCATAATAGTTCCAAAACATTTAAAACCGAAAGTTTTGCCATTTGTAGTTTTTATTCTGGTAAGTAAAGTAAAATTGATTTTAAACGTGTTTTTTTTTTTCTGAAATAACTTAAAATATTACACCTACGTCTACGTATGTACTTTAATAATTTTCTGTTAGGTTCATAGATTAGCTACGCGATTTCTATAACAATCAGTGGGCAGGAAAAAAATTATTACATTATTCATGTCCGGCAGAGATTCTTTGGGAGATCACGTTTAATTTTTTCTATTTTGTTTCTAGATTAGGTCAATCGTTCAAATACGAGATATGATTATTGAAAAACAACGAACAGATCGCATTTAAATATTTAAAATGTCGAGATGAACTAGATGGAGGTGAAAATATCAATGGACGAAATATTGTCAGAATGTCATTGAGATGTTATGAAGTAGGTAAGTTTTACCAATTTGGATACAGGAATATTTTTTTCGGTGGGCATTTTACGTTATATTTGGTCTCGTGTCTGAAAAGTCGAAAGAGAAAAGGAGTTATTTAAAAAACGTCGATTTTTCAACCGGCCGAAAAAAATACTAGGCTTATAACGAGTGAAAGTAAATGCCAAGTTTACTGTTTACAGCTGGTTATATTTGTTAAATGCGAATTGTAGAAAAAAATATAATTTTTAAGCCATAAATAAATTGACTTATATTGCTATATGGTTTTGGATGATTTAAACTTCTGAAACGGTATAAAAATTTCAGAGACCACAAATTTTGACCGATACAAGCATATAAATGTTTTTTTGATTGTTCTGTATTGTTTAGCAAAATAGTTCATTTTGTAATGGACATCACTGATCTTAATAGTTTCAAACAAATTTTTTTTTAATCTTTTTCATGAAATTTATAAGATTCAAATCACTCAAAATATAAATATTTACTACCTATTCCTGCAATTACCAATTAGCAGTTTTATTGATATTTTAAAAACTTAATAATAATTATAGTCAAATTTAAATTGAAACTCTTGAAAATGTTACGACAGGACACTTATTGCTATTAATATAATTTCTGTTTGCATAAACTTAATATCTATCTTTAATTGTAGTTAGTAATTTTTATGTAGTTTTTAAATATTCTATTTACATTAAAATTGTCATTTTATCATTCGCAGGCTAATAATATAGACATCCAAGAAATACCTGATAATGTTGACACAGAAAATAATTTAGATATTGGTGATACGAAAAACTTTGAAATAATTGAAACACAAATGTAATCAGAACAAGAAATTAAAACCCCATAGTGGGAAAAAGTAAGTTGATCAATTATTGTTTTTAAATACAATTATGCAAACTGAAAAAAATATAATTAATGTAAGTGCCATTGACTGAACCAAACATTATTTGGAAAGGCGATTTACCAGAACCTACTATGAGTATATCGTTTATATTTTTTTGGTAGGCTTGGAGCCAACACTTATAAGTAAAGACAAGACACCAAACAATGTTTTTACAGGATGATTTTGCAATTAAATACATTTTCATAATTGTATGGCCGTTTAAAATTAATCAAATACCGTCATAATTTCAATATTTCAATTGATATTTACTTCTTTAAAAATAAATATTTGCAACAATTATCTTGTAGAAACATAGTTGACATTATAGCGAGTTCAAAACCCTTTTTCAGAATGAAAATTGGATAAGTATGACTCTATTAATTTATGGAACTGCTGAGTGCATATTTGAGTCATAAAATCCAGTGCGACGAAGATTCTTAACCCTGTATTCATTTTCTAAATCATTTTTTGATACATTTTAACATGTATTATTATTCTTTAATTTTAATTTTTTAGCTGTTTGTGTTCAAAACTAACAAAACTCTATGTCCAAAGAAATTCTTAAAGTGCAAATTACTATGATACAAAAAATAGATGAACTATTAGACCAACAGGAATCTGCAATTCAAAATTATGGATCCACAACCAGCATTGCAATGATGAAGAAATTACCAAAAAACTAGTAAAAACAATAAACATCAAATATTAAACTCATTATTTATTATATTTTAACAAATATTATATCATGTTATTTGGTAATTTATTTTACGTTTGAAATTTGTAGTAGGGTTAGATCTTCAGCAGTTTGTGAAAAAAATTATGGACAGTTGTTTGTCACTACAAGTCTCTTCTTGTTTGAATAATTATAGTGGGAAAAAAATTAAGCAAGAGGATGCTGTAAAAATAAGCAAGTACATACACAAGACCTTGAATTGTTGATTCCATTTAATGCATTGCATATTTTGTTTTTTTGAGAAAGTATGTCATGAAAAGTTCTCTGGCTTATTTGAAGAGAAATATTATTTGCAGATTGAAAACTGGTTTAGACACAATAAAAAAAGACTAAATAGATGTATTGATCAGTAACATAAATTAACATTCTATTTCCTATTTTTAAATCTATATTTATCTCATGAAGTTGGGAATGTATTACATATTACATATTACCTATGCGAGTATCCAGTTAGCAACTACTATATCTACTATATGTAGTTTAGATGAATTTTCTGCATTCAAATTTGAAAGTCGTATACAATATAATTATTAATTACGGCCACCACTTAAATAAACTATACAACGCCACAATCAATTGCCAAACTTAGTTTTTTATAATTCTAAAAATACTATAAAGTATAAAAATTTTCTATTCTGTTTAAACACCACAAAACTCCTTTAACAGACTTTTGTAATTCACTATAACTCGATCAAATGCTATTTTACATTTGAACATTTTAAAATTATTTTTTAGATATCAATATTATATTTAGAAAAGTGGGACTGTTGTAAAAGTATGTAACGTAGCGTATTTAAGCAATTAAAAAAATGTTTGTTATACAAGACTATCATTATGAGAATTAAAAAAGTATAGAACTTTATCAGACAAGGTATTTGTTTTATGCATAATATTCATCAACAGACTATTACAGTTTTAGCATGAAATTATGATAGAAATTATTTCTAAACACTTCCTGTTTCAAATACATCGTAAACATAATTATTTTTCTGCATATCCTATGCTCGATTTATGCTGTATGTTTAATTTTCCCGTGTAATAAATTTTACGTACCTACCTATGTTAATTGTGTATTTTACATAATAGGCTGGACATGTTTGGAGATCGGAGGGGCCAATTGGACAGGCGACAAAATGGAAGCGAAACAAAAAAAGGCTTAGAGGATAGAGTGGCCATTGACCTAAAAGAACTTGGAATAGAGAATGGGGAAGAACTGGCAAGAGACCGGTGGATGCAAGTGGTTGATGCGGCCATGGGCCTAAATGACCTGTAAAACACCTTAAAGAAAAAGATAATAGTTGATAGATAAGTACCTATATAAACTAACCAAAAAGGGATTAACAGTCAAACTAGGTGACTTATTTAAACCAACGACTATAAAGATATAATTATTAATTTTAGACTTTATTTCCAAAGAATTTCAACCTGAAATTATACATTGTCTAACAACAGAAATTATTAAACTATCTTTAACAAAAATTGTAACACCATCTGATTTGTTTAATACACTCAGAAAATGCAATGAATTATATCTGTGAACCTTAGTATTTCAATCAACAGTATCCGATAGAATAATAAATTAAAATGTTTAAGAAATAGTGCTTAGATATAACAGCAAATTGTCTGAATGAAGTTTAACTATTAATATTACAGTAAAATATTGAAAGATCACTATAATTAAAATCAACATCACATAAGTGTATTAAATGGTTCTTTTTCAGTTTTCAACTAGAAATATTTAGAAAAGTCATTACACGTTCTATTACAATTAATAAATAATAACCAAATTTAAATTTCTAGGTACTTTGAATTGTTGAAGAAGATCCAAATTGGTTTTTGGAACAACTGTTTTTGCTGAACCTAAATCTCCTTCAACATTGGCAGTGTTTGGAAATTCTGTTGACGGCTGTAGCCAAAGTCAATAAATTACTCTCAAGACTACTTTCTGTATTATTATTACCAGTAAATTCTAAATCTGGGTATTTTTCCAATATATACCATCTCAGCCTAAAATTTAAGTATAATTGCAAACAAAATTTTGTTTAATATATGTATGGGTTATTGTTAAAAAATATGATTTGTTTTAAAATTATAACTCCTTTGTATTTGTACTAACCAATATTTGAAATCCAAGACTATTATTGCTGGCGCACCCAGCCATTCCTTTTAAAAAACCAAAGTTATTTTCTAAAATTTCTTAATTTATTTTTCTCGTAAGAATGGGCATTAGAGTCCATATTATACATTTTTCAAATATTCTGACAAATTTTTCAAAGATTTATTACTCACTAAAATTCGTTTATAAAATGTATTTGAAGCATAGGTGAATAGAAAATATATTTATAAATTAATTGTTGAGCAAAAAAAAAAAAAAATAACCAGTAATAATATTTTACGTTTTTGAAAAGTAATTTTTTTCTTCAGATGCAGAATAATGTAATTTTATTTTACTGTGTAAGAAATATTACGTAGGTAACTACTTATGTTAATTGTGTATTGTACATAATAATATGTTATAACTGTTAAGTATGAATATTGTTTTGAATTGCATAGGTAAAATAGATTCTATAGAATAGATAGTAAACTTAAGTAAAAAAAAAAATTCTGTCAGTGGATATTGTGTTAACGCACAGTGTATCGCAAGTTTTATGTTAGTGTATTGCAAGTTTTATGTTTAAGAGTTTATAAATCATTAGCCCCGCACCAAAATATTGAACAAAAAATTATGAAAAATCAAAAAAGTTATAAAATAGTAGGGGGATTCAAACACGTTAATTACAAGATTAACATAAAATTATGATGCCTTGATGTAAAATAATCCCATTTTATCGATACTTATCTTATACGTTTTCCAAGACTATACCTACTGGGCTGATTTTTTTGAAACAATTTTTCTTTTTTACATGACATATTACAAATTTGACCGATTTTCCAACTTGAAAAAAGTTAAAAAATTTCTCTCTTGCGATCTTCAAAAATGTTTAGTCTCGTATTCAACTATACGCACAACATTGTATCACAATTTGTAAACTTTTACTTGAGTAATGAATACCACAATAAGAATTGAAAATTTCACAGTATCTACTCGTACATAATACATACAACTTAGGTCAAAAATTGTTGAAATGTTTCGAGATTCATATCAAATCTGTGTGCGTTACTACCCATTCAAACACTTTGCCCACCTCAAAAATTTAATCAAATCTTTGCCCGTAGCGCTGCGGTGAAAACTAAAACTTACAAACTTCATACTTATTGGTCGTCACAAAAATCATTTCGCTCCATATTATAATAATTACTAACAACAAGGTCGTTGGGGGATATTTAGACTGGCGTGGTATTATGTCGTCTCAAAAAATGAAATACATTACCACGTTATAAGTCTGTACGCCCTGGATTTCTGTCCTCGATCTCGAAGCACTCGGGAAAGGCCCAAAACAGACGCCCTGTGTTCCATATCGACGGCCATAGCTTTTTTATAATAGACCGTTGCCTGGGCCATGCGATCTGAAAACAATAATGATGATTCGAAATTATAATATTTTCTATTGTACAGTTTCAGAACGCACACAGATCATATTATTTGAGGAGCTGAAATTGTTGGTTTTGATTTGTATTAAGACATGAGATGGTGGCCGTACGCTGTGAATTTTTTTTTTTTTATAAAATTTGGAGACTAACCAACAATATTTTTCAAAAAAATTTCGCCTACAACACAGAGACGGATGGTGGTTCACGAGTCAGTATTATGATTTTTAGATTCCAAGCGCGGCGGAGAATGCATTGTTTTTACCACAATACGTTTTAAGTCTGCAGTAACTTATTTGATATGATGGTGCCTACTATAGTTATTGCTTACAGTATTTTTTTAATAATTGCCATAAATTTTGATTGCTTTTTGAGTTATAACCACCCAAAAACCAAAAAACCAAAAAAAAAATTGAGCATTATATTCTGCGAAAAGTTTGAAATCTTACGTTGAATACTTACCTACCACAAAAATGTTGAAATTTTGGTTTTAAATTATATTTTGTTCAAAACTTTTTTTGATATTTTTCTTTAGCTCTGATGGCCAGAGCTGGTGTATGTCCAATCGAAAAATGTCATAGCAAAAAATTTGAAAGTACCTAATTGTGTAACATTACTATGAGAGTAAATGTGGTAAAAAAAGAAAGAACGGAATGAAAGAAGAAAAGCAAGGGAGTAAATTTGAGATCGGTGAGAAGTTGCTTGGCGTAGCGATTACCAAAAAAAGTTGTATTTCAAGTACAGATAGTCATAGTCAAATATTGCTGATATTTTTTTAATAAATTTGGTTTTTACTTAGACAGATAACTGAGCACGCTCAGAATCAGTTTCCCAAAGGCAATCATTGCTTTCAGATATTAAATAATACGTTTGAACCACAACTTCCAAACCAGTGACCCACCCAAAGCATAGACTCAGTGAAACTAACTAACTAATTACGGCTTTTCTTTGTAGTTGGTTTACATTAATTAATTAATAGATTATATATACATTAATAGATATATAGATAGATTTATATGTATAGATAGATATATACATTAATTAATATTAATTAATAGAAGCAATCTATTAAAATATGTTAGGTGGATACCTACTTTGCGTTATTTTATTGCATTTAAACATAACTTTAAAATTGTTATACCTATCTAAAATATTGATTTTTTAATACCCGTTAGGTAGGTTTTAGATACCTACTTTTGGATACGTACATTATTGTTTCCCCAGAAAATAGAAATTAACGGATATTGGTAATGAGATACCAAAACATAGCAAATGTAATAATAGAATTATTTATAAATTAAAATATATTTTATGTTAATCAAAATTATTATAATAACGAACCATACATTTTATTATAATTACTAGTTTGTAACACTTCAATTAAATAACAATACATCTTTAACTCTGATAAAAAAAAAAAGCCCAGATTTCAACGTACAAGCAAACAAACAAACGGGTTAATATAATATGAGGTGACACTTATATCCAAGTATTTTTATTTTAAGTACATACCTAATCAAACTTTTAAAAATTAATATCGTATAAAATGAAACAACACAAATTCTGACAAAATTGAAATGATACACTTTATTTCTAAAAACACATAGGAAATAATATAGGTATAATGAAAAAAAAAAAAAATTAAAAATACTTTTGATGTATGATACACAATAGTATTTTTAATTTTTTAAAACAGTAATTGTACTGTTTTTATTTTTTTTATAGCTAGATTTTGATTCAGTATAAATCTTCATAGTCAATCTGAAATGACTCTCTTTGTTTAGATCAAGCGACCAACAGAAAGAAACCTTTTTATTACAACTTTTTTGGACGGTGACAAAGAAATACGTACACAGGTACAATCTACAGTTAGTTTATTTTCGTTAAAAAGTTTTGAATAATAATATTTAAATTGTCTTTTAATAGACCCCCCAACAAACTGTTTACTAGTTCCAATTCTCCTACTAAATCTATATTTTTTTCTATGTTAACTTCTAAATCTTCATTTAACTCCTCTTTAAGTCATAATTAATGATTTCAACATCTGTTTGACCATCAATTACATCAGGTCTAACAATTTCAATGTTAGTATAATCATCAACATTATTATTATCATCTGAATCACTAACTTCTTTACTAGCGTTGTTAATTTTATTCTTACTGTATTGTAATTTGGATGGTAACGACACAAATTCGTTTACTGTTTTATTTATTGATTTTTCTGCTAAAATAGTACTATCCATCAACCCATGACATGTTACAAATAGTTGTACACCAAGTAGACATCTATTGATTATTTCTTCAATTTTTCTATCAGACATGTTATTTAACTCATTATAGATATTGTTTTTTTTCTCGCTAGCTATATGGTAATTGCTAGAAAAAGTAAATTTTATTCGTTTGTTGTTATTTTTAGTTAACGGATTTTAAGTATTTTGTGTTTCATTCAAATCATTCTTTAAAATATTTTTCATTTGAATTCTATGTAAGCGGTTAATTATTTCATACACGCTGAAATTAACTAGGTACCATAGAAAAGGCAGAAGTAAGAGAACAAAATAACTTTTCACACTGTTGACTACTGAAATGTTAAGGAACAAAAACATCGCACTTTAAAATTGTATAGTTTTTGTTGAGCGATTTAACCAAACGAATCATGGAGTGTGCATTCAGTTCTATGCAACTGAAACAGTTTGAAGTAATAAAATTATTTTTTTAAGTAACCATGCTTTCCATATTCTTAAGAAAAAAAAACAGAGAACCATAACCTATGTATGCGTTCTTCAACAGATAAACTAGGGTCATTAAAGGCAGTGATCAAAAATAGTAACTACATTTTATTTTAAATATGCTTTCGTACCATCACTATTAGGAATATCTCATTTAATAATTCACCGACATGCGGAGCCATAATCTTTTCAGCTGCTTTGTAGTTAATTATGTCATCTGGATTTAAATCTAAAATAGTTAATTTATGATGATCTTTTGTGGTTTTTTTTTCTACACCTTTTAACAAGTCATCTACTGTTGCAAAATAATTTTCAATAGGAAGAATAATATTTGTTTTCAAAAATCTTGTTCTTAATTTAGTTGCTATATGAATTGTGTCTTGTACGTACATAAAACCAAATATGAAACCATGGCCAACTATTTTCTTTATCAACCGTTAGTTCATTTAATAACCTAGTTCCCATTGCTTTTAGCAATAGTAACGCCTAGTATCGCCGTCAGATGAAAATCCTAATAAATGAATACATTCTTTTTCGGCTTCTATTTTCTTGCGTGACCATCGATTCAACACATCATTACTCGTAAACCAATCATCAGTACCGAATATGGAAAAACAAAAAGATTGTGTAGTATCACATACCAGCTGGGCCATTATTGCATACGCATAGTTAGCTTTAATATTACTTTCAAATTAATCAAAACATAACTTTAGCAGGGGTAGCATAAAATGAATCAACAACCATTTATTAAAGATTGAATGAAACCAACCAGTTTATTTGTGTTATAGTTGTATACTATTTTACCGGCAATTTGAGTGGCATCTTCACTTATCCATACGTATTTGGGTAGGTGTCTTTCATCTAGGAAATGTCGTAATATTCAATTTGAAAGCATTAATAGGTCTCTGAAGAATAATTGAATACTTTATATCACTCTGTACAGAGTAAACATGTTACTGTAAATCGGCTAGGAAATCATTTGTTTTTTCAATTTTAAATGTATAGCCCGACTGATGGGATATCGATTGGTACCTATTTTACTTGTAAATACTTAATGTTGGTTGACAATTCAATGGGTACATTTTGTTCAAACATTATAATTAACGTGTAAAACTTCAACTTAGAAATTATTGGAAAAAAAAAAATAAGAACGAAAATTCTGAAAATTTCAAAAATATTTAATAGAATATATAAGTAAATATAAATATAAATATAATATTATAGCTATAGGCTTGTGTTGTTAGTTTTGATTTTGAAATATGAAGATTTACATGTTTAGTGAAATATAACCAGCAAAGAATTGAAATTTTCAAAGTTCTATAATCGGCTAAAAATATCATAAAATTATTTAAGAATACAATTATTGTAGTTGTCTACAGACATCAGGTCATTTCATAAACGTACTACTACCTCCTAGGTCAACAATATTTTTTGGAAGAAACATTTATTGTAAACAGATTATATTTCTCTAAAATGTCATATTGGCCTATTTGTTCTGAACCTTAGCAAGAATTCAGATTATTGAATTGAGTCTGCAGCAGTTTCCCAGAGATTTTTTATCGCCTTTTTTTGAAAATGGGCTCAACAAGTGGCACATTAAACTGAGGTGGACATATATACGTTATTTCAATTATAGCTAGGAGAAAAAGTAAGAAAACATTCGAATGTAAATTTGTCTTGTGGAAAAAAAAACAAACAAAAATGAATGAACGAACCGTTTAATTTTATTAAATTACTGGCTAGGTACAATAACCGCTTGTTTCATTGTTAAACGCAAAATGTAGAAAACATGGATAAACTTAATAACAATACGTATATATATATATATATATCGGTTAAGAAATCCGGTGGTTCGTGTACAGGTTCAAACTAAGTGTTCTCGATGGTTATGGTCGGAAGATCTCGATTAACCCGGTGAACGATTACCCGACGTTCGGCTAGTGGTAGGTCGCTCCAATTCGCCGCCATGTTTCCGCCAAACACCACCGGCGTGGGGAACTCTCTACCGTTCAGACGAGCGATCAATCGACCGTCAGCAGTCAACCGTATGACAGTTATTTGTAGCGGTCGACGTCGGTTGGTTTCGTCAACGTTTCCTGGAAAGTCGTCGTCGTCGTCGTCGTCCACGGATCTTACGTTTCTCGCGTTCGCAATCTGCACACGGGGCCGTCGGTCCAAGCGATCCCCGTTCGTAGCTCTCTGCGCACCGTTATCCGCGGTGACCATGACGATACTGACGGCTGCGCTGCTCCGATGTACTTTGATGAGTTTTATCTTCGCTTTTCATTCCGCGCCCATCGGGCTAGCGTTCACTTTGATCCGCACTATAATATTATTATATAGTTCTCCGCGAGCAACACCGCTAAACAGGCACGATGGATAATATATTATAATAATATAAATTGATAAATAGGTTCCTTATCAATTGTTCGTTATCAGCAAGCGGTGGTCATAAAATTTCGGTGGTTGTGGTTGGTGGCCCGTGGTTGCCACGTCTTGTGTAACGATTGATAACGTATTTTATTTATCCGCCGGGAGAACGCACCTCGGCCGCGACCAAAACTCGTCCGATCTCGCGCATTCCCCCCACCACTAACCAGCCCGAGCATCGTCCATCGTACGCGGTCGTCGTCACTTCCGACTACGCCGCTAGGGGAAAGGCGTGGCGGTGCTCACCACCATTCGCCGCGTAGTAGTGTTGTGATACACGCGTCGGTGCTCATCGGTGGGTGGTGGGAGACTGCGTGGTGGGAGAAATTCACCTCGAGACCGCGGAGCTCCGTCATTTGGATGCGCGGCCGAGAATAGATTAAATTATCAATTGATTGAATGATTCAATTAAATCAGAAGGGACAATCTTAATGTAAACAAAAACGCGGCGGCCATGTTCCCGTTGGCTACTTTTATCAATTGAGTGTTATCAGGTGAAAAACTGTTATCATTGTTCATAATTTAAAATTTGTAAAAAAAAATAAGCATTTGTTTTTACAAGTTTTTTTAGCGCTTTTACGTCTAAATTGTTCAGTTTTGGTTTGTGTTTTTTTTAAAGAGTATTATATATTACTAAAATGTCGTGTCGCAAGAGTGGATACTCCTTTAAATGTATCATAAAATCGTGCGGGGAAACTGAAAAAGACTCGATTAGTTTTTTTTCTTTCCCTAAAGATTCTGCTCGGTAAGTATTTCATTTTATAATACCGTTATACACAATTACACACACCATTTGGTGTTCTTGGTAGTAAATAGTAAGACAGATCTGAGCAAACACAACTGTGTACAATATATAACTAACTCCAAGTCAATTGTATTTTGTAGTATAAATTAGGTAATTTTGTTACATTTTTTAGAAGTAAAATTTGGTTGGAACGCTGTCAACTGCCAGCTGACACTTAATTACAAAAAAAAAAAATGTTAAATTATGTGGAAAACATTTTGAAAAATTGATGTTTTTAAACTTTTTAGAGAACAGGTTAGAACCTGATGCTATACCTACACTATTTCCAGGTATATCCAAATTAATATGACATTTAGCTGCAATAATTTTCTAATAACCTTTTTTTATTTTGTATTCAGATAAAAAAGATGATTGTGACGCGAGTACATCTGGTAACAATGAAATACTGGCTCTTCCATTACCTAGTTCAACTGGTAAGTTAATATGATTTCCATAGAGATCCATTTTTAAGCATTATTCAATATAATATTCTTATATTTTGTGTAGGAGTACCTGATAGTATGGACTGCACAGATTCTCCTTCAGATTTAACAAGTCCCAGTAAGCTTTAATCAAACAATTTACTATGTGCTAATTAAAATTATATGAATATGATTTAGGTTCTGCAAAAGGTTGCCAAACTCTTAAATCTTGGTCTGAAAAATCACCAAGAAAAGTTTTGTTACGGCAACAATTAAGGGTTGAGAAAGAAGCTCGTCTCAAAGCCGAAAAAACTATCTTGGCCTTGAGCAATCAGCTAAGTGAATTCAATAGTGTTGAAAATTTACTCTGACTGTGTGAACAACATTTATCACCCGCAGTATTGACAATTGTTAAATCGAATTTGATGTGCGAAACAAGAAACCCTCATGGATACAGGTACACAAATGATATGAAACAGTTAGCCTTAACAATCTACTTCTCAGGACCATCTGTGTATAGATTTTTGAAAAGTATCCTAAGTCTACCTTCAGTTAGGACTTTAAGAAGAGTTACTTCAAAATATGAATTAATTCCTGGGTTAAATGATTTTTTATTTGATTTTATAAAATTCAAAATTTCTACCTTCAAAACTGAGGCTCTTGACTGCATCTTATGTGCTGATGAAATGTCCATAAAAACTCATTTGTATTATTCACTTCCCAAAGATGAAATTATAGGATTTCATCAGACAAATCTCTCTAAAACTTATGAGGTAGCCAAGTATGCATTAGTTTCAATGATAAGAGGAATTAATATTACATGGAAGCAACCAGTAGCATACTTTTTTGTGTCCGGAAGCTGCCGTAGCCTAGATTTAAGTGATATTACAATGTCTACTATAAAAAAATTGTTAAACATATCTTTAAATGTTAAAGCATTTGTCACTGACCAAGGCTCAAATTTTGTTAGTTTCAGTAAAAGTGTATATGTTAGCCCACAGCGCCCTTATTTTACAGTTGATGGCAAAGAAATTGTGTATTTGTTTGATCCACCACATTTGTTAAAGTCCACTCGTAACATGTTTTTCAAACATCATTTTAGTATTGATGGTGAACTTACTGATAACAAATATGTTATAGAGTTTTACAATTTGGATAGTATACTTAATTTAAGATTGGCACCTAAGCTTACTCATGCTCACATAAATCCAGGGCCTTTTGAAAAAATGCGGGTGTATTTGGCAGCCCAGGTTTTTAGTCAATCTGTAGCTGCTGGAATGAACACTCACTTAGAATTGGGTAAATTACCATTGGAAGCCAAATGTACAATTCATTTTATAGATAAATTGGATAAACTTTTTGATATTTTTTGATAATTTTGATTATGTTTATTTAATTAAGTTATTTGTAAGGTTTAGAATGTTTTCCTCTGTTAAGTTTTTAAATAGAGAATTGGTGTCAGAACGCGAAATTAAAAATAGAAAACTGACAATAATAAAACATTTATGATTAATGATTATATAATGTAATGTGCATCATATTTTAGGGTAAATTTTGTTTAATTGTTATATTTTTTATTGATTTTGATTTATTAAATTTTTTTATTGATTTTGTTTTATTATTATTATTTTTACAGTTTGGCATATATGTAATTACTTGCTAATTTTTTTTATAATTTAAAAAAAAATGTAGATTTTATAAATAAAAAATTTTTTAGTCTTATTTAAGACATGTTGTCTAATATTTTAAAAATAGTTACTTATTTAATTTATAAATTTTACACGAACTTGAGTAACCTAGATAGGAAAACTATTTGAAAATAGTATGTAAATACAAAGTACAATTAACAATGTCCATCTAAGACATTGCTCATAACTGGGAGTGAAGTGATCTGATTAGTATCATTTAATTATTTTAACATGACTAATATATTGATCATGTACATTAAATTATTTATTATTTTTCAGAAATATTGCACATTCTGCTTTTGCTTCTCCAGCTTCCACTTTGTTCCGTGTAAATGGGATCAACTACTCTTATTTTTGCTCAACATGCCATCATATTCCTTCTGTAACCTTACTTTTATCTTTTCCAACAGATTTGACTTTCATAATTTCTTCTTATCTCAACATGCTGTTTCAATCAATTCTATTATTTTTAACCCATATTTTTATAGTATCTCTCTTCATTACTCAAGCCTTCCTTCAAAAACTTGAATATACGTGTTTTATTAGCTTGATTTGAAAATATATTAAAAAATATATTTTTTTGTTATTAAAATGTGTATTTTTTACTATCAAGTAATTAATATGAGTACATTCCTAACTATTAGTTTTTTTTCTTTCCCTAAAGATTCTGCTCGGTAAGTATTTCATTTTATAATAATGTTATACACAATTACACACACCTAATGTTCTTGGTAGTAAATAATAAGACAGATCTATTATTCTGAGAAAACACAACTGTGTACAATATATAACTAGTTCCAAGTCAATTGTATTTTGTAGTATAAATTAGGTAATTTTGTTACATTTTTTAGAAGTGAAATTTGGTTGGAACGCTGTCAACTGCCAGCGATTTGAAAATATATTAAAAAATATATTTTTGTGTTATTAAAATGTGTATTTTTTACTATCATGTAATTAATATGAGTACATTCCTAACTATGTACTTGATTTATACTTATCGTACACGGTTACTAATTTTAAAATTAATAAATTTAAGTAAGTGATCAATTAGAATAAAACTAAGTAAATTCTGTGATAAAACTAAACAGAATTAAAATATTTTTGGAAAAAAGTGTATTTAAAATTTTGTTTTTCTGGTATGGTCACACTGATTAGCCAACGGGAAGGTGGCCGCCAAGTATTTATTGATGGGGTATCTTGACTGTGTTAAATTTTATCAGTGTCCGGGCCCTGGCCGAGGTGCGTTCTCCCGGCGTATAAAGTATAGTAGCGTTTAGCAGTGTATCAAATTTTCCGTTTTTGTTTACACTAGTGATTGGTGATTCTCGATAGTGAATCGATCTTTTGAATCGATTTAAATCGAAATGAGAAGATCGATCCCGCAAAAAATCGGTAGCAAAAGATCGATCTTTTAAAAAATCGATCCGAAAAAAAAACCCAAATTGCGACTTTTTATGATTATGGCGTCGTTCTTAGCTGTTTTGCGCTGTTCCACCATGTTTAATATTATAAATTAAGATTAGAGATAATGAAAGACACATTACAATAATTGAATAATATAATACATATTACGTATGTAAGTTATAACACAGTATATGAGAATGGGGCCTTCAGGCACCTGTATTCAGTATGATCCATATTCCAAATTCCGTCGAGTAGGATTAATATTTAACCAGAGTTAATTATTTAATACAAATAGGTAAATTTTTTTTTTTTTTAATCAATAATCTGATGATAGAATTGTAGGCTTTGTTATATTGAGGTTGGGCAAGTCGATGAAAAAATTTACTTTGGTTGGTTAATTCATCATAAAGTATGGAAAATCTATAATTATATTACAAATAATATATTCAACACTAAGAGTTTATAGTCGTTAGCTAAACTCAGTTAAAAAGAAATTAATTAATGAAAATTTTAATTACAACTCAGGTCACACATGACACATCTAGATGGCCAATAATGCAATATCGATATTTTTAAAATAATAACCAAATATTTTTAGACGTACAAATTTTAAATATTATTACAACATAAAACATACATAATGTTGAAATTGAGTGGACTAAGGATTTAGGGATTTTATGTAGATAAATAACACAATAATAATTATGTAAATAGTGCAAACATGTAATGTGACTGAAATTTTAATTCATACGTATTACAAACAAATTTGTACATAACTATTCGATTCGATTTTCATAAAAATGAATCGATTCGTGTAAAAGATCGAACCATAGAGATCGATTAAATAAAAAATCGATTCATCGTAAGAAAAAGATCTATCTTTTAAAAGATCTATTCAAATCGGCCATCACTATAGTTTACACGTACGTATTATATTGGCTATATGCCTCTACTTTATGTGCGGCTTATGTCAGATATAATTAATACTGGACAAATGTTTTTTTTTCTCCAAGAGACGGTTCTTCTGCCGCGTTAGGTTTCTGCGCGCGTCTTTTCCGTGACGACGAAAAGTGCGTGTAAATCCGTTGGTTGTAACATAAAGTTTTATTTTAAATTCGATTATTAAAAACCAAAACGATTCGGCAAAGGCTTTCTTTCTTCGACAAGAAACGCGGTTTCATCACGATCCGACGAGACGGGGGTCTAGTGAACGCCGCGATGCCTGTCACGTTACCGGAGGATTCGGAGAACGGCCGGTGTCGCTGGGACAACGGGGACGACCATTTTGCCACCTGCTGGGTCACGAAATATCCGCTAAAGCCCAATGTTTTTTTTGTTTTCTTTTTTCAACAAGGTCCGCGCATTCTTTTTCAAAGATCCCACACGCAGCTGTCGAACAACTAATCGTGGATATCTCTGTACGCGCTACACGTTTGTAAGTCGAAGGTGAGAGAAACGTCACTTTTCGTCGTTTTCGAGACACGAGAAGATTGCCGTGCTGCGAGAGAGAGACGATAGTTTTTGCGTGCGAGGAAGGATAGAGTGGTAATAATTTACAAAAACGCGCGTTTCAATGACCGAGTGTTTCTGGAGGAAAAAAACGTTTTTAAACGTTTTAAAAAGTCGCAGAAAACGTTTTAGACACTTTTTACACGATGCCGTACAATAGTTCAATGTCAATGTCAATACGTATATTTAAGGTTACAATTTACATTACCCGTTAATTATGCTACAAACAAAATACACAAACAGTAATAATTATTAATAACAATATGTATTTTCAAAAATTAATTTTTGTAAAAAGAATATAAATAATACACGTTCCTATAGATTTAAACAAAAAGTCATACTTGGTTAATATAAATAAAAAACAGCACTTTCTTCTTAACTAGTTTTAACAACAAAAGCAAAATATCAAAAATCTCCAGGATTTAAAAAAAGTGTATTAGTAAAAAATGTTTACTAAAAAAGTATTTTAGTTTTTTTGTTGTTGATTTGAGATTTTCATAAAATGAATTATATACGTTTTAGGTACCCTTCTTACGTAGAGATATCAAGTCCTGGATTTTTACTTGTTCTATACTTGAAATGGAAATCAAGCGTTTGTTAAATCGTCCTCTTTGCCTTTTTTTTTTTTAATATTTATTTGTATGGAATCTGTGTTGTATTTAAATTGTATTTTATCTCTATAGTAAATGAGGTAATTCAAAATTAATAGATACTTCTTTTATATTATTCCACGTAACTAATGTTTTTCCATCAGATTCAGTTTTCCGGTTAAATATTTTATCTTCTACTAGCGGTTTGAAATCTAAGAACTCGGTTCATGGGGCCCTGGTACATAAATCGGCGAAAACACGTACTTTCGGACCGTTTTTTCGTCTAAACGGTGGCGGGTGGGTATATTTTATAATGTAAAAAAAGCCGGGATCAGTCTAGGTCGCGTGGGTAGTTTGACAGGGTAGCGGCTACGCTTTGAGTGGATCGCTAGTTTAGAACGATAAACCACTGCATTCGAAAACACGATTCTGATCGAGCTCGGTTTTCTAGTGTACGTGGTAAAAACAAATTCAACGATAAAAACTTTTATCAAATCTGTACGTTTCCCACTTTAGCATTGTGTAAAAGTTTATTTAACGCTGCACACCGTCGCACCGATTATCTAATTGTTATTACCCGTATAGACAAACGAGTTTGTCTGTTCGTTTTTCCGACTCAGATCCGCAAAAAATGATAATAAATTTCCCGCGTCTGTTAAAGGCGGTTAGGACGCGTTAGGACCGGGCAAAAGCAGCTGTATTACGCATACAATCATCGTGCAGTTGAGAGGTTGAAACGAATCGTTTCGAGCACGAAAATATGCGCAAAATAAGTTTACAAAACCGGACTACGAAAAAAATTAAAAATATTAGGTTCCCGTTTGATAAAAATACCTACGACCGTTGGCCATTTGGGTAGTCTAACGTCGTCGAACCGAACAAAACATTCTATGTTTTAATTACGTTAATCTATGTGTGTATACTGTAAAACGTACGTCTGTCGAATGTATTTTTGTTGAAAACAGGGACTCGTCATTTTCTCGCTTTTTTTGTCGTCTGATTTCTAGTATTTTATTTCACACTTTTTACCACGATCAAAAACACGAGAGTTTTGGACATCTTTTTACGAGCAGAAGTAGTTTTATCAGTTTCGTGACCTACAACACTCCCAAGATCCTAACTACAAACAATGACCAGACGCCTAATTATTAGAAATTGTTCTTCTACGAGGAAACGGCGCCCCTTAAATGGTGAAGTATAGGCTACTTCTGTCACTGTAACGCATTTATTCGGTCTGGACGGGGTCAGGAACAACTTACTGTTGTTGATAATCAACCATTATAAATAGAAAAGAAAAAAACTATCGCGTGATCGTAACAAAACAAGTGAATCAAACTAGCCGATTATTATTTGCGAGAATTCGCTGGGCCCGCTTGAGGTGCTTGAGCGTAATAATATGTACACGATAATAATTATTGTGGTGGACTTGCCGATAACCACCTTTCGATAAATTTCCCCCGAAAACGACCGTTTTTATCAACTCGCCCACGCGCAAAAAAGAAAATGCTGTTTGGACTATCGGTTGAAACCATTTTTTTGCAGTGTTATTAAATTATCATTATTATTATTTCGTCATATTTTTCAGACGCTGAAAAAAGAGAGAGAGAAAATAAAAACATCATCGTAAATACGCGTTCTCCGCCGCTATGACGCTCAGAATCTACTAGGGGTGTATAACAATTGTAGGTTATAAGAACGAAACAACCGTCGCGCAGATATCGTGTATTAACTCATCGAATCAAAACGGTCCAAACGGTTTGAAATTTTCACGCGTTATTCGAATCAACATTATATATACGTGGACACTATTCGGACCGTTTTTATTGTTGGATTTGCGTAATTTTTTTTTGATGCGGAGGATTATTAGAATTTTTTGACGGGTCTTCCATACCCGACCCACCGATGTCCACCAGCCGTGGTGTGACACGGCCGAAGACGCGTTCCGCCGAACCATTTAATCGTTACATCGATCTAGGATTTCGATTTAGAATACACTCACGGTTCTTGTGGAGCCAACGTGCGTAGCGGGCCTGATGTTCCGGATTTTCGGGTTGATAGGCGGCCACGTGTTTCAACAACCGTCCCGTTCGGCTGCCCGTGTGAAGTTTGGCCAACAGCAAGTACGCCGCGGTGTAACCGTTGTTCAACATCAGGCACCGCTCCAGCATGGCCACCGCTTCTTTGGTCCGGTTCATCAGCCTGAAGTCAAGTCCAAGGGCGTTATGAGGATTCGATTGAGAATAGTTTAGGAACGGGGAGGTGGGAAAACTTATTCCAAGTGTCACGATGAAAATAGGCGCGGGGAAGCATGCAGAGAGTACTGCAAGGAACAAAAAGGAAAGAGAGTAATAATTTTTGAGGTCGGGCGTTCTCTAATGCGTTACAGAGAACGCATTGGGCTATACAGGCCACTGCAGATGATTCGGAACAGTAATATTATTGTGGTTTAAAATGATTGTTAAACATCCGCATAATTGTATTCTAACCGTGTTCTCGGTCATTTACAGGTGTCGTTAAACGTCCTGGTGAAAACCTTGACAAAACCTATCGGCCATATTTTAAACTACCCGAAACACGACGTTTTTAGGTAATCGCCGAACAATTATTACTCACCCAACTTCAAATTTACTCTCCTTTTTTCTCCGTCTTTCCGTTCTATTTTTAATGTAGTACTACGTTTACTGTGTTCACGACAGCGTTACAATTTTAAAATTATCGATTTAAACCGTATGTTACGAAGCGAAAAACAAAATTATTTACGTAACCCACATTCGACATTTTTCTAAGACTGTTATAAACGTCCGCGGTAATAACCGTTTGGAAAATCACCGAAACCGCCGAATATCCGCCGCGTAAGTTAAGTATTTTTTGAATGTTCACAACTGTTTTTAGTTGAAAAAAAAAATAGAACACTGACAACGCGTCACACGGAGATTGTTTACGTTCGTCGTATAGAAAAATAAAATGCGATTTATTACTATACCTGTACACTTGTCCCAAATTGTAGTGGGCGTTGACGTGTCCCGGCGAGTACCTAATGGCCGCGAGAAAGTGATGTTCCGCGTCCCTGGATCGTTCCATCAGCGTGCCCAAATTGTTATGAGCACTAGCGTACGACGGCCACAGCCTAAAACGATAATAATCGAACGATTAACGACGAACCGATACAAACGAGATGGTTGTATAAAGTTAATGGATTGATTAAAAGTCTTAAGGGTCGTTTTTTTGTTAACCGACCGAGTGTGTATTTTCCCGATAATTTTCGTTCTGAAAATGGTTCAAAACTCGTGTATACATCAGGAAATTTTGCGTATCGGTCAGCCGATCATGATCGTCGTTTTAATCGTAAAAACGGAGTTTCAGTCGCGCCAATACATTTTAAAAACATCACTTCGTGTATAATTTCAACGCAACTATCATATTTTATTTCTTTAAACACGAGTATTTTCAAAAATCATCTGGAAAAAACATAAAACGAACCGTTTTCAGTACGAAAATCGGATAACCCTGTTAATAATTTACAAAACTGCTATTTACGTCGTAAAATCCAGTGCGACAGGCGGATTCTTTTGAAATATTATTAGATCAGATGGCAAATTTTGTTTGACGTATATCATATTTTTAATTCTCTTAAAAGTTTGCGCGAATTTTTTTCCAAAGATAAATCGCACGTATTTCCGAATCAATTATCGAAAATTTTCCAACGATTAAATAGGTACACGGATTTTAGATAATTTTCAGTAGCATACGTTTTTTCTACGCGTTCGTAGGAAATTTTCAAAACTTTTTGTTTTTTTAAAAGAAACATCGCAATGCTTAGCTGCTGCTGCTCCTCTTGCACCGTGATTTTAACGTTTTTTTTTAAGGTCCAACTACCGCAGCTGAGGCTGACGTTAAAAAAATCATTGAACATCGCGGTATTTACGTAGCGAAGTAAAAAAAAACACCACGCGTCGCAACCGAGTCGTTCTCCGTTTCGCTCGGAATTTAAAAAAAAATAATATAAAAAAATAACGACGAAAATTCGCGTGTCACGACATAAAAAAAACCACCGTTCGTCGTCGTCGCGTGGATATCATTTTGGTTTATCCGAAAACAGTACGCCTTGTCCCGTGACGGGAAAAATCTATTCGCGCCGTTTGTGCACCGCGGGACTATAATATAATGGAAAAAGTGTCATCGGCGGAATCCAATTTTGCACTCGTCACAACAATGGCCCACACGCGTGGTGTTTTTTTTTTTTCCACCATTTTTTCGTTACGTTTTTATACGTTTATTTTAATGTCTCGCGCGACCCTGACGACACGAATTTAACAGAGTATTAATAAAAATACGCATCTCTTCTTCTGCTCGCTGTCGACAATAATATAATTATTCGTGTTTGCGGTGTGCGGTGTGTGTCGATTCACGCGGGGGTCTTCTGATTCGTATCGTTTTTTTTCTGAATACCAATAACGTCGAATACTTTACTGACGAACACTTTCGTCGAACGAAACTTTTCTGCACGACGATACGTTTTTGTTAGGGGATTTACACGACGATCGAACGATATTGTTTTCGAAATTGCGGAGAAACAGCGACCATGTGCGATTTTAAACGAAACGCGTCGTTAAAACCGAGACACCGGTGCAGGCGACAAAACTGTGCGGTTTTCAAAATTCTTGGTGCCATCACAGTTATAGAGTGACTTCTTGATGTCGTCGTGTTCGAATTTCAAAACACCCGAAATCAACCCGTTTACGAACGGAAAACCTAAAAACGACCAGTAAAGTCAAGTGCGTTTCGGTCCAAGCGGAAAACCGTCGCGGCAAGTACGGGCGCACGCCCGCAAATTATTTTAGAACAAAGATAGAAAATAGTTATGTTATTCTTGAAATCACAAGACGTGTCTGAAATTCAAATTGGACGAAACGTTATCGACGTAATGTGTTCTTCTAAAACATTATATTTCTGTGAAAATACCATTTTTTGTTTCGTGTACACAAGACTAGGCGAGAAAACGACTTTTTTTTTTAACTTTTAACTATTAAAAAACCTACTTAAACCGCTTCAAAAATAATTTATCGTGTTCTCTTATGAATTTTTCCTCCAAGTATTAAAGTTTTTTTTTTTTAAAATGTTTGAAAAAAAAAAGAATTTAACCATTACGTGCAGATCAACTTTTAGTCGATACACGTCAAATTAAAAAATAATAAAAGTTAACGAGTACCAACTGAATATTTTAACATCATTTTAATTTTTAACGAGTCCAGCCTTGGTGCCTAGGTGCCTTATTAGATACTCAATCACGAAATGAAAATAGTTTGTAGTTCGTTAAAAACAGAATTTGTTTAGTTTTTTTCCATTCGAATTCGTATTGTGTTTACATTTTTATTTGAATAGGTACGTTTTCTCGTTTGTATTTGAAATATTTGCGCTTAAACGCGGTATAAAAGTATACTTTTAAAACTCTGTCACGGCTAACAAGCGTTCTCTTCAATGATGAACGCGAGACGGGACGACGACGCAGAACTGGTCGAGCTAGCGAAATAATAATTGTGTATCCACCGTGTACAGGGTGAGGCGCGCGAGAAAACGGATTGAAAAAAATTAATAAAATAAAAACGTCGAGTGGACGTGATACTTTCGTAAGTTAACCTCATCAGACTGAAAAAAAATTAAAACAAAAAATACGCAAACTTTCCGTACCTGTATTCAGGGACGATGAAAAAAAAAAAAATTTTTAATTTTAAAAACACATTTCACGCGGACTGGAATCATTCTGCTGACGATGTAGATCGGCTATTTTCGTATCGTTTTAAAGTGGAGCGAGTTTTAAGCTGCGTTTTTATATTTCCGCTAGTACAGATATATTTAATTTTTAAATTATGTAAAATTTTACGCGTTTCGTTTATTAACGCACGACTAGCTTGGAGTAAGCTACGGGGAAATCTTAAAAGCCGAGGGTCTCAGTTGAGGGTGTGTTCTCGAGACTAAAAAATGACTTTTTAGTCTAACTCCGTTTATACGTCGATGATATTTCGGTTGAAATGCGTTTAGTGCGCTCCTCCTCTGCGAGTCTGTTACTCGCGCGGTGTGATTTTTGACGATTTCTCTTCGGTACGATACCCGAACGCTTTTTACGTAGCCGGCACATTTAATTTTAAATAATTCACCACAGTTGGATTTAGTTAGACCCGACACGAACAACGTGAAAATATAATGAATACATTTTAAAAATATATTTTTATTACAGCACGAAATCAGGTGCACACCAGTGTTTCGAGTGGAAAACGTCTAGAAAACACGGGTTAACGCGTCAATTTGCGGTCTAGCAGACATAACAGCGTTTCGGGAAAATCTCTCGTTAACACACGGTACACTCTCGCCCATTCTTTATTTTATTTTAATATACTTTACTTTATTTTTTATTAAATTGTACTACACCGGCCCCTGTGACACAATGTCGCGCCGCATCGACTCGATTACTACAACAATACTGCAGGTTTATGAGGAGAATTCGAACATCGGATGCGGGGTGTGCCGTGACGAACGTTTAAAAGCATATTATTATCGCAATTAAAGTGATCCGTTAAATTGTAAGACTTTATCCGACCCGATCGTTAATCAAGTCTCTCCAATAAAATGTACGAGATCTTTTCGAAATCGGACGAATCGTTTCGGAACACGCGCCCCGATAACAATCGTTCGTTTGTGAATTATAATATGTCACAACAATTATCGTACTCCCAGATGAATCCTGCACGCCGAGACGTGCGCGTTACAATATAGTGTGTGTGTATTAGGGTAAACAGACGGCTTGTAACACGGACGGCGAAATGGGACGGGACGAAAAATGCCGATCGGCATGCAGTGGGAAACGCGTTCTTCTGTACGAGGTTTTTTTTTTTTTTCGACTTTTATCGCGTCCCGGAAATATGCGGCGCCTGGAAATGAAAAAGAAAAAAAAAATAGAAAGAAACACCGAGAGAAAAAGGCGCCTCCGACCGAACGAGATAATGTACGACGTTGTACGACGTGTATGTTGCACGTACGCGAACATAACCGTAATAAGGACACTCGAAATAAGGCCAATTGGATGTATATTACGCATTCATTTCGGTGAGGTCGCTCCTGGACGAAACACATCGGCTTCGGGTCGGTTTACTATAGAACTAGCTAAAACACATTACTACCTACTCGGGGTGTTAAACAATTTTGAAATCGAAATGAGGTATGGTCGAGAAATTGTTGTATTCATTCGGCGTGGGAATTCAATCGAAAAACAATCGGCCACTACTGCAGTCGCACTATCTTACACGTCTTGTACCGCCGTCAGTTTTTGTGTGTGAATAAAAAAACGAAAATTTTGAACTCGATCCGAACCGTTCGCTGTAACGCGGAGAAGTTTTACGTTTAAAATACACGTGATTTTTACATATTAGTATTTCATTTTTCTATACTACAGACGAAAAAAATTTCACTCGTATGAAATTCACGGGAACGCTTTCGATATGGTAGATGGTTTGGTAAAATCGTTTGACTGAAAAAAAACATCATAATTAGTTAGTTATACCGACGTAGGTGTATTGTTTTTTTTTTTAAAGAAGAGATACAAAAATATATGGGTCGTTTCAAAGTCATTTTTTACTCGGTTGAACTGAATAATTTTTTTCCTTTCAACCGAAAAACTCGGAGACAATTTGTGAAAATACATTTGTGTTCAATAAAGAATAGTTGCAAAAAAACGACGGAACACGTTTGTAAAAACTGTTAATTATAACTATCGTGTTTTGTGCAACACGATAGTCGCGCTTTAAAACTTCTTCACGACCGTGCTTTTTTCCGCATACGTCGCCTTTTTGAACTCCGAAACAACGTTTTGCACGACTGATGTTCATTGCAAAATTTTGTTTTTTCCCTCACGAATTACAGCCTAGTAGCGAAAAATGCGCGATGATGTATGAAAATCACATGTATTTTGAAAACTTCTCCACGTTATGTTTTGAATCGAGTTGCATGGAAGTTCGAATTGGTGTCGAAATGTTTGGTTTTTTTTTATTTAGAAACTATAATGTGAGAGGGCACGGTTGATATTCAAACACCGGACAAATAAGCACCTCCCTGATGTCCGTACTATTGTATTGTTTATAGCATTATAAAAGTTGAAAAAAAAAAACGACGATTACCGTGACGGCAACTAACGGCATCATAACACATGTTAAATTTGCTGATATATTAAAAAAAATAAAAGATGATGAAAATGCTCGTTTACACCTTGAGAAAAAACCAACGGACACTTATATTAATAACTATTCATCCGTTGCCCCGTGTAAAAGCGCTCAGTCAACTCGCGAATGTATATAAAAAAAAAAGAAGATAAAACGACCCGTTTTTCGAGTGAAGTTTGAAATATTATTATTATCACGTCATCCATCACTCGTTTGGTCTTTGACGGCGGGGGCAAAAAAAAAAAAATAGCTGCAGTTTTAATAAAAAAATGACAAAAAAATTATTCATTTTATCATCTTTTCACGCTTTTGCGCGTGTCGCGTACATAATGACAACTAATAAAAGACGTGCACGTGTGTAAAAACAGAACTTGCGGCGTTGATTTTTTCGAAAACCTACACGAGGAACGGAGACGCTTTACAAACGAAAATACCGGAATCGCTCTATAGAAAAAAAATAGGTCGCGTGGGCAGTTTGACGCCGTGGGTCGCTGTTTCGGAAGGTTTTTATAACATGTATATAATATAGAATAATTGTACGTAGAGTCTTTTAAAGTCGATTAAAAATTGCATACGAAAATAACGATTCCGAGCGAGCTCTACAGTGACTCGAATAGATAAATAAAAAAAAAAGTCGCAAACCATTTGGACCATTATTCGAGGAGTTGTTACGTTTTAAGTATCGATCGCACGACATTTCATATTGTTATGATGAAAATAACACCGTATACCAATACTTCTATTACATATCTATGGATTTTATAAATTCAGACTGCAAATTTCGTTTTACATAACATATTATTACGGTTTTCAAATCTTAAACAACAAATCTGTGCGAGTTACGAATTTTTCCCCGAAAACAGTTAATGGTATGACCAATTTTCGACCATTTTCCCGCCTTTTAACGACTAAATATAAAAATCGTAATAACGAATTTTTTCACTATCATATGTATTTACATGTTTGGAACCTTGTGTTCAACACTTTTTGTGGAAAATTAAATCGAACAAAAATTACAAAAAAAGTTCTATCCTTAACTTGAAAATTCTCGAGATTTCTATCACAGTATCTTACCAATTTTAGTATCGCGTGAAAGTTTCACAGCTCGTTACTGCAGTGCAACAGTTATGGCCGTAAAAATCCGAATCGATTGTGTCAAAAACACGTTTTTTCCTCAGTTTTTACTGACGTTAAAAACCGGAGCACTATCGATAAGAAGTCATCGTGATTACATATTGTTATTGCAGTAACACACACACATCGTGTAAAAACCAATACGCGTTTCACTCGGAATCTAAAACCGACGCCGAAAGCGGTCGCTGTCCCGTAGAAGAGCGTTATTTTTCACTTTCGTGACAAATAATTGTAAAAAAAAAGAAAACAGCATCTCGCGTCAACGTGTCGCCGAGCGCGAGAAACACGCCGCGTTACAGAATTCCTTTGGATATTAATTTATTTTATGTAAATTCGGCAAACGCGTGTACGCCCCAGACCGTAGTATACATTATAATGTATACAAATCACGCGTGCACGATGTACGTATGTATAGCCGGATCACGACGTGGTGTTCCTCTGATCCGAGTTGATTTTTTTTTATTCGAGTTGCCAAGCAGTTTTTTTCTTTTTTCAACAACACACACGATGTGCGAGTACATTATTCTGTATTATGTGTTATTATAACAGAGTTTTCCACGTAGTAAAAATATAAACAAAACAGAATTAAATCATAGTTTATTACACACACACACGTCTTCGTAATGAATATTTTGAAGATACTATGTATAATGTGTACGATAGATACGCTTTGACGAACCGTTTTAGGTGTAATTTTTCATTTTATTGCGTTGACATGCAGGCGTTTTCCGATTAGAAAAACTATTTTGAGAATACATCTCATTTCTTCGCGTTTAAATAACTCGATAAAATACTACAGACGAGTTAGTTTAGGTGTTGTGCGACACTTGGTTGGCCGATGCGAAAGTCGTTGTTTTTCCCGTAGAGAATTTTCGTGTTAAATAACGTGTTGAAACGAAATATTTTACATATCGTTATTTTACATATAGTTACATATCGTCACAGCTAAAACTATGGTTTTCTGTACTCGTGTAGTATCACACGCTGAACCGACTTCTGAAACGGTTGGACCGAATTTTACAAAGTTTCGTGTGTGCGCGATCAAGTTGATCAAAAAAAATTCTTCTCAAGAACAAACGCTTTTGACGAGTTTGGGCGTACAAGTTTTCTGCGATCCCAAACATAAGATATATTTTAGTGTTTTTTTTTTTTTTTCAGTTTGCAAGGTACAAAAACTAACAAAATTACGTACACATTTATTATTTAACTGTGCGTTGGTATTATTTTAAAAGTCATTTTCATCGCAAAACCAAGAGAGAAATGATTGTTGATTTTTTATTATTAGTATTACGTTTGCGCTGTTCAATAGACGATTTGGATTTTGGTCTTTAAACGGCAGTGCGACGCTTTTCGCGCAAATATGATAAAAATGTCATTGAAAAAAAAAAAAACGAGAATACTGCAGGACACTAATATCATTCTGTGTGTGTGCAAAGTGTGTTCGAAAGTCCCTTCATTTTTTCCACAGAGCTCTTGTTCGCCCTGGGGAATTATAAACGTCCCATTTGATTTCAAATGAAACCGGGTAGTTTTTTTTTCAAGTTTATTATTTATGAAAATTATTCGTATATAGGAAAAATATACTACTGCCGGGTCAGATAATATTCCGTTTTAATGAATTACGGATTATGGCAGCTGCTGACCCGCACTAGAATTACATATTATAGCAGAACATTTCCCCTAATACGCGAAAAAAAAAAAGACGTTTTTTTTGCACACGTCAAAATGAAAACAAAAATGATTTTTATGTAATTATTTGTCATACGCGTGTTTGTGACGGAGCTAACAATCGTACGTGATTTATTAAAAAACTTTGCAGGTACGGTAATAAAACCAGTAGTTTTTTCTCTCGTGGAAGTGTTTCATAATAAATGTACTTTTTTTCTACTCAATTTGTATTTAATTTGTTTTTTTTTTTTTTTAAATATCCCCGATAAATATGTTAAAATTTACCGTATCGGGTATTTCAACGAATTAAAAATAAAAAAAAAAAACTCAAGAAAAATCCGTTATTATATTTAATCGAACATTTTTTATTAGAACGATGATGTAATTCCTAATTATAAACACATTGTTCATATTAATGATACAAACAAACATCAATGAGATAGTTGATTAAAATGGTTGTTAACACTTGTTTTTTTTATGTTATTTTTCCAGAGATGCAATGATTAAAAATTTTAGACGAGTGTAAATTAATTATGAACAATTTCTTAGAACTCTCGGAAATAAAATGTACAAAGTTAAATCTAAAACGGTCGAAAGCCAACTCATAAGATTGTCAAACAGTTTCTTATAATGTAGTTAAATGTTAAAAAAAAACCGTTTTCGATTGTTTCCTATGATTAATATCACATTAATTTTAGATTCTGAGCACAACGGCTTACATGTAAAAAAAAAACGAGCTAAATATAAAACATTTTTTTGATAGTTTGACGCACTGAGCTCGCTCTGAACCGTAATTTTCAGTATTAATGTCTATCTATTAATACTACAACTTCAAAACCAGATCGGTTTTAGTTTTTTTTTTTATTTCAACGTAATAGTGTACAAATTAACTAGAAAATTACAAAAGTAATCATAGTTTGATTCGAAAATTATAAAAAACAATAAAATTCGTACGCGTGTCCCCGCCGTGCATACCTGTATAACGAACTTGGTTTTTGAAAAATGGTAAAAAAAAAAAAATGCAAACGCATTTAGTTTCCGCACCGCTCAACGACGGCATGTAAATGTAGGTACTGTACGGCGAAAAAGAAAAAAGTGTACAACTTTTAAGAATAAAATATACAACAATGTTGTTTACAAAAAGTCGTCGATGGCATAATATGATAATATTTTTGTACAAATATTATATTTTAGGCTCGTTTTTCCGGAACGGAATAATTTTTTCGAGCGCGGGACGCGTATAATTGAATTAAGCCAACCTTAAAACTCGCCTCGTATATTATCATAATATTAAACTAAATAAGTATACTTTCAACAAGAATAAAAGTATAAATTGTTTGGTATTCAAACCGTTTTTGTCGTTGTTTTTTTCTTTTTTGCGCGACAATACGGCAGCAGATTCATCCGCCGAGCGTTTCACAACTATTATTGTTAATCGTACGCACAATCGAGATGTTTCGGTGTAAAAAA
>CM029357.1:46717581-46746852 GCA_017140985.1 Hormaphis cornu | reverse complement strand
TATTATTGTTAATCGTACGCACAATCGAGATGTTTCGGTGTAAAAAATATTAAGCGCCGATTCGTGTTTCAACGATTTTTTATTATTGGCCGTTTTGTCCAGTGTATAAAATAGAACAGTCGAAACCGAGCAAAACTGTTTGCATGTTGTTTAGTAACTCTAATTAAGTACTATACTATGACGTGATGTTGTATACGAACTGCGGTCACATTATTTTATCGCAATTATTAATAAAACGTTGTTTTACACGCCGAACAGTATAAAAATATTATATTATACTCTCGAGGAAAAAAATATCCAGCCGACCGGATCCGACAGTTCAAACGTCGAATACGCCGCGAAGTGAATGTACGACGATGAACTTATACTTATATGTTTACTGTGTAATAATAATAATATCTGTTTGTTCGTAAACATTAAGTTTAAAGATAAAAAGAAAAACTTGCGGTTTATCTGTTGTATTGCAGTATAATATCCGAAAGCGACAACACTGAGCGAGTGTATATAATCGAATGTCTTGGGTGAAAAAGGTCGCGAATTATAAATACGTAAGAAAAAAAAAATCTATGTAAAACACCTTTATAATATATTAAAGTATAGTTTGTGAAAACATTCACTACATGGGCGAAAATTTAGTAAGAACACGGAAGTTCTGACGTCGGATTTCGTCGTTTCTCGGCACGAAACAACTCTGACCGAAACGTCTAGACAAAAGATTCAAACGGAACAAAAGCCGAGACTTTTACGCGGCGTTCACGATTGGAGCACTCCCGAAAACGTCGTTACAAAATTACAAATTTCTCGATTTTTTTCCTCCGTCTTTTTTGACGTAAAACTCAACCCGATTCCGGCATTTTTTCTGCTTGTTTTCGTACGTATTTCGAGGGGCTTTTAGCCGCGGCATTCCGTCCTCCCCCTGAAAAGTGCTCTGCGAACATTTCGCGTTTGCAGCGTGTGACGACGACAACGCAAGAGAGCAAATCCATATTATAACGACGCGTTTGTTTGCTCGTCACACGCGTGCGTTTGTAAATGTGTTTACAGATTCCGGAACGAGAATTTCCGAGCCCTTTGAAAGTTTGTGCAATATCGCGCGAACCGTGCGGGCCATACCGCACAACGACCATAAACATATGACCTCACGACTCTTTCTCTAAATAATTGATATATATATATTTTATAAAACCGTTTATAACCCACTCGACTGGCCCGCACTATCGTCGTCGTATCACCACCACACACCGTTCTCTGCGCAACCGATCCGCAGGCCCGCCGGGTGATAGCGAGAAAAAACCAAAAATTTGGATCTTACGGGATTTCGAAAATCCCCGTGGCTACCGCACAAAACTTATAACACGTACCGTTGATTTTCAGAGGAAAACGTTTTATCTGGATGGTAAAAAAAAAGCGTGATCGCTTGCAAACAACTGAAACAAACAAGGGAGTCCTTACACGCACTCGCGTCCAGGATAAAAATCGTAACACTTTATGACCGCCCGATTTTCAAAACTTTTAATTTTCTATCTTCCTAGCGGTTGAGGGACGTGACTTTATAGCTATTTCTTTCCCCGTATTGAAACGAATGAAAGTGTGTGGTGGTTTTTTCGATTTGTTTTTTCCGGACAAGCGTGTTCGTTCGTTTCATTGTTTTTAGATGATTTTCGTCACAAATAAATTACTCAAAATACCGTAACCTTGTTATTACCTACGATGTGCGGACGTACCGAAGGCCTTTTTAGGCCCCGCATAACGGTTTCAGACTTTTCCACTTTGTATTTTCGCTACAAACGAATCCAATAACATCGACGGGACAGCGTCGAATCGTTTCGGTTGAACCGCGCGTTAAATCTACAGATTCTTAATAAAAAACGCTATTGTCGTGAAACGAAGAAAATTTTTTTGATGGATAGAAAAAAAAAAAAAAAGGAAAAGAACGCGCATGAGAGACGTATAATGATAATAACGCGCTGATGGCTCGGGAGAAATAACCTCTATTTAATCCACCGTTTTCTATAAAAAAAAAAATCCACTCTTCGTCACTCTTCTATATTTTATCCGATCTGCAAACTTTTATACGGCTCTATTCGTAGAAACGCTGCCCGTTTCGCAGGCGATATTATTTGGGTGGTGAGTACGCGTACAGGTAGAATTGACAAATTCAATTTGCCGTCGACAACCAACACTCGTGTTCCCGAGATAGACGCGCGGTAAACAAAGTTTAGACGTCCGTGACGCGCGCGACACGTAATTTTCGGCTTGAGCGCTCGCCGATCTCCTCCCGCCGCGGCAGCGAGACCGTCTACTTCGGAGACCTCTCAGCCCGGTAGTGTTTGGTTAAAAAAATTGGAAAGAACAAAAAAATCGACGTGGCACGACGAGAAATGAAAATGCGCCCGAAACGCGGGATTCTCGAGACGTTTTTTTTTTTTTTGTACATTTTTTTTTTGTTCTTCGTCGACGCAGATTGAAACGCGAGCGGTTTGAAAGAAACAACAACGACGAAAAAAAACCCGAATTGCTGCCACGCATAGCGTGGGTAGTTTGGAATGTCGAGCGAGTCGGTGGAAAAAAATTAACCGCGATAACAGTTAAGTAAGTTCAACTGACGAGTTGTCTTATCGGTTAAAAGTGTGTAAAACAACGAACAAACAAATCAACTATGTAGACGAGTCAAGACGAAAAAATTAAAAAATAGTTTATTTTTTTTTGTTAAAATGGTCATGAAACTTTAATTATAATACGTACGTATCTATAGGGTTTTTACCAAAACAGTTTTAGGAAAAACAAAAATCGAATCGTCGGTGCCGCTCGAATAAACGTAGGTAACTTTGCGACCGTTACACGATTGACCGTAGAAAAAAACATAATTAACAACCTGTTTGGACAGTTTATTGCCGACAACTTCGTATACCTTGGTATTCACGGATGGCACAATCGGGAGCAGCGGCCTTTGCTTACTTTTTCCCACGTACAGTAATCCTCCAACCTGTCTGCTTGCGTTTCTTCATTCACGGCTGAATGCTGGGCTGTCCTTGAAGCTCTCTCGTGCGTTAGCTTTCTCCCCTGCGGAGATTTCCTCATTGTCTCCGATTCTCAAGCTAGCGTCTTAGCTATCGCCGGCAATCCCTTCCTATCTAAGTGTTCTCCCATAGTCCTAAAAATATCCCTCAAAAGCAGGTCGTTCTCCATCTCCTTCCTATGGGCTCCAGGGCATATCCATGGTAACGAGCACGCAGATCCGTTAGCTGGCTCTACCGCTAACCAGACTTACTCGGGTCCGTTGTGCGGTGTCCCTATTCAGATTTAGTCACATCGCACGTCCACACAGGAGCTACGGAAGCTGGAATGGGATTCTCTTCCAGAGTAGTCCTATGCTTTAAGATCGTTATTTAAAAACATACCTAACCGACCACGGTTTCAATCCCTCAAGATGAGCCGCGCTACCATAACCAAACTCACCAGATTACGCACGACCTACTACCACACCACTCGTTTAAATTGGGACTCAAAAGTAGTACATATTGCCCACTACCCAATCGTGGTGGAGAATATTGCGACTTCCGACATCTATTCATGATCTGTCAAGCTCTCTCAAGTCAAAGATCCCAGTTAAAAGTTCTCTTTTTTTCCCCTAATGATGCTCTTTAACAACTAACAATGTCAATATAATAATACATACATATAAATTTTATCCTGCAATCAGGCCTCCGAGTTTAAGATTTACCAACCTATATTTAGCTCAGATACGTACATAACTGTCGAGATATTATAATGTTAAAATCTCATTGATAAAAAACCGGGATCACTCGCGTGGGTAGTTTGACGGGGTAGCGTATGGGTGGGTCACTGTAGTTCAGAAGTTGTGGTTTAAACGCGTTCATCCGAAAGCAACGGTCGCCTTCGATGATACGATTCTGATCAGCCGTCTGCAGTGTTGCCAGGTACATAATAATTTCAAAATCCTCGAGTTTCCTTATTTTTTCAAGTTTTCAAATCCTCAGTTTTCCTCGATCTTGAATAATTAAAAAAAAAATCATTTCAACAGCGTTTTTATACAATATCTCGCAGTTGGCGGCGATGGAACGGATTCCATCAGCGCTGCCGTTCTGTTGCGCACGCACGGCTCTATATAGATATTACGGTCGCACGACGACGGCCCGTGTTAACCGACGAATCCGGACGAAAAGGTTCTCGGATAACGTCAGAATACGCACGTCACACTAGCGCCCCCGTGGCAGATTATTACACTACTTTACGGCTGTACACCGTTATATGTGTGACAACGTAGACGGCGCTGCAGTGACGTGGCGTTTTTATATCGATATCGGGAAGAATCTACGGACATTGATTAAGTAATCAATGCTACGGAGGACGTCTTATCATACGCCATCGTGTAACCGCCGCGGTCGCCGATAAAGTAAAGATACTGTACAATTTATCACGGGTTGACAGCGAACCGAGAATCGTCAGGGAGGTTGCAAACGCGTATTTCACAGTAGAAGTGACGCGTCCTCCTCCCTCCCACTTCTAACGTGTTCATTCCAAATTGAAGGCATATCCACACTTTTTCCTCTTTTACCGTTGATATTCCATCAAATTGAACAGTTTCGTCACGCTGAGCTGTTTCTCGCGCGCGCGCCCCAACGCCAACGGTCCGGACGAATTTTTTTTATTAATAGAACTGTCCCGCGGAGCAAGTAATTCGGATAACCGTACACACAATATTACCGTTGTTACACGGGCGGCAGTCGTTTTGGAGATCTCGGACGAGTCGGACACGGCGATCGGCAGCTACTCCCGGACATCGTCGTTTGGTTAGTATGAATTCTCATGTCTACCGGTTATGCGCCATCTTTTCTCGTTTATTAAACGTTCCGCGGTATTCGGAAACAATTTATTATTATTCCAGTTTCCGGTGGGAAACTTATGGGGTTTTTTTTTTTCGTCATTTTAATCGATGGCGAAACCTCTGAATAGCGGACATTTCACCGAAATTTTGTCCGTTTTTCAGAGGGGGAGGGATACGTTTTTGTAATGTACTATTTATTTATGTTCGTGTAATAATTACGCATTATTCATCGTATAAACTATTACATTTTTTTACAATCAAAATCAAGTATTTTTAAATTATTTTGAGAAAAAAAATCGGTGAGCTCTGTCCGTTTGTAATTACGCCGTGCAATCTTCCGCGTCGCTCCCGTCCTGGTCCGGAAGTAGTTACAGACGTCCTCCTTAACTAAATAAAATGTGGTACCGGGAGCCAAGTCGAGCCCATACGCGGGGTGGACTCGCCGGCGGTTAAAACGACTGTGTGCCTCGTCGGTAACCTAACGAGAAATATTATTTATAATATTTATTATATTTATTAAACATTCCCCGGACCGTTTTTTTCGATCCGAACTGTGTGTTTGTAGCAAACCACGACAGTAATCCATATCTGTACTACCGTGTAAAATGAAGTCGTTTTTTTTTTTTGTTCGGGATAAACTCCGAAACTACTTATGTCGTTTTATTCAAATCGAAGACGACGTCACAGAGACGGTTTTAGGCCGATAAAGTCTATAAATAATTAATTGATTAAAATTAACGTGTACCCACGTATGTGTTATATAGTGCGGTCGGCGTGTCGCTACCTGCAACCTGACTCTTTGGTTCGTCCAATTGTGTTTGATATCGCCGTGTGAATTGTTTCGAAAAGTCTGACACGTGTACCCGATAATCGTATTAATAACACAAATTTATACCGCTATAATAACCAAGGCGGGTGTCAAAATAATTATACAGTAGTATTATATTGTTGTTTAAAATAATCGTGTTGTGCAGCCCGAGAAATTATTTTTGCGCCACGTACACCAAGAACGTGAATACCGAATATTCGTATTAATAATATAAACGCACAAAGAAAACTGACCGGCACAGCCTAAACCGCTGGGGGGACTAGAGAATTGAAATTTTGCACGGATGTATACAACGAAGGCGACCGCTTATAATGAATTTTTCCAAATTCGATCCCTATAGGGGTTAAAAGGGTTCGAGAATTGAACGTACACATCAACGCTCGGTCTAAACCAACGGGACTTGCAGAGGTTACACAACGAATACGAGAAAGAGTTTTTTCAAAATGTTCAACCCCTTTTGAAAATTCTTCCCTTAAGGTGGCGAAACAGGGTTTTCAAATTCGTGTAACTAACTTGGTGTACTCGTTTTTATTTAGAATCGCTAAACCAAATAATTCCCGCCGGGTCGGGACAGCTATAGTGTAAAGACGTAATAAGCGTGACCCGCTTACAGCTACACTACCGACTCAGCGTACAGGCCTACCTAGAAAAAAAAGTGTTTTTTTTTTCTTTTCTCCTATAATAGTCAACCGTTTTACCATTTTCTTTATTTATTCTATCTTTTTTGAACGACCGCTGTTGTAGAGTACCTTATATACCTCCTATGCACTGTGCACAGTTAAGTGTTTGAAAATTTCATAAAATAGGTTTAAAACTTTGAAATATTACACCGTTTGATGAAGAAAAACTCGAACAAATTGCTATGAAGTAGTTATAAATAATACAAGTTATCATTTGTATTACCAGAACCGAAATTCTTTTTCACCAGAGTAATTTAGTGTGTATTATCACTTATGACAGAATAAACCGTATTGGATTTTAATCGATTTATTAAATAGGTATATGTATATATTTTAGAGCTTTAAAATGAAATATTTCTACAACATCTACATGAATAAATAGTACTTTAAGTGATAGAAATATAATTAACCTTTAAATCTCCAAGTTCAAGCATTTAATTATATAATTTACCTACACAACTTATAGTTCTATAAAAATACCTAGCAACAATTAATGATTAACGTATGTAAAACGTAAATAGCGTATTAAAGAAATAATTAATTAACAGTTTAAACGTAATATTAGTTGTGAATTATAGTTTCATGTATTCTACTGTCTTACGGTGGTTATTTATTATTTTTATGAACACCATAGGTATAAAACGTTTTAAATCGTAAAACAAATAAAATTTCGAATTTTGTTTCTGACAAAAGTTTGCAAAATAATGTTACAATTTCAATTTAGAGTGTCTATCATAGGTGTATTGACTGAATCTTGCTATATTCTAATTTAATAAATTGTTTCCCGCGTCCACGATCACCACTCTACCTACGTTGTTGAACTGGTTTAGAAGTTGTTGTCTGTAACAATTTTTCTTCTTTTCTGTAAGATAAAATCGATTCTACGAGACGGGAGAACTTTTCCGCCAAGTTAATTTTTAATGTATTAGAAATTGGCTAAATTTTTTCCCATGAAAAATATACTCTAGCAGACCTCTTAATTTTAAAATTTAATATAATTTTACTATAGGTACCTGAGAACAAGTTTTTTTTTCAAGTCGTTACAAATCTTGTTATAAATACAATAAAATTACATAGAATATTATAGTTACGTACTTGATTTTTTAAATTTGTAATTTAAAGCCAATTTTTCTAATAGTCCATTATAATCTATTATTAAAAATTAATTAAAATTTTATAATATAAAACGTGTAATTTACTTTGTGATTTTAAACCAAGTTCTTTAGAATAAAACTGCTACCAGAAAAGAAAAATAACAAATAAACATTTTTTTTTTAACATTTCCCCCTATAATAATTTGTTGTTGAGGGGCCTGCATTCAATACCATTTTTTTCTGAAAACGCGCTTTGCAGGAAATGTTCTTCCCTGCTTTGTAACGTCAACACATTCGAATAATTTAATTTTTTTTAAATGTCTTAAAAGTATAAAAAATTTTCAAGTGTGACTTTAAATCCTACTTGTACAATTTTATGATCTAAAAATTATTCTATTACGTTGATCCTATGAGACTATTCCCATAAATTTAATACTGCCAATTTAAACGTATGTAATGTGGTTGAAATATACTATATTTTGCTCCTTAACAACTAACCGACTCCAACACCGTTAACCGTTTCACCGATGTTAAATATTTTTTGAATTTTTAAACAGGTCAACAGAACGAGTGATATGGACAATATTCAGAGTACTTCAGTACCATCTGGCATATTCCAGTTGCATGGATCAGGAACAGACGGAATGATTTCTACAGTATCAACAAATGACATCACTCAGTTGTACGTATAAATGTATTATATAAGAAATTTATATACCCTGTAATTATACAGTTCCTAAAAGTTAAAAGGTATTTAAGATCCCCGCAAAATTCTGTGCAAAATTAGCATACAAATTCACATGCAACACCATAAATATTCAGTCAGTTGACCCTCTCTTTTTTTCTTTTATTTTACTTTATACCTAACAAGAACATATTTTATGCGAGGGTGTATTTTAAAATTTAGACTAAAATTTTTTTTTAAACAGTAAAAAACATATTATAATGTTATTCTTTTAAAGCAAAATTAAATTAAAAATCTTTAATCACATTTTATTGATTATGTTTAAACAAAAATTCAATGTCATAAGTCATATAATAGACACACACTTTAATAAGATTAGTACTGAAAAATAATTTCCCTATTACTGTCACATATTTGTGTTTTTTTGAAGTTTCATTATGCCCCGAGTTCTAATGATGAAAACACAAAAAAGCACTGTAATTTTAACTTTTTACTTTTTGTCGACTAGATATTTTTCTATTTAGTACTACTAGGCCATTCAATGTGTCTAAATACTATAGATAAAAAGCAATTAAAATATCATAAATTGTGCATCCTTATATGTTTGATTTGTATAAATTCGGTAGACAATTTCATTATTTGTGTGTAATTTCTTGTTATATACGTCGATTTTAAAAATGTTTATTTTTTTTTTTAGGGAAAGTCATTCCACCCTTGTAGATCATGTTGGCCGATTGCGGTATGTGTTTATTTATTATTAATAACATAAATATTACTTATAGAAAATTTGTTTTGTTATTATAAATTTATGTTTTTTTTTTTAATTATCAACAGGTCTTTAGCCTTTAAATTGCAATAGTTTATCTTATTACTGTAATAATATGTAGTATAATTAATAATTTAGTTGATAATATAATACAAAAAACATTTATATAGTTTACAATATTATTTTAAAATAAAATTCTAAGTATATTAATTAAAATCTAAGTTTTTGTATCCATATACACCATTATATTATAATGTATAAATATATAATATTATTATATATTTATGAATTTACTTTTTGAAGAAGTAATTTCGTACTTTGTAAACACTGAAAATTAGAGCAATTGTATCTTTATTGATTTGTGTAAAAATATACACTATTTATTATATTTTGTGTATGAAAAAATATAAAGAATCACATGTCTATATAGTGATATAGACATGTGGTCAACAGTTATCTCTTAATAAAAACTCTGAAACTATATTAATTAACGCTTTAAATTATAATCAATGCAGTCATCTTCACTGACCAAAAACAATTTTAATTTCAGTAAATACGTTCTTCTGGTGCTAGATGATGAGAGAACATTAATTGTGCACAGATGCTGGATAAGTAAAAACTTTCTTAGTGTTATCTATCCAAAAAAGTATATTCCAATAACCGAAATTTTATTGAAAACCTTCAAGCCAGATGGTGAAAATTCGAAGATGTACGGAATAAAAAAAATTATTTCTTCTTTCAGTAAGTTAACAAACAGTTCAATGTTCACTGTTTGCACGGTCTCTGTCTAAAAAGTTTTTTAAGTTCAAAATACCTTGTGAGAGTGTCATTCAATTTCATTGTATATAAAATTTAGTTTAACATATTATATAGCAATAGTTAAAACTGTTCTGTTTTGCACAATAACACTTAATACTACATTATTGTTTATACCTATTTTATGATTGTGCACTATGCATTTATTACTTCATGTTGTGCACTAATGAGTTGTAACATTAACATGGTATTAGATTTAAGTTAACTGAAATATATATTAAAATAACTTGAAAGCATAAGGTGAAGATAGAATTTAAGATGTTGTTAAATTTGTCTGTACAAAACTCTGTAAAATCTGTCAGCATTGCAACTTATATTTTTGTTAAAAATATGTCCCCAGATCAGTTACAATTAATTTATACTTTGTTATTTTATCAATATAGAAACATTTAAAATGGCAGCCAAGACATTGGAAAACTTACTGAGTAAAAATTACAGACCGGAGTTAACCAGCCAGAGTTATAATACCAACACCGTTTTTCCTACATCCCCCAGTCCTAGTGGTGTACAGGGTTCATCTCGTAAGTATGAATATTTTTTAAAATATCTGTTCATTAATAAGTGATCACCTTTGTTTTATACAAATGCATAAATCTAATAACACCTATTTGACTTTTCCAAAAACTTAAAAAAAATTTCTGGTAAATCATTTTACAACTCTTTTATGTTTGTACTTCTCAACATGTTCTTGCAATGAAAACTTATTTTTGTCATTTTTGTTTAATTATTTCATTTACGTAATTTCCAACCTTTTTTTTCTTCCTATTTTTATCAGTGTCCATGAACTAAAATGTGTTTCCAAGATCAAGGCTAATATCTACGTTGTCATTGTTTAGAAAATATTAGAGTTCTTTCTTTCCCTGTAACAGTCCATTGGCGTTCATACGACTATCCATAATGTGCTGTTCATTTATTTTTTTTTTTTTGATTTCTTGAAAAAAGATCAGTTATGTTAAATCTAATGTTGTTTCAATACCTTCTTGTGTTTGCCATATTTATTAATGAAATCTCTTCAGTCCCGAAGCGCAGCCAGCTAATTCCTAATGTTTGCTGATATAAAAATATTTCTTAAGATTAATTTCTTCAATGATATTGTATTGTCCTTCAAAATGAGTTTAACTGCCTTGCTGACTGAGATAAGTGGTTTGAAATTTTATGAAGCAAAGTGTCAATCACCTTCTCAAGAATACATGACCATGTTCGTTATATGTACTCAATTAACAACATCTCCTCATTTTAGTCATTTCCTAAACTGAACCAGGTATTATTTTTACACCAGACTTATTGTTTTGTAAACATATAGTGGCAATCTCCTGTAGAGCTATTAAAACCCTCGGGTTTGTGAAACAAGCGGAAACAAGTTCAAGCTAGGTTGTTTTCTTAAGACTATATTGTTCTTTTGTAAGATCTCTATACAAGAGTTCGGTTCCATCATATAAGATACTACAAACTCATTAGAGTGAGGGAAAGTTAAAAAGGTGCAATGTAATTTCCTAAGCTTTGGGCCATTCAAATTAAAAATTAAACATCCTCCGCATAAGTATACAGCTGTCTGTTTCATTGTCAGCTCATTTTCTGATCGGCAGGTTCTAGCTGGGTCAATGTTACCTTAAAATATTTTGGACAGATCTATTGATTGTCCTGCTTTGCTTGTATTGTTAAATTTTTAAGTTCCATGATGCACGCATCTTTTTTCTTTGTCATTTCTTCTCGTTCAATTACTTACGGCCTTAATAACACAGGTTGTTGTCTTAAGCGTAACACAAACATCCATCTTCTCTTCATCTCTCAAAATTTTAACTAACTGTATTGTACTTAAATTTTGTAATCATTGTTATCTAATACGTTTAAACAGCCTGTTTTATAAAAAAAAAAAAAAAAAATACATATACATAAATGTAAAAGAGCGTCAGTGATTTGTTAAAGTCAATGATTTTTTTTTAAATTAAGGGTTGAAATCATTTGAAAATCTAGTGTAAGGTCAACTATATGATTTTAATATTTGGCTATACGTGTTATTAGATTGATGTTTATTCTAGTAAATACCTATCAAGTAAAATGTAATGTTTTTAATTATTTGCTAGGTGCCAACATAGAATTGAAAAAAAATATGTTCTTTCTATAAAATAATTTTGTGTTATTGATATATTTTCAAAACATTATACCAATATAACTTGCAAATGATTATTACCTACCCTATAGAACTATTGGTTAAAGTGTGCTAATGAAAACTTTAGAAAACATTTTTAATACTAAGAAGCAATAATTTAAAAAACTAATAATAATAATATAGAACTTTGATTATTTTATTTATTGCATAAGTAATCTGTAAAAAGATCATGTTTTTTTGGTTAATTATAAAAATAAACAAAATAGTTCTTAAGATATCAAGTGTATATTAAATTAGCGTGAATTTAAAACAATTATGTAACACTATATAAAAATTATGTTTATGTGATAATTTTAGCGTTGCCGGACGATAAATCAACTTGTGCAATTAGAAACTTTGAAAAAGGTAGGTGTCTACATTCCAATTGTAACAATTTAAATATAAAATTTGTTTATCTTTCTAAAATAATATTTAATCTTAAATACATTCTTATTTAATGTATTTTAATATTTTCAGAAATCAAAGAGAAGGATAAAACGATAAATGACTACAAAACACAAACGTCTGTTATGGAAACTAAACTCGATAGAATTGAGAAAATGATAATAGCCTCCAAAATATCTACTGTGGAAGCTAAACTCGATATATTTGAGACAAAAATAATGGAAAAACTCTCTAAAAATTTGCTTTTCATACTAGAACATATAGAACTGATAAAAAAAAAATTGGACAAAAACATGGAGGATATTGTAAATTTTGATGAGATTTTACCAAAAAATTCAAAAAAAGACCTTAGAGACTTCGATAAAAAGCTCATCGAAAACAGACAACTTATGGAACAATTTGTAATAAATAATTCATTATTTTGATGTTAATTAATTCTTTCTAACGGAATTATGAATTTTGCTTTTAGGTAAAGTTGTTTGTTCAATTGAATATTCAAGATTTCAAAATAGTCATGAATGTAATTTTTGATAAGATATTTACTAAAAAACTTGGATCAAAAATTTCCTTGACTGGTAAAGGAAAGACCCTAAAAGGGAAATCGAAACTACCTTTAAATTCTTTGTACCTTTTCAAAATTATTCAAAGTAAGTTACACTACAATTTTTATTTTTATTCTTGTTATCAATGATATATTTTGAGTGTAGTAAAGACTACAGAATAAATAAATCAGAGTGGTGGTCACTGATAACTAATTGCGCGGCAATCATAGGATAGTCATTAAATTGATTCACCATTGTGCTGAGGGAAGGCAGTGCGATCATATAAGTACATAAAACAATAATTGTACACCAATTGTGTTATTGTAGGCTCACAGATGTATTTTGTCTGTATATGGTCTGCATTTACAAAATACAAACCGAAATCGTATTAAAAAATAAATATATTATAGGAAAAGTACCCTTTATAATATCGAGTATGTATTATACTCAAAAATAAAAGTTGTCACTTGTATTGTCTCCGATAGGTTGTGTCCTACTTTTACTTTAATATCAGTGTGACTTATGCTTCATTCTATATAGCTTATTAGTTTTTGTGGCATTCCAGGCTCTTCTAAACATTAAATCTTCTTTACACTTGGCGTAGGATGAAGATTTAATCTGTCCAGACTGCTATACTCATATCATCCATGTTTTACCACTTATTTCTAAAACGCACTCATATTTTTACCTAAAATAACAACAACTATCATATTATAAAATCAATTAATATACCTAATCTTTAATCTATTTTATTCAATTTTAGGTATTGTTGGACAGCTATTCCCCACGATTCCATACGCGATGGTGAATAAACAAATAAGATCATGGCTCAAAAAGGCGAGTCATTCAAGTAATAAGGCAAACAATAACCCCTAGCCCTTTTCTTCTTATACTCTCTTTTCTCTTATACATTTTTTTACTCTTTATACTCTTTTTATCACACTAACTTTAATTTCAAAAACTAAAATAATATGCATGTGGACTCTTTTAAATATTTGACTATATTAAATTGTACATTAGGTAATTTGTCGATAATGTATACAATTTTATTGATTTAAATTTACACATTTTATGATAAATATATTTATGGTTGTAATTTATTAAGTAAAAGTTAAAAAAAACAAGTTTTCCTTCTTTTTCTTTTTTTTTTTACACGCTATCAAAAACTACTGGACGGATTATTTGTTATGTATGATCGTGGACAAGAATAATTGTTTTTTGACAAACGTAGAAATAATAAATATTGTGAATACAATGCGCAACCGTTTTGGCCAAGTTGCATGGTTCTCGTTAGCTTACCATAAGTAAATGTATAACAGTTTGAAAATTCAAAGTAATAACTTATCATCGGTTTTATGCGTTGTCTAACATTCATTGTTCATAATTATTTCAACATAAAAAAAAGCTGGAAACACTAGGTCGCGTGGGTGGTTTAGACGCAGAGCAGGGTCACAATTTTTTAAGGTTTAATTAGAAGTTGTATACTATAATAGTTGACCATGTAATGCAAGTAAGATGAAAGCTTCAATTTTCAATAAGATTCAATCTAATTTTATAAAACACGTACGATGATAAATACAAATTGAAAGAGTTGCTGATAGTTACATTTATGTATATGTATATATAGGTTTGTTGTAAAAATAATACTAAAAAAAATAACGAGTTTTTTGAGCGTCGGTAAGAAATGAATTTTGCAGGTAAATAAAAGAAAAAAAAAAAAAGCATTTGTGAAACAAGTCCGATTTTAAGTAAAAAATAACTAATGAATTATTCATACCGTAAGGGAGGAAAACGAATAACGAATTCATCTGCATGATACCTGGTACGAAAACGTTTGTATCGTTTATTTACACCACTACAGTGAAAACAATAAATAAGTATAAAGTGTAGTGTAGGTACATAATATTATCTGTTCAAAAAAAAAAAGAATGTAATATAATTTTATCGTTTTGTCTTTGGAAACTTTCTACGTTGTTGTAGTGTATAGTTCTGCGCTATATTATATCTGTGGTATATTGAATATTATTCTTTAACAATTGATTATATATTATTTAATATAAAACTGTCTTTCGCTTGTTTTTTAATATCGTGTATTAGGTTATAATCTTAGTCAGTGGTGTACAAGTGTTAGAAAAATATTTAAAATGCCCGTTTCGTGTGTTGCATGTGGATGCACAAACGGGTATCAAGCTGGACAGAATATAAGTTTCTTTCGGTATAATATATTTAAAAAAAAAATAAGTATGTTATAAATTTATACTTAATAGGCAAATACTTTGTATGTTGTTTGTTTATGAATATTGTATATTATATACATTATATATTATACAATAATGACAATATTATCTATAATAACTAGTAAAGTTGGTCGTTCTAATTATTTTAATTTCATAATTAAACCATCATCATAGATTTACCGTTTCTAATAACGAGTTGATGACAAAATGGATAAGTGCTATAAAGAGAAAATATTTTGAAGCAAAGTCGAATATGCAGCATTCATTTTACTGAACAGGACGTTCAAGTTAGACCTGGAGCACATCGATTACTCTTAAAGGATGATGCATCAATATTTCCATCATTTCCGTCCTACCTCCTTAAAATCGAATAAAATTCCCAGGAAAACTTCTACACTAAGGAGCACGTATTGTAATAAAGGTTATACTGTCATAAATCGTATTAAATTAATTTTCTATCAATTTGTTATATTTGTATGATGTTTACTTTCGATCAGTTAGAAGACAATATTAATCAATGTGATGATGGCATGCATTCTACTAGTAATTTTAAGAGTGTGGAAGCACAAACTGAAATCTCTTATTCAAATGATGAAACGCTTAAAAATAAAATAAAAATACTACAGCAAAAACTACAAAGGAAAGATAATAAAATAATTGTAAATTTAGATGATTCGATAAAAAGTTTAAAAAATAATGGGCCACTTTAACTCTGAACAGGAATATGTAATTTGATATTGTAGTGATGACGAGAACGATCGCGGGATAAAAACGGTTCAAAATGTAAAATCTATACGTTTTCCTCCTAACCGTGATCGAAAGAGTCGAGACGGAGGAAAGAGCGGTGAGAAATGTCGAATGCTCCGAAATTTAATTGTTGAGAATTGATAATAGTGGTGTACCAAATGAAAATTGAAAAGAAGCCCTACGGCGCGCAATATTTTGCTTCGGACGATCGAATGCGCCCGCCAAAATTAAGCGCGGACCTAAAAAGTTCTGTTGACGGCATTTTGCGACACGCCGCACGTTCCTTTGTGCGTGTTATGACGGAAATACGCGGCCGTCTACTTGGTTTTTTTAAAAATTGCACAAACAGTTTTTGTGAATCAGTTTTTCATCGGAAACGCTGTATTTGTTTTTACTTAACACTCTGTGAAAATCCGTCTTCAGCAAACGTCGCGTCATCAACTAACAATTATTTTTTAACTCGACTAGTGAATTTTTGTTTTATCGTCAACACATTCGGTTAAGAATTTTATCGCATTTGTTCAACTTTTTACAGAGTTAATCGAAAAGTTACCAATGGTTTTTTTTCCCCCGTCATCAAGCGCGGAACCAACATTCATCGTGTTTTTTATTTATTTTCATCGTTCGTTTTTCCATAATATTTAGGCGAGTTGAAATCACTACAGACGTATAACTACGTGCTAGTTATATATGTTTCGTGAATATTTTAGCAAAAAAAACAAACGATTAATAACCATGTGGAGTTTGGTTCATTTTCTGTTTGTAATTTTCATAAAGATGTGGCCACGTAGTAAAGAAGTCGTCCAAGTTTATATTATTGTCAGTAAATAAACGGAAACCCCATGTTCTAGAATATACTATAATTATCTCGTTAGGGTAATGTAGAGAAAGCTCTAGATCAGCGATCCTCACTACGCGGCCTGCGGGCCGCATGCGGCCCTTGGAACGTTTTTTTGCGGCTCTCGGACTGACTGTTAAGGATAATCATATTGTTTGTAAGTTATTTAACCTATACCTATACAATTTGTACTTGCGGCCCTAAGGAAAATTTGATATGAACTATTTGGCTCCCTCAGAAATCCTAGTGAGGACCCCTGTTCTAGATCAATCGACGCTTATATATACCGGCTGGTCAGACGCTCAGTCGGTCAGTCAGTCCGCGAGTGCAGTCCGCGACACACCGTCAATTACACTCCGCGCGATTCCTCCGTTGTAACGTATGTTTGTTTTTCACATTCATACGTATTTATGTAATATAGTGGTTATTTTAAATTGCTAGTGTGATTTGTTATTGCCTAAAACCCACATATTGTTATAATACTAGCAATATTGTAACGTATTTTTTTTTCGATTTACAATAACTTTTAACTGTTTCCGGTCGCCGGTTCGGCTTGATTATACACGCTTGGTTGTACCGGGAATCATTCGGAAAACAGTCGTTCCGTTATACCAATCGGTAACGTTTTCTCGGAGAACTAGAGACGTACTAACTAATAATAATATGGCGAACGTCCTTCGAGTTGTGCACAGATGAAACAGCAGAAAACCAATCACAAATTTTAGTTTTCGCGAATCCAAGTGTAGGAAAAATACAGTTGAAACGGTAATATCTAAATAATTATCCTGGCCTGTGGCAAAATGTAGGCGATACTTCAATGCACATTCAACGGACAGAGCTTACTTCGAGGGAAATGATCCGTTGCGGTCTCTAAAAAGTGATTTTTTATTGCCTAAAACCCCCCAACTCTCTCGTTAACGTCACACTTTTAACCGATAGGGAAAATCGAACGTACGAGCTGTATTGCGGTAAATTTTTTTTCACCAACTCGCACCGATCGACTGTTATTGTTTTGTACACTTTGGTGTGTTCTATGCCGAACGTTTGGATCGCAAAAAAAACCCTCTTTCAACTATTCGAATCCTGTTGTAAACGTCGTATAGAGTACCTATATTTCGTGCGCTTTTTTTTTTTGACATTTCACGGAACGTTTGAAGTGGTATATATAGTTGACACCGTACTACTCTTCTCTTTTTACGCGCGAACCGGCATTTTTCGACGACGAAACGCGACGCGAACATTTCATTTACTTGTGTTACAACGCTACTGTTGTTGAGCGGAAGAACGAGAGTGCACGCGCCTGACGCGTTTTTTACTCGCGAGCTGGAAACCGTTTTTTTGTTCGCAAATTATCAACACCGCCGTCGCCGTGAATTAAATAAAAAAAAAAGGATTCAAAACGTCCATTACACACGTGTTCTGCTGGCGCGAATCAACTCAAACAGCCCGTGGACGCGAAATCGCGCGATGAAAATTGGCGAGCGGGTAATTTATTACGAGTGCAGCAGCGCACTCGCCCGTGAAAAGGTTTTGTAGAGTTGGCTCTCCTAGTGACGGGGGAAAAAAAAAAAAGGCAGAAAGTTACACGCGAGAAAAGAAATCCCTCGCCGCACGCTCTCGTTTGTTTGTGCAAAAAACAACAGTACGATATTATTTATATGACGACGTTGGATTCGAGCGAAACCGTTGTTTTGTCCACGACGTCAAGGGGAGCCGTAGTAGTGTACGCGATAGTCGAGAGTGGCGGCCACGAAACGGTTTTAAAAATCGACAAACGAAATCTCACCGTGCTGCTGGGTGTTGGTATCTACCGATGGCCGGGTTGGTGAACAGAATTAACATCGCGATAAGAGTTGTAATAAAGTCGGTAGAGTGAACTACCAGCAGCAGATTTCAAGATTAAGATGGAAAAGAGCGCGACGAAAAGAGTTTGCTTTTTCGCCGAAACATGACATTGTGTAGGTTTTCGACTTGTCGACTAAATAGTCGGGGGGGAACAAAAAAATTTGTTGCGTATTGTCCGCTTATAACGACGAAATAATAATGAACACGGTTTGCAACGGTGACACTTAACTGTACCAATATCATCGACTGTATAATCTATGCGGGTACAAATCATTCGACCGAACAACGAAGAAGAGTTAAAAAATAATTAATTTTTTATTAAAACTCGACGCTACTAACTGTTTTCACGGCTTTGCGTAAAGGTTGCGGACGGCGGTTTGAATAATTTTCGTACGGACGAAAAGAAAAACGACGAGTGGTAGTAAGTAGATTCAGAACGCGCGCGGGGCCGCCAAAACGGCGAGGGTGTTTCTGTTGTAGAAAATCTTTTCTCTCGCCCCCGTAGCTAGGACGATTCCCGGAGGAGGGTGCATTCAAGGGGCATTCCTCACCTTGGCTTTTTTTTCTTATTGATAATTTCAATCGTATAAAAAAAAGGACATTATTTAAATTTTAAAATATTTTGCCCTCCTTAACAGAACCTTGCGGACACCACTTGGGTGCATTCTATATTTGAATACTATATTACATATTTTATACTGATACGAGTGTTGAACTATTATACTTTATACGACCTATATTGACGACACAAGTATTTAATTGTTTTTTATAAAGTAATTATATACTACTTACTTAGTTACCCCTAATTTGTGTTCGGGCGCAAAAACGGGGAAATTTCTTCAAAACACAAAAGAGTTATTCCGCGAGGATTTTGAGTGAACGCGCCAGCACACCGCCGAATCGATATCGGTATTATTACTACGCGACATTTACATAATACTGTACATGTATTAGGAGGTATGTAAATTGTGTATCCGGCAACGCGCGGTGGAAATACGTAAATTGTTCGTTTTGAAGTTACGAATTACGTATTATTATTATTATTGTAACCGCCGAACGCGTGTGAAACACAATAATATTATGCGCGTAGTGTGCTATCGTGTCGTAAACCACCTTATACCATCGTTGGCATCGGAAATACGATTCTGAGCGAGCTCAGTCGTGTCCGGTGTACGACTGTTGCCGGTAAAGAGCAAATGGTCCGAAAAATCCACGTGTGAAGGATATTATTAATTCGGATAACATTTTTTCAAACCGTTCGGCGGCGGACCATTGTTTACACGGTTTCAGTATCGGTCGCGTGATTTCGTCGCGCCAAATTACACGTTTTTCAACACTTTCTCGCTGCTCGTTCGGATCAGATAGCGGATTTTGTTTTACACAATGTAATTTCAATTCTTAAATAACAAATTTTCGTGCCATAGATACGAAAATATCTTATAAATTTCTCCGAAAATAAGCCAAAGGTATGACCAATTTTCCACCACAAATTTTAACGAAGAAAAATTGTGACTACGAATTTTTGAAATTTTTTAACAGCATATCGTTGAGCTCGTGTGTTAAAGTTTCAAATTTTTTTTTTTTTGTTTGAACAATACATTTTACGTCGAACAAAATTCACAAAGAGAAATTTCGGAAAATTATAAACTTTTTAAGCTCAGACATTTTCAAAAAGACACTTAAGACCGTTTTTTACCCGTTTCAATAACATCTTTATACCTCGTCGTAACGTCTACTACGTTTTTACAGGATAATTTTAGACAATACTCATTGAAAAAACAAAAAAATAACGATTGTAATTATGACGATACCCGATCAAAACGGCCGTAAAGTTATGAAAACGTAATAATAATTTACAAAATCAGCTCGTAAAAACTGCGTCTTTAATTGTTGGCTCTAAGCTTACTAAAAAAAAATCACGGAAGTGCGAAACGATGTTTTTAAAAATAAAATGCCGTGTCCGAAAATTCGTTTATACCGTTAAAATAATGCTCCCGGGGCGTTTTTCGATGTAAGTTTATTACCATTTTCAGAACGAAAATTGGAAAAAAAATACAAAATTAGCTGCTATATCGGCGAATCCATAAACGACTTTATATAGTTAAAGGAAAAAAAAAATTAAATACTCAGCAGCAGCTTTTCTTACGAAATTAATTTAAAGAACTGGCAAACGATACGAATCAATGCTTGAAAACATTTTTTCCGCGTACTTTTCCCAAACCGAGACTAAAAGTTTTGTTTTTTATCGTACAGCCCAAACGTCAGCCGCCCGGGGCATCAAGAAGTGCCCTTAAAATCCTCCGTCCCGGTGGTCTTGCGCGTATTTTCGGCAAAAGCCGGACGTTACCCCACGGCTTCCGAGTGGCCACGCGCCGTTTCCGGTTTTTCGAGTACGGATTCTAATGGACTTTTTCCCCCCGTCTGGAGTTAAGAACTACTGCGGACAGTTAGTTGATCGGGGCGGAGGGTTGTAAAGACCGAATTTGAATTCGCCCTCGGTTATTACGACTTGTGTACATTTCCAGTTCGTATCTCGAGAATCGTATACAAACACGTTTTTTTTTTTTTTTGGTGATTTAACCACGCTAACCGAAATGAACGCGTGGAATCAATATTTGTTGTTGTTCGGCCATAACGGGGGCAAAAAAAAAAAATGTTATTTTCGGTTGAATTTTTTTTTTTTTTTTGGCCTACGAAAAGTCTTTCACGGAGTTTTCCGAACCTGTGCCTCCCCAAGGGAGGCTGAATGGCGTGAAATATAGGGGGAGGAGGTAAAAATGAAGAAAAAAAAGCCACGATCAGTCTAGGTCGCGCGGGGGGTAGTGTTTGACGGAGTAGCGACGGGTTGGTGGTCACTATATCGTAGTTTAGAAGTTGTGGTTTAAACGCATTATTTAGTGTCTAAAAGCAACCGTCGCCTTCGAAAAAACGATTCTGTGCGAGCACTGCAGTTGTCTATATAATACGTCCTGGTAAATGTCGCTTATCGTATTAAAAATCTTAAAATCAATATCGGTCGATCGAAACGTAGGCCGAATTTTTAAGAAGTTGTGTAGAGTGTACAAAGATTATCGTCTAAAGTTTCAAGACTCCTTCGATGGTTATTTTCGAAATTATAGATATCATAACTATGTACGCGTTATTTAGCCGTGTTTAGCGGTTTTTCACAGTTTTTTTTTTGCCGTCGCGTTACAAAACAATTGAGAAAATCGAAAATGGTACCTCGTACGTAGAAATCGGCGCGCTATTTCTGGTAGAAATTTTTCTAACTGCATCATTGTTGTAAAACCGCACTCGCCGACGCTCAGAATGAAAAAAATTGGACCCGTCATGACGGCTAATTCGTACAATGTTATAACGATTGCACTCGATCGAAACAAAATTTGCCGGATTCCATAAATCAAATAGTCCAAAAAAAATAGTTTAAGGGCTTCTTCCCCTTTTGGTTCGGCTCTTAACTGATCAGGGACTTTGAATAGCGTTTTGCGAACGCAATTTCGCGTTGGTTTCATTGCCCTCGATTCGTTTTTATACCGTGTTATTGGTTCGAAATACATATTTTCATAAGCGTTTTCCTTATACGCCCCCGTAACCGTGCTCGTTAAGTTTACGACACGCGCCAGATGTTTTCGAAAACAATGCGTTATATTGTGCCATTTGTATAACGGTTGTGAACACAATACGTACACGCGAATAGTGTGTATTGTGCGCGGAAAAAAATCTGTTTTTTTCCATTAAATATTTAATAAATTTGTATCGTATTATTTACTTTGTAAACCGTGCAATTTCCAGGTACCTGTAGTGCAATTTTTTTTTGTCGTAAAAATTACAGTAGGTAACTGATAACGGATCGAATCGGATTGTTGAACGACGGCGAAAAATCGTTATTATTATACACCGAGAGTTCGGCTGCCACCAACTTTGTGTCCCGAATTGATGTTTATGAACAGACCACGGTTAGACCACACGTTTTTAGTTTGGAAATGAAATTATATCGTTTATCGAAATCGTTTCCGGACAATTATATTAATAGTAGGCGTATTGTTGTCATTTGAATTGTGTACGAATATAAAAACGTTAATGTATGGAAATCGATTCAAATTTATTGTTTTTAATAGTTTTACATTTTTCAAAACGTACGGGATACCGTTACGTACGAAAAACAAAAAAAATTTCCACGCGGAAAAAAAAAACCGCACACAAATAACGAGAAAAGAACATGAAAATGTTTTATCATATTAATAGCAACGGGAAAACAGTTTTCTATCTCTTAGATAAATTATCATTTATTCAGACCCTTTTCGTTAAACACTTGTTGTTATAGTGGTATCTCCACCTACTACGAAGAACGAGTTTTAATACAAATGCAAAAGACAAGTAGCGAAAGTTTTTATGAAAAATTTATTTACCCAAAGGGATTCTGCACAACAATGGTGTGTACGAACATTTATACTTCAACTACGAATGGAATCATCATAAATACCTAATCTTTCACGAAAATCTACCAAACATCTAACGTTAAGAACTTATGCTACTCGCAACTTACTTACACTTTAAGATTTGAAACGCGTGGTATTACAAAAGAATTTAATTTTAGAGTTTCTGAGTGTAGCGAAGAATGTATTGGTTTTCATGATGCGTGTTTTTTATTAGGTTTTATTTTCCACTATATGTAATAACGGTAACATCTTCAATAATGCTCAGATTTTTAAAGTCTGTACCTTTAATTAGATAGTTATGACACGGATGGTACAGACGGGTCATAGATCTAAGCGTAAAGAATTAAAAAAGAACGATAGCAAAACTAAGCAAAAATTAAGGAAAAAACGTTAAAAATTACGGAAAATGTGTTTTTGACATAATCGATTTAGATATTTGACCACAACTTCCACAATAATGATCGGAATAAGCTGAGCCTTTCAAATATAATTGAAACTGGTAAGAAACAGGTCTGATACAAATTTCAAAAATTTTTGAGCTAAGTATATAACTTTGAAATTTTCGAATATTTCCATTTTCTTTGTGGTTATTGTTCGATAAACGTATAAATTTTTCACAAAAAAGTTTTGAAAATTTAATAAAATGTTTCCAACACGTACATACATGTGCTACTAAAAAATTTCGAAATCCGTAGTCACGATTTCCATATTTAAAGTTGTTTAAAGTTGGAACATTTTCGAAAAGGTCATACCTTTGACTACTTTTGGAAAACAATTTGTAATTCATAGAAATTTGTTATTTAAGTATTGAAATTTTAATTGGTTATGTGAAACGAAATTTGCTATTTGAATAAAAAAATCCGCTCAATAGATTCGCGTAGAGAAAAAGTATGGAAAAACGATGTTATTTTGATTATAACGATGAAATTATGCAATGTCTTGCAACTGATAACACTCAAAACGTAATTACCTAAAATAATGGTCCAAATTGTTTGAAATTTTCACACGTTATGTAAATTAATAAACTAAACTTAGTGACTGATTTCTTTATTTCTCTATTCGAGTCACTGAGCTCACACAGAATCTTTATTTTCGTAAGCAATTTTTCATTTCTTACAGATACAACATCTATATAAACCTTCCAAAACAGTGATCCACAACATCGAACACAGCCCGCGCGACCTAAAGCGATTCGGGATTTTTATATGAATTTAATATTTTATGAAAACGAGTAGGTATAAACTGTTTTTCACTGAACATCTAAAAAATATACTTATATATATTTAAAAAGATGACAAAATTTTTGTTCAATAATTTCGATAAATTTGTTATTAAAACTGTGGTATCACACACATTTGAACTATTGATTTCATGATACAACTATATAGGTAATACTTGTTCCGATTTAAAAAAGAGAGTATTATGATTTATTTACGAATATTATACGACGAAGAAAATCTAAAGATACCTTTCAAGTAGGTACAATTTATTCGTGACCATTCATTAGTGTATTAAAAAAGTTTTACAGAACTTGAATGTCAATATTCAAACAGATTCTGCGTTTCTTTTGTTCCGCCGTTTTATGGTCAGTTAACTACAGACTGAAAAATAAACTTTTATATTGGAAAATCGGATGGTGATATTTGATTGTGGCTAAAAAAAGTTTATTTTCGAACGTATCTTTTAAATGAACTCGGTGAACTCTTAAAAAAAAAAGAATAAATCGCAAATTTACAAAAAAAAAGTTTTAAAACAAACCCTTCGTGAACGTAACCGGATTTTTTTAAATCGACAAACAGAGCTGAACTATTTGAACAAACTTCATTGAAGTTCAAACTTAAACAAAAAACCGTTTTTGTAATCGAATACTTACATCTTTTGATGCAAAAATTTAAATTAAACAAACACTTTTTTTAGGTATACTTACACTCAAATCTCAAGTAAAACTAATAATCTAAAAACAAAATTTTAATTTCTATTGTCTAATACAGAAAATTGTTAGAAATAATAATATAATGTCTACATATTTTCGAGTATTTTATTAAAGATAAACGATCATTTTCATTTCAGACAAATTTAGTAGGTTACATATTTAGTATGTTTTGTCTGTAGTTTGAAAGATTGATTTTTTTTTTTCAAAACTAAATAAATTTATGTTGAAATAAACAGAAATGTGATGGTGATGAATGTTTTATTGTAACCTCGTTGGTATTAAAATTATGTATTATTTGTCTATGATTTTCTCGGTTATTATATTTGATAAAAAAATGAAAAAAAAAAACCGGTAACAATGATGAAAAAATAAACCATTATTGCCATACAATACTTCAGGGAATATCTACTCTATATTTTTGAGGCTGTTTTTATGACTGAAATGGTAAAAGTAATTTTAGTTTGTATTATACAATATAGGTACTCTTGGTGTTTTGACGTTATTGGTGGAGTCAGCAAACGTATAATATCATATTTATAATGCACGCGATGAAATGAAAAACAAATTGGGAATCAATTGAGTTTTACAGCTAGGCAAATCTATTATTTTAGTTTATTTGATTTTTTTTTTTTTAAATAAGTGTTTAACTATTATGAAATAATAAGTATACAGTTTTAGTTACAATTGTAAAACGAATCACCGCGATATCAGCAATTTCAACGATTTTTTTACTAAGAACTTGTATATTTTTATTTATTGTTAAATCTAAAAAAAAAAAAAATTATTTAAAATTATTTAAAATTGTTTAACATCTCAATGTTATGTTATGCCTAGAGGTATGTATTGAGGTATGTATTCGAACAACGTTATAGCATAAAAAAATTTGACAGGTACTTAAGCGTCTAAACAAAACAAAAAGTTAAATAACCGTAGGTGGAAAGTTTTTTTATCACTCAAAATTGTTTTCCAAAAATCGTGTAAAAAAAAAGTGTGACTCCTTTGTGTCGGAATAATCGTGTTTTGACAAAAAAAAACAAAACAAAACGACGTTATTTTGTTACATAAAAGGCTGAGCTGTAAACATTGCCACTGCGTATAAGCGTAACAAAAAAGTTTTGATTTTGTTTTCGTATTGACCCTCGTAATAATATTATGTTTCCAAAAATATTTATAGGAAGTTTGTTTTTAACTTTTCAGCACCGACAAAACAAAAAAAAAAAACCGATTCAAAAGTAAACAAAAATTGTTATAAATAACAAATGATGTCACCGCTAATATTCAGCTGTATTATTTAGTGATAAATTCTGAATGGTTTTAGTTTTTAATATATATAAGTGGCGCACACTCGTGCATTCGAAACGCATGTCGCTTCTAAGTAGCATGTTTAATTTATTATTTTTACACGATTTATTTTCAAATTTAATTCCGTGATGTGTTATTTCGGTACATTTCATTTTATTAAGCTAGTATTTTGAAATTTGCCGTTCTTAGGTATAAGTTAGTTTATGGAAAACTAAATAATATATTAGTATTTTTATATTTATGGTTCAAAACCGTCGAAATGTAGGAATGAAAGGGAGTACAGTTTTAAGAAAACTGTAAATGTCTAGATCACGTCGTGTATGGCACGAGAAAAAAACAAAAATCCGGGATCAACATCTATGTAGAGCGTGGGTAGTTTGACGGAGCAGCGGCGCTACGCTTTGGAGTTTGGGTGGGTCACTATTTTCAAACGCGTTATTTAATACCTGAAAGCAATGATAAATCATACTGCCGTCGAAAATACGATTCCGAGCGAGCTCAGTAGTCTAGTATAAGTCCTAGTAAAAACCAAATTTAACATTAAAAATGGTCCCAAAAATTCACGTGTCCAATGTTAATTTAAATAACGTGCGAAACCATTTAGACCATTATTCGAAGAGTCAATACGATTATTTTAGTACCGCAACGGTGCGCGTGATTACAATGTTGTCATAACCAAACTGCACCGCTTTTCAACACTATTTTTGTACGGAATCTTTTCGGCAGATTATTTTTAAATGTTCGAAAGTTTTCAAGTTCTATACTAGTTTTTCGAAACAACTTGAACCAAACCTGTGTTTTGCCTATTTCAATATTGCGTGAACGTTTCAGCTAGTTCCATTCGTTATTTTGGAAGTTATGGCCGAAAAAAAAAACTAAATCGTTTCTGTCAAATAACGCACTGTGGCGACGTAAACAACACGCACCACGAGTCGTCCAAGTTGTTTACAATACTGTCAGTAAATTAGGGGAAACCCCATGTTCTCTAGAATATACTATAATTATCTCGTTTGGGTAATTCCGAGAAAGTTCAATCGACGCTTATATAACGGCTGGTCAGACGCTCAGTCGGTCAGTCAGTCCGTGAGTGCAGTCCGCGACACACCGTTGATTACGCTCCGCGATGTATTCCGCGATTCCTCCGTCGTTGTAACGTATATTTGTTTTTTTCACATTCATACGTATTTATGTAATGTTTATTTTAAATTAAATTAAAGTGATTTTTTTTATTGCCTAAAAGCACGTTATTTTTTTTTTTTGCGCTTTTGTTCTCAAACTACTCTTCTGATCGTAACTTTTTTAGTTTTCGAATTCGTGTAAACCTCTCACGGGGAGGAGATACAATCGAAGCGACCTTTCGTCAGAGAACGTAAAAAAATCGGAGCAATCCTTACAAAAGCGTTCACACGACAAAGTCGTTTCGCTGACGCTCAGAATCTAAAATTTAACACCACCCGTACCACATCTAATAACGGCCGTACTTGGTAAATTTTTAAACGCCATCTTCTATAATATTTTACATACACACTCGGACCGTTTCGCCGAAAACATTGCGACCACTGTAACATTTATTATACGTCTCGACGCGTACGCGGTGAAATATTCGGTCTCGTCAGTGGCGGAAAAACGCGGTTTTTTTTTGCGTTTTCTCATTTTTTCTGGGCGAAAAATGAAAAAAAAATTATTTCAAAAACGTTGACTCGTCAATAGGTTTGTGTTACCCGGTCCTGTAATATTTAAATTTATGTACACGCCGACAAAAAAAATGAAAGTGAATCAAATCGTAAAGTTTATCGTTTTTTTTTTAACTTCACTACAGGTTTGGCATTTTGTTTTGAATGTATCTAACTCGTCGTTTACGTTCTCATCGCGCGTACATTTTTTTTCGGAATATTTTCATAGTATTTAGTCGATGGGATTATTTTTTTACACACTGAGCGGTCAGCGAGGATATTGTTTTTACAGTGATGTATTGTTTCGTCGCACTGGAAAAAACTTTTGTTTTTCTCTTTGAAGTTTCGCCTACTACCTTTCGAGTTTTACCCCTCAAAAACCGAAGAAAAATTTCGACAATTTTACGGCAAAAAATTTGCAGGTTCGTAATGACGTTTTCGGGGATCAGTGCGCACAAAACTCGGGCTTTTGATTTTGTCTGTGGCGTTTTTCGATATATTTTGTTAAACGACGAAATCGTTAAAACGTCCGGCGTCACCATTGGCGGCTATATTATGCTTATTAAATAACGTTACAGAAAGCCGTCGTTTTCAAACTCGCGAGTGCGTACTAAAACGCGCGATACGCCATAAAAGATGGAAAAAAGTTTTTGCCAGGTATAATAACACGCTATTTTTTTTATTTTACGTACGTGTAACAACAAATTGACAGCCGGTAATATATAATACCGTATAAAAAAAAATTTTCTGATTTCCAGGGTCCCGAAAATCGTCTCGGCCCGTTTCGATAGTTTCTCGACGGTGTCCCCGTTAATTAAACAACAACACGCGCGTTCGGTTTTCGGGTCCAGAACGATTTTCGGCGTCCCAACGAATTTCGCGCACTCTCCTCTTCTGCCTCTTCGTGTTGGGCGCATAGTATAGAATAAGTTTAGTAGTAGTATATATAGTATAGTATATAGTTTAGTGGTTCACTTATTTATAAAAAATAAATAAATAAAAACACTAATAATTTAATAAGAAAAAAAAATGTAGACGGTTTTTATTATTTAAACACTAAAAATTATAAAATATTATGTTGATGACACTACGTGTACTTTACTGGTTCACTAATCGACTAACTGATAACTGTTGGATAGCTAACTAAGAACTGACTCTCTTTATGGTTGCATCGCGCCGTTTTATATTATATAGATGTTCTAGAACATTCTCTCACGGAGCGATCGAGAACATTCGCGCGTGTATTCATTTTGTGTTGCCTACCCGTCGCAAAGGTTCTCGATCGTTCCATAGTCACTACATATAGTTTAGTAATGTGTTATCATCTCCGGAACGGGAGAAAAAAAAGGTAAAAAAAAGTTAAACAACCGTTGGATTTGTCAAAACCCCGAGTCCGGGGTCGACATCTCGGAAAAACGCGCGATTCGAACCGTCTGAAATTA
>CM029357.1:46692418-46703975 GCA_017140985.1 Hormaphis cornu | reverse complement strand
CTTGGCTTACGATGACCGTATAAAAAATATTTTAAAAACATTTTATTCTGGTCAGTTACAAAAAAAGTTTAGAAATCGAAATTTCGCAATTTAAGTTCTTACCCCTCAGGTTTCAGTTTTGTAGTTGGAAGTCTTTTTTGAATGTGCTGTCCATACACGTATTGCTTGCTTGATACACTGCAGCCAATTTTAAAAATCAATTTGTGACGACGTAAACAACACGCACCACGAGTCGTCCAAGTTGTTTACGACATTGTCAGTAAATTAAGGGAAACCCCCGTGTTCTCTAGAATATACTATAATTATCTCGTTTGGGTAATTCCGAGAAAGTTCAATCGACGCTTATATAACGGCTGGTCAGACGCTCAGTCGGTCAGTCAGTCCGTGAGTGCACTCGGCGACACACCGTTAATCCGCGACATTCTCCGCGATTACTCCTCCGTCATTGTAACGTATATTTGTTTTTTCGCATTCAAACGTATTTATGTAATGTTTATTTTAAATTGCGAGTGATTTTTTTTATTGCCCACAAATTTTTTTTTTATAAGTTATTAGGGTTCAAAATTGACCCAGCTGTTGAGAATTAAGTTCAAGAATATTTTTTTTAATAATACAAATTTCAAAAAAAAAGTTCTCAACAACAATTATATAAGTACAGGTAATACAATTCTGAATCGTAATCGTTTTTCATAACGAAAATTTGTTAATCGTTGTTTCAGTTAATCATTGTTTCATCATCTAAGATTACCTACTACTAAGAAGTACGGTTCAGAACGCGCTCTGGCGGAATTCGATAGTAACCATTTCGGACACGGTTTAAAAATATAGGCGATTTAGTTGCAAGATCGTTGGTACAGTGAGTGACGAAAGTACGGCCTTTTTTGATTTTTTTTTACAACTATTTTTCTTCTCGAAGTTCCTATCCGTGTTTCGGATGTCGGAAACCATATACTGAACCGATCTCTTCCTTATAAACGATGAACGTTAGAAAGATAATGTTCTCAACTACTCGCGCGAGGGGATATTTTAATTCAATAGCTTTATGCCGCGGCCGTTGTCTAATTTTAACGGCCCTCTTAGTCGGGAAGTCCGTTCGGAGTGTGGCGTTTTGACGATAAAATAATAAGCTCGTTAACATTTTGGGCCCGAAACGTTTTTGGCAAACGCCGAAATCGCCGGTGGACGGGCAAAAAACGCGGGGGTGAGTGTACCTAAACCTATTATATTTTATAAATTACCCGGAAATCCGAAGGTACACACACACACACAGCTGAAGGAGCGTTTTGCAAACGTTACATTATTATTTGCAGTGTCGTGTGTACGGTTTTAATATTATCAAAAACAAAATACGGATAAAACGAGCCAAAAGTTAAAACGCGTTGTACTATATACGTATAAACCATCCGAGTTTCAGCCCTCGACTCCAATTATTTTTTTAAACATTTTTTTTCTCTCACTCGTATGCACCAACGCGATATTTACGGGCGAATGTTCGTTAATTTCTTTGTTCATTGTTTTTATAAATACACCGCATCGAGTATCTTCGCGTCAGCTAAACTCTACGCTTGGTGTGTACACTTCATCAAAGAAAAAACCCGCACTATTTTTCAAAGGTTTATTCGAGAAATCGCGTATTTTACTTTGTAATCGATTGTAAATTCGCTTGCGAAAATAACGATTACGAGCGGGCTCAGTAACGCCAATGAAAATTTTGCCGTAGCAATAGAATTTATTATCAAACGCAAAGAGTGAAAACACTTTAAAATGCTGTCGTGATTGTTTAGAACCGTAATTTAACGAGAAGATTCGTTTGAAACAAAAACATGCTCACGTACGGGGTGATTGAATGTTTTATTTTTAGAATATTTTCAAAAGTTTTCCGAAAATACCGAAAGCTGTAGAGTATAAAAGGGTTTTAAATAACGTGTGAAAGTTTCGAACTATTCGGACCATTATTTGACGAGTTATTACTATTAGCTCAAAAATTTTAAGAATTTCTAGAAAATCGTATCAGTTAGTCTTTTCTATTGTAAATACTATGTAAACATTTCAATCCGTTTCAACGATTATGTTTTCGGAAGTTATGGCCCAAAAAAACAAAATAGATCATTTCAGAAACACGTTTGCCGTAATTTTCAATTTTTTTTGTCCTTAATTTTCGCTTGGTTTTTTTTTTTTTTTTAAACTTTTTCGCGCTTAAACCCCTATGACCCCTCAGGAGTACCACGCGACGAACCGAGTGTAAAGTGAAGCATTATCGAAGAATTTATCGTGATTTCATAGTGGGTAAAAGAAAAAAAAAAATTGTTCACGTTAAAACCATTACATTCTTCGTTACGCTCAGAATTAAAAAAAAAAACCATCTGAACCACACGCTCGGACAAATACGTGCTTATAGACTAAATAGGTAAATATCGCGGGTCGGATTTATTTTCGGGAAACCGTTTGAAAACCAACCGCACGCTTAAAACCACGACGAATCCTCAGATAAAATTGCGCACGACTATTTTGAAACTTTTACGCGTCGTTGGAAATTGACTATCTTCGAACGCGTGCACGAATCATCCGATCGTTTGTTTTCATATTTTTTTTTTTGCGGTGTGATTAGGTTCGAAATAATCGGTGTTAAAAACTTGGAAACAATCAATTTCGACATTGTGTAACAGTTACACCAAACGTGTACAGAACAAACAACAGTAAAACTGTACAGTTTTGCTCATTTTTTTTGTACGTACGAACATCGTACCGTTCTTGTAGGTATATATGACAGTTTGTGTAAACACGCGATTTCCGAAATATTATAATAATATCTCCGTAACGTAAACCGAGTTCTGCTCGGAATCCGCGGTATATTTCGATCGTTTACGGAACGTGTGTCGTACACATTTTCCGCGACTAAACCCGCCGAAACAGTGGTCTATACACTATTATTTACGTGTAGAATAGTCGCTGTTTAGGTACCTACGAATTGGTTTATTTTTTCGTCTACATCATATGAATACGATAAAAAAAGTAAAAAACACAATACAATATTATACTTTACGCTCGAAAGAATTCGGCATTTGCGTAACAGAAACGTTTAGATAACTTATTCGCGGAACGCGCGTATTTCCATTGACATTAACGTTGACGGACGTGACGGACGTGTGTTAAAACAATATCGACGGTTACACGCGGGTTTTACGGTTCATAAAAGTTTCACGTCGTGTATATTATAGACCAGTTGAGTAACGGAAATTCGCATTTAATAGGGCGTTTAATTGTGTTATAGAAATTAGACGACGAGTCTGAATTCAAAAGTCGATAATGTCGTTTTTGAAACCAACGCATTACGGTAAAATTTTTTGTAGCTCGGAGGAGTTCTTTTTACTTTTTTAATCGTTAATTTTAAGTTTTTATAGCGGAGACTGGGGGGCGAGCTGGACGTTGTTCACACACATAATGTAACTCTCGTCCAAGCGCGCGTTTGTCCTAAAAACCACTAAAAAACTGCCGCGTACGCTCCAAAGTCGTGCGGACGTTTTTGCGTCATAGTTTAATAATAATTCGCAATTGTTGTCAACTCACACCGATAGTCAACTTGCCCCGGACGTGTGGCGAGTTGACTGGTTTCTTAAAAAAGACTAATGTTCCAATCAACACAGAATATGTTCCTAATTTAAAATTAAAAGAGTCTTTTAAAAGGGTCTGTAAAAAATGTCGACAGTTTTAATGCGACGTCAACTCACCCCGCCGCTCTCCACAGTAGGCGCAGCATATACTATAATTTACGTTATAAATTATTTTAATATTATTTATTTATTGAATTTTTTTTTCCGTCAACAACTCTTCGCGTAGAAGGAACACACCTCCGGTTTTCAAAGGCAGCGACTTTTTTAAAAGTTTTCGTATTACGGACTCCGGCGCCGGTACTTTGGTTGAAGATTTTTTTGAAATGTTTCCTATATACTTTCAGAGTTTTACCATAAAAACCGGAAAAAAAGAAAAATTAAGAATTTTACGGCGAAAATTTTGAAATTTTCAATGGCGTTTTCGGGCGGAATAGATGCGCTCCATTCGTTACGCCGAGTACCACATGAAAGTTTGGTTTTCATTTGAAGCATTTTTTTGATTATTTTCTGAGTTATGTGCCGGAATCGGCGTAAAAAAAAAATAACGATCGGAACAAACTTTTACGTGATATTCAAATACTGGTACGATACAAAAGCTTCAAGCGATTTCGAAAGTTGTTGAGCTAACTTTGTAATACTCGGAAAATTTACCAGACACTGACAACTGGGCAGCACTCTCAGAACCGTTTTCCCGACGGTTGCTTTCGGACACGTTCAAACCACAACTTCCAAAAGCAGCCGTGACCTGGTTTTTTACCGCTCTTATGTTACACACAAGCTTTTTAACAAATACGTTATATTATTATTTACTGTAGGTACGAAATATCTGTTTTTACGTTTGCGGGTTTTATAGGTTGGGCATAATCTTTCGGTTATTAAAATAGTAATCGATTGTACCAATCGAGTGATTGAGCGGATATCTCATTCGTTTTGAAAACAATCGGTTGTCGAAATGCGCATCGAATGAAAAATGTTTCGAACGGTGTTCATGAAACGTTCGGTACGTACGACGGCGTTCCGGACGTACCTACTATTCGGGGGGAAACCCTACATAGGTTTTATTCAGAAATTTGGTTTTGAGCGATTGTCTCGATAACTATAATCTTACTGATTATTCAACAACTTCCCCTTCATGATGCTATTCAATATTTCTGTTATTTTGATCGTCTCGAGGCCGATCATAGAAATGTCTCGATTGTGCCCATCACCATCACATTGCGTCTCCCCCCGAACACACCACTTACGTCCAAATCCGACAGAATCTTGCACGTGGCGTACAACAGGAACGCCGCGGCAACACACGTGCCGATGTTTCTCACGTCGTTCAGAGACGTGACCAGCGGCAGCGAGTTCATTTGCCAGTCGTGGCTCAACGCGGACGGGCACAACATCAGCCACAGGTTGAACGCGGCCACGTAGCTGTAACTGAGAAACCTGTGAACGTAAAAAAATAACAAAGAAATGTTAAAATAATACGCTAGTACTATTCGACGATTGTGCGGCGGGTAAGTGTAAAAATTAACATTCTGTCGGACGAAAAAAAATAACAGATCCCGTTCGATTCGCCCGGATTGGCTTCACGGGGTGAACTGTTTTCGATCGCAAAAAAAAGGTGCGACCGAGTTTGGCTGTACCGTGAAAACCGGGACGGCGTTTTCGCGAATAGACATAAAATATAAAATTTTCTGATTTAAAAACGTCGTTTGACATTTTTTACCGTATAAAATGATTCATTTTTTTTTTCAATATACGTCGCAGATGTATACGAATTTACCGCGGATCGTCGGAGAAATATCAACCGAAACAGTTATTGAAGAAGTTGATTCGGAAGTGTACGATTCTGCTGGGCAGTGTATCAGAAATGATTAAAAATAGAAATCGATTTTCGTACAAAAGTTTGTTTTTTTTTCAGGTTAAGTTTGACGTCGTTCGAATAAAATATGAGAAACGGGCACTGCTCGAAGTTTAGTCCAACCGAATCCACGCGCACAGAGTAAGTTTACACGTATATACAATCGAACGATTTTAAATTAAATCGTACGCGCTTCGAAGACTTTAAACGGTCTCCAGCTCCGTCAGAACCACGATATTATTGAAAAATGAATACATTTTGATTTCCTAACAACCGCATATTGTCCGTGCCGTCCACATTTTGCACATTTTTGAAAATAGTTTTCTACTGCACAGTTTTTAAAAACGATTTTTTTTTTTTACATCTTTATCGCTAAGTAATTTATAAATTAATAATGAAAGAAAGGAAAAAATTGAACGACATACTTCGGTCCACGCGTATACACTGACAGAACTTATACCAGATATCTTTCGAGTACACCTACTCTCGAGTACAGATGGACAGAAGCACTTTAATTCGTAATATGCACCCGATCGATCGTCGTGTTACGTCCTAAATAGTGTGTGTGTTTTTTTTGTAAAACGTTGTTGAATTGTGTAAAAGGTCTGAGAAATCATTATTACGGAAGTTAGATGACCGCATGAAATCGAAATTTTTTTATCAAAATCGCGTGTACTTTTTATCCGGTTTTATTGAAGTTTTTTTTTTCGTTTTACACATACACACGCAGCACCAAGGATATGTAAGTTTGACTTTCTAAAAACGTTTACGGCGTGTTTCGCGTGTCACGGGTACAAAAACAAAATAAAACTCGCGTCTTTGTAACATCAACTCGCTCTCTGACGCTCGGAATCCAAAAATTATCGTTATTTAAACTGTTTTATTTTGTTTTCTCCCAATTTATCGCGGTGTAGATCGCGGACATTGTCGACGTTCCTGAAATTTCAGGACGAGTCCTCTCCCCTCGGCGCCCCATAAACTTCTCTCGGTAATAACATAAAAGCTACCACCTAGTTCTACCATCATAAACATATAACGTGTAACAATAAACGATATCAGCTATGGCGGTTGTTTCTACCGGATAGAGAATACGCCGTATAGGAAATTTAATCGGTTTGTTGTTGTTTTATAGTTATCGCGTGCAAACAATTTCCCTCGAACAACATTATAATATACACACATGTTATACGCGCACTTATCAAAAACTATTATGGTGGTATATCGTGTTATTGTGTAGAATGTGACGGTCGTATAGTGTGTGCTAACATGTTTGTTACGGCAGACGAGCCGTGTTTTAATTAAAAACTGACAGCTAGCTGTAATTTGGCACGCGTTGTTTTGTTTTGTGCTTGGCGGTGGTTCTTCAATAGCTCCGCCAACGGATTATCCAAATAATTATAATCTTATAGATATTCCACCAAACAGGTTCTCCAACTTTTAACAGAGCATATATATTTGTTTTAGGCTTTCGGTGAAATTTTAAAAAATTTGGTTTCCTTCTGAAGAGCAGTATCACAACTCGACGTCCGAGTTTAGTTGCCTATAAGTGCCTGGAAGACATTTACTTGCCGTACACGTTTTTTCCTCTGTTCCGCCGAGTCGACGCAAAGTGTTTGTTTATCGCTATTAATACTTATGTGTGGAATTCGTCAAAATATGTTCAGTGTCGTGATACTAAAAGAAAAAAAAACGTTCGATCGCGGTGAATTAACGGGTAAAGCTGTTGCCAACGTGGATCGATTTTAATAAACGGCCCCTCAAAATGACGAGAACATATTCAAAATCGTCTCGTAAAAACTGCCGTGTTCTTCCCGTCTTCAACGTATCAGCGTCGGGGCTCTAAGCCGCTACACCGGAAAAATCACGATCGCGGGGAAAAAAAACAAAACGACGTTTTTTAATAAGTACACAATGAAAATAACGATTAAGCGCTCCATGACGTTTCTTGATATTAATATAATCACGGGCTCTCAGAACCGTTTGGAGAACGAAACGTTCGGATGTGCACAAACAACTCAGTTGTACGAGAAAGTCCGCGGAAAAGGCCAATCGAACGAATTCGATGATTTGGAAGTATTAAACTCCGGCGAATCCGGTATACGTTATACTTTTGAAAAGTTTCAAGAAAAAACCGTCAACGTTGTCGACCGTTTATTATTGTTGCGATGAAAAACACGCGATAAACTGTGCGCGATTAATAGGTACTGAAACTGTGTACGACATGAAAATTGCATCTTGAAATTTTTTTAGAAAACTTGCACGAATTATTCCATCCTCGAGCGTGAATTATGTCCAGGATACCCCCCTTGCAGGGACTTGAAAGTTTTTACGGTCGTTTTACCCGTGAAAATTGCACGTGCGTACCAAGAATAAAAAAAAAAAATCCACCGAGGGTTTGTGCACTTACTTACAACTACACCCCGAAACGCGAGACGACCTTTGTTTAAAATACGGCGAATCTGCGGATTTCCCTTCCGATCATCCAAGTGCCCCCGCGTACTCGTGCTGACAGACAAAATGAACTTGAATCTTGATCCAAAGTTTAAGCTCTACTTAAACAAGTTTCGCGAACGTTATCCGCGTTATCGAACCTGCGCGAGTGGGGAAAATATTACGGCGAATATCCTTCGAACTTTCGTACTTGGCGTATAAAATGCATTTGAGCGCACGCGATTATTTGTCGGACGCTCAAACGTCCCAAATAATCTGCGTAAATTATCAAAAAAAGAAAGCGCCGGGATCAGTCTAGTTTGCGTGGATGGATAGTTTGACGGGTTTGGGTGGGTCACTAGTTTGGAGGTTGTGGTTAAAACGCGCGTTATTTAATTTCTGAAAGCAACGATTGCTTTCGAAAATACGATTCTGAGCGAGCTCAGTTGTCGTATCGTATACGTCGTGGTAAAAACAAATTTCACGTGAAATACTCTTGACAAATCTTCATCTCTCCTATTTTGGTGTTGTGTAAGAATTTCGGCTCGGTCCGATCTTTATTTTGGACGTTATGATCAAAAAAAATCTAAATCGATGTGGAAAAAACACGTTTCCCGTAATCATTTGTTTTAAGAAATACACGGCCGCCCGGAATGACGAGTTTCACGACGAAATAACAACTTGTAATCGGCTGTAAACCAAAATTGTGTAAACCAATTTTCTAAATTTCTCAACCACGTATGTAAAACCATCTTGTCTAGATCGTATTAAAGTTTCGAGACTTAAACGTAAAAACTAGAGGTTTTATGGAACAATATAACCGCGTAAAATTCAATAATTTCAAAGTTCCATTACTCCCTTAAAAACGATCAAAACCGATTGGAATTTCAACAGTAAACTCGTCAAAACCTTTTTAATGAAATGTATAAATTTCAAGTTGAACGGAGCACTTTTGGGAATTTGACCGTTTTCGTTTTTTCCTCAAAAACAATCAAAATTTCAAAAAAACGCTTCAAATAAAGTACCATCACGGATCAATTATCTATCTTTTGAGGTATTGTACGTTAAAATCGGATCATTTTTTCTATTTTAGCATCTAAATCGACGTGTAAAAAAAACATGTACGCCGTATTTATTTGGGCCTCCCATAAGAAATACACGACCGCCCAAAATTACGACATTTTCAAAGTTCCATAACTTCCTCAAAAATGAACGAAATCGACTGAATTTTCAGCGGAACACTCATAAGTCCTTCTTAAATGACGTATATGAATTTCATATAAGTCGATCGGAGCAACTCGAAAAATTGTGCCGTTTTTTGTCTTCCTCAGAACTTTGAAAGTAATCAAAATTTCAAAAAACGTTTCAAATAAAGTACCATCTCGGATCCATTATCTTTCTTTTAAGGTATCACGCGTTAAAATTGGTGCAGGTTTACTATAAGAATTTTTGATCACAGAAAAAAAAAAAAAACATCATTGTAAAACCAATGACGCTCTGAATCTAAAAAAAAATTAAGAAAAACCAACTTTACCGAGACAACGATATTATGTTCGTGTTAACAATCCCGAGATAACAACAATAATTTTTTAGATTCCGAGTGTAGCGAAGAACGTATTGGTTTTCACGCGGTGCTTGTTTTTTATTCTTTTGTTTATGTCGCTATGTGTAATCGCAAAAACTTTTTCGACAATGCTCCGATTTGTAGAGTCAGTACCCCTAATGATAGGCGCATGGACACACATGGTACTTTGAGCAGTCATACAGATTTGAGCGTAAAAAAATTTAAAAGTTACAATAAAAAAGCCAAAAATTAAGGGGAAAACGTTAAAACGTCAACGGTCGACGTATTTTTGACAAAGTCGATTTAGATTTTAGGCCATAACTTCCACAAATAACGATCGGAATAAACTGTGAAACTTTCACACAATATTTAAATAGGTAAGATACAGGACTGGTGTAATGTTTGAATAATTTCGAAAATGTTTGAACTAAGTAAAGAACTTTTAAATTTTTATTTTTTTTGTTCGATAAAAAATTTAACGTATCACAAAAAGTTTTGAAAATATAATACAAGATTTACGACATGTAAATACGTATGCTACTAAAATTTTCGAAAATCCGTCAGTCACAATTTTTATAATATAGTTGTTTGAAGTCGGAAAATTTTCGACAGTACCTTTGATTATTTTTGGGAAAAAATTCGTGATACACACAAATTTGTTATTTTGGATTCAGAAATCAAACGTGTTATGTAAAACAAAATTTGCTAACTGAATACGAAATCCGTTCGATAGATTTGGAACGCGTACGGAAAAAAAGAATTAAAAACGGTTTAATTATTATTTAGGTGACTGATTTTTTTCTGGATGTTGACAGTTTCATTTAGAAATGATTTTTTTTACGAGTCGTTAATATTTATTGTTCTATTCCGCGATTGTATATCCAAAGTGTTTGAAAATTTCACAAAACACGCAATTTTGAAATATTACCAATTTGTTGGAGTTGGTTCTGATGGGTTAAACATTCAATATCATCTATATTATGATCGAACCGAAAATATCGTTAAATCGTAAGTTTAAAAGTTTTACACTTACCTACTGATAAAACTCTTTGAAATTTTTATCCCGATTGAACGCGTCATCGATTCATCCAATAAAATCGATAAGGATTGATTGATTAATCTTTAAAAGAGTTATTTCCAAAAACAGTAATACAACGAAACAATTTCAATGTAAGAACGTTAATTGAATTTTTATTTTTTGAAACGTTTTAACCTGGTGTGAAAAAAATTTAAGGTTTTGATTGTACTATAAAGATTCCAAATTTTGCGAAATTATCTAGGCGAGTACTGCGGATTTTAAATCATTATTTTTTTTAAAAAAAAACGCTTCAAATTAAACATTCGCCATCTCGGGTTGACAGCGTATTTTGTATGGATATTTTAAATTCCATATAAAAATATCGTGTAAAAAATACGTACATAAAAAAAACGCTTCGCTCAGAATCTAAAATACAATTATGACGCAAACGGGTAGTAACGAGTCGGTGTAAAATTGGCCAAACAAGTACGTAGGTTATTGACTTGTCAACAAATACGAACAATATATTTGTAAATAATAATGGGCACACCAATTTCTTTTCAATCGGGAGAAACGCGTATATCAGCGCTCGCGTATCGGCCGCAATTTATAGGAAAAAAATTTAATATTTCACTATTTCGCGAAACATTCAGACACCATCGTTTCATGTTGAACACATCGTTTTAAAACCGAATCATCGTGAAATGTTTATAGTGTTTTCTAAGTATCACTCTCAAGTGTCGACAAAACCAATGACGATCACAATGAGTTTGTCGCCCCGGAGTACAACTCAATATTACCGTATATATTTTACTACTATACGAACAGAACGACAAAAACACCGCCGGTTTAACGATTCTTAGGCGTTTGCAGTTTCTTGGTCCGAGTCCAACGGGAATGATTGCCAAGCGCCAAAATTTATACAAACACACATATATACGTGGACGAAACGGCATATCTGCAGTATTGTCTTGTTTAAATCCAAGAACGTGTTTTGGGCAATCGATAAGTGGATGGGGCATTGTGGTGCACGAGGCGTTTCAATCAAGACAAATTTATTATCGTTATTGATTCGGCACGAC
>CM029357.1:46675923-46692018 GCA_017140985.1 Hormaphis cornu | reverse complement strand
TAAAAAGTTTTTACATTGACACATATTTTTTTTTTAGTACTTTAGTATGTTTTATTTTTTTTTTTTTTGCATTATTCGTGTTTCATTCAAACTATATATGGTTCGGGTGTTGAACCCTTTTTTTTTATTTGTCAAATGGATTTTAACCGATTGACGTAAAAGTCTAAATAGCTCTTAGAGCTTTTAAAAATCGGTGAAATTTTTCAATTAAAATCGACGTTCACCGAGATACCAATTTTTTTTAACGCTTTCGTGTTTACCGTTCAATAACATTGTAGTATTTCGGTGTGGGATATTCGATTGTTCAGCGAGAAATAATTTTGTATTTATTGTACTACTCTTGATTATTGTTTTGTCTCTCTTTCATCGTTCTTCAAAAAATACAAATACCAGACGGCTCGTTTCCAAGACACCAAAGGACATTTTTTTCTTCAAGACGACACAGTCGTGTTTGTTTATTTTTTTGTTATCGTTTCTGCGGTGGATCGGTGCAATATATTTAGAAAAAAAAAAAAACGCGATACATTTTGTACCGTTCAATATTTTAAACTTGTTTTGATGAAGAGTAAATTAACCTTTTTTTTTTTCAAACACTATTGTACTTCTTCTCTCAATCTAGTCCCCCCGATCAAACGTGTAACGCATTTTAAGTCGTTTTAACGATATAATACGATATCGTGCGACGTGTAGTAGCAAGTAAAAAACTGAACTTTCGATGTTCTTGATTTGAAACTATTCCATCCAAACGAGATTGGTACAACGGCTTTAAGAGACGTGAATTTTAATATCTTGGCACATCGGCAACGTATATTATACGTTATTAATGCGATTTATTGTTGTTATTAATACATTAATGCGACGACGACTGTACAGACAGCATCGATCGTTTTTCGCGAGTTCTATTCGTACACGTCGCGTGTTTTTTTCAACAACCCACGAGGTACGGCGTTTTTTTTTGTTAAACATGAGCGTAAATGTCGGTAATGACCACCGTGCAGCGTATTTTTACGTATTTTTTATTTTATTTTCTACGTATTTTCGGGTAAGATTCGAACGTTTCGCCACGATGACACGAAGAAGAATACGGCCACCGTGCTGTGCTAGGTGGTCTGACGCCGGGGGAAGTTTCCGCGTTAGAAATCAACGTAAGAGCAACGAAGCAATCACGAGAACACAACGATTCCGATCGATCGAACGGCGCGAAACGGACGGAATAAAGAAATGATTCGCCGCACGGTTCGGCCCGTAAACAATTTCGAACGATCGATTCGTGCGCGTTACGAAAACAAGTGCCGTTTTTCGACATTTTTTTTAAAATTTTTTTTCACCCGAAATTCTTTAAACTCTGTTAGCAAACCGTTTCGTTTTGCGCAACGCGTTGGATTTCGATTCTTAAATTTTCGTCCGTACGTCGTGTACTCTTGTATATATCCTGCACGTTTATCTTCCGTGTTTTATTACGCGTTTCGTCGCGCGATACCGCGTAGTAGTACAGGTGGGGTGCTAGGGGTTGATGAAGGGAGGGTGGCTCGGTCGACGGACGGGGGTGAGGGGATCCCCTCGCGCGGAGGGGAACGTTTCGGTAATTAAACGCCAGCCGAGGGCGGCAGTTGGAGAAGTGAGGACGCGCGCGCGAGGGACGTTGCAGGGACGAGGGCCAGGGACCGCGAGATAAGTTTTAATAATGTGAGCAAATTTAATTTAATTTCGAATACGGGTCAGGTTATGCTGTGTATAATGTACACGACGGTGTGTTGGGTTAGTAACTCGCGCGGGACGTTCGAAAAGTCGGTTTTCCGTCGATAAACGTCACAATTGCCGTGAGCGGTTCTTGTATTTTTTTTTTTCTATATTCTGAGCGTTAGCGTGTTGTTGTTTTTACAACGATAATGTTATTTTTCTGCGATCAAAAGTCCCGGTAGAAATGGACCGCTCCGATTTGTCAACGTAGGTACGTCGGAAGATGATAAGAGAGAGACAATCGATCCGGGACGGTGGTTCGAAGCGTTTTTCGAAATTTTTTACACGACGATTTGGATATTTATTTTTTTTTTTGCGATCACTTTTTCTAGTAGAAAGACTGCTCCGATTTCGACTACACTATTCGAAGCGTTTTTCGTTTGAAACGGTCGAATTTTCGAAACGAAGTTTATACGTCGTTGAGAAGAAGAGTTTAACGCGATCACTTCCGAAATTTCGATCGATTTTTAAGGGAGTTATGGAAATTTTTTTTCGTTCTACGGCATAGTTTTGTTCCATAAAAGTTTTTGCGTTTAAGTCTCGAACACAATCCGAACAAGACAGTTTTACGTATGCGGTTGAACAGTTTAAAATTCGGTTTAACGCCGATTTCATTTTGTCGTAAAACTCGTCCTTCCGGGCGGCCGTCTTCGAGACAACGATCGGACCAAGCTGAAACTTTGACGTAGTACTAAAATAGGAAAGATTATACAGATTTGATAAAAGTTTTATTGTTAAATTTGTTTTTTTTTTCAACCACGACGTACACAACTGAACTCTCGCTCAGAAGTTCACAATTGTTTTTTGTATTTTACGTTAAAAACCAATAGAGAGTCAAATTTATCGTAAATGAACGTCTAACTATTTTTTTTAAATTTCTTTACCGTACGAACGAGGTGAAAAATAAAATCTAAAAAGTGCCTTGTACACGCCGAAAGAATATCAACCGTCGGCGCGAGAAGTACACCGGTGATTATAATAGAAATATTTATTTATTTATATTTGCCTCCAAAACGTCTCGACAGTTTTTGCTGGGGGTCGTTATATAATTAAAATTTATAAATATTACCGGTGATCGTATTTTTTCCGTAGCAGAGAACCTACGCGGAAAACGTCACGTTGCCATATAATTATTATAATCGCGACACGAATTCGTGTTTGAAAGATAAACGGAAAAGAAATAAAACGTAGAATCAAAATAAATAATACGACAAAGTGGACTAACACAACTGTACATTTTTAAGTACCGTAATTATTCGTCGTTCAGTTCACGCCCTCTAAACCTAAACAAACCAAACGTTTTCATATAATCATGAAATGTTCATAATTTTTGACACGCGTTTTCCAGTGGCGAAAATCTAACAATATATTTAATGTCTTTGACGCCGCGCCCCTTCTTTCAATGGAATATAATATTTTGTCGAAGATTCGACGACAAACGACGTCACCGCACGCACGACAGTGACCGGAACGAGCTCGAATTTTTTATCGATTATACGCGTTAAAAAGTTTAATTAATTATATTGACAACAATGTGCCTATTGAAAACGATTTTTTTTTCGCGATTTTTTCGTACAGTTCAATACTGAAACGTTTTCGCGCATAAAACACATTTTTTTTTATTCTCGGTTACGGGGTGGAGTGCTTTTACTTTTTTTTTTTGCGCGAGTATAACGCTTCTGACAAGACATACGGGGCGATATGACAAAATACGCGAAAAAACGTCACGTTTCTAACAAGGTGCGCGATAATTATTTTAGGTTATATACGCGTTATTTCAACATTATGTATTGTTTTAAAATCTAGAAAACAAAAAAAAAATCCGGCATCGCTCTGGGTCGCGTGGGTGGTAATTTGACGACTAAACATTGTGTGCTGGTTTGGAAGTTGTGCGCGGTTAAAACGTGCGATTTGATGTCCGAAAGCAACGACAAATCGCATTGCTTTCGAAGAAACGATTCTGAACGAGCTCAGATGTTGTGTTTAGTGGGCATGTCGTCCTGGTAAATTTTTCGAGGATTTCAAAGTTCTGTATACTTGGGTCGAAAATTTCCGAAATCACTTGTATTTTACCTCGTATTTCGATGTTACGACGGTGAAAGTTTCGGCTGTTCCGATCATCGTTTCGGATGTTACGGCCGAAAAAACTAAATCGATGCGTAAAGATACGCTTTTTTCAATCTTTAATAACGTACAAAATTAATTTAGTACAAGTTTGAAAACGACTAATTTTTTATAACGATAGCCGTTTTGACAATTTTGCCAGTTTTCGGCACATAACTCAGAAAATAATCAAAATATCAAAAAACGTTTTGAAATAATACAAAATTTAAAGCCAAAGTCCCAACTTTTATACGGTATTTAACGTAACGGTCGGAGCACTCCTTTTACCCGAAAACGAACCTGGAAATTTAAAATTTTTATCCGTGAAACTGTCGATCGATTTTTTTTTTTTGTAGTTTTTGGGGTAAAATTCAAAAAGCGGGCGAACTTTCAAAATAAACGTGGACCAAAGCACCACCATGTACATACGCAGTGTGGAGGTACTGACTTTTTAAAATCGGTGAAGTTTAAGAAATCTTCCACCCGAAAAGTTGTTGACAGAAAACCGAAAAAACTTCATTGTGAAAACAATACATTCCTCGCTAACGATCAGAACATAAAAAAATGTTCTAAATGAATTTTGAGTGGCGACGTGAAGATTATTTACAAGTCTTAAAAAGTTTTACGTCAACTCCAATAACGATTTAAAGACCACATTTTAAGACGAATGTTCTCTAAATGTACTGTTTAAAAAGCACCGATCAAGTCAGTAAGGCGGGTACTAAATATGTATATATAACAGTACGAGGGACAAAGTGTGTCTAATATTTACTCGTACAGTGTTTTGAAACTTTGCTCAAAACTCTATTGTACATGTGTGATGATAAAACGTTACAATAACGACTACGTCAAGATTTTCATAATAATTATCAAACACACGTGGTTAAAATCTAATTTTAATTATTAACTTTAATGAAAACGCGTGTTTCATTGTTGGTATATTACCATTTATTCGCATTCTCATGTTGTTATTTAAACTTGGACGAATTTACATTTATACAGGGGAAAATAAAAAGTTTAATGGAAAAGCATTTCGCGGAACTGGCGAGCCACCTTTTAATCGATTGGAATACCGAAAACCCACAAACCACACCACACTGTTTCAAACCGAGAAAACAATAAAGCTAAGCGTGTTTCAACCGTAATTTTTGCACCTACGAAAAATATACAAACCGTATAGTTTTAGATTCTGAGCGTAGCGAAAAACGTGTTGGTTTCATTATGTTTTTTTTTTTTTTATCACTATGCCCACCACCAATATAAAAGATTTGAGCGACGGATCGAAATTTAATAAGTAACAATCGAAAAATGAAGCGAAAATTGTGAAACAACAATAAAAATTACGGCGACCGTGTTTTTGAGGCGTAATCGATTTGGATTTTTGGCCGTAAAACTTCCACAGTATCGAAATAAACTGAAACTTTCACATCAAAACTGTTAAGAAACAACACGTCCGGTACAGATTTCAAGTGATTTCGAACAATTTTCGAGCTCGACTCTAGTATAATCATGCGATAGAATCAGATTCTAAATTTTGAAAGAACACAAATGTATGCACACGTTTCACAATAACTCGACGTTATGATTTTCGGTCATTTAATACGACACCATAGTAGTAGAGATAATCATGCGTTTTACAAAATTTGAAAGTTTTATTAATTCAAAAACAGTCATTAGGTGGTGTATATACTTTCGTAACGGCAAAATAAATGTGAAAATAACAATTGAAAAACGCGTATTACGCGCACAACGTAACTTTAATAACGTAAAAAAAAATATCAATACACAAAAGGTTTGAATGTCGACTGCAAAAGTTTAAAATAATTTTTTAAATGGTTTTTGTTGTTTGCGATGAATATACGCGCAACTACTGCCCGTGTCAAGTTCCGTGACAGGATTAATAAAATGAAGTACAGCAGCAGTGGTTACGAATTATATTATTTTACGTACAGAAAACATAAAAAATTTAATGTTTGGAATCAATTACTTATTTCAATTATTGAAACTGTATAGGTGTAAACGTGTTTTAGGTAGTTTTTTTTTTTTTTGTAATCACGCGTATGTAGGACGTCGGCGCACAGGCGATTTACAAAAATTCAGTTTTTTTTTTTCAGCTAATAATAAAAATAAACTGAACACGCGATTAGTATATTGGATTTTAAATGAACAAAAAGAATTTAGATAAATATAATATCGGGACTAAATTTAACTGCGAGTAAGTTTGTTGTGCACGCGGGTACCAAATTGCGGGTACTTAATGAAAATTGTTCCGTTATTATCTTTACGTCGTCGAGTCAGGTTAGGTTTTCCGTCGTGTTTTCGTCGATAAAACATAACACATATTGTAACGTTTTGATCGACACACTCTGTTTTTTTTAAGAATGTCAATTACACATAGGAATATGAAAAAAAAAAAAATCGTACCTAAAATAAATATACATGATGTCGGGCAAGTGAGTGGAAAAAGATTTAATAACGGCGATAAGTTAAGTTGGTTCAATTAAATTGATTTCAGTTAAAAGTTAACAACGAATAAAATCAACTAGATCATAAGTCAAGATAAAAAATGAAATAAATTTAACTACAAAAAAAAGTTTATTTCTTTGCTAAAATATTCACAAGTCACGAAACCCGTAGTACAGTTTTTTCAACTTAACAGTCAGGAAAATAAATTATCGAAACAACGATAATCGAGCCTGTTAACCGTAAAAAGTCGATTAAATGCGATACGATTTTTAACTGAATAAGTTAATTAATTGTAAAAAATTTAAAAAAAAAAATAATTTTCTTTTTAACACATACATGTTACCTATTTAATCTATAGAAGAAGAAAAAAAAACCAAAACCGATCGCCGTTCGTTACATAAATCGTCGTTGGCGATAGTTTCACCTATATTTTTAAAAAATAATCGTCCAAAAACCCGTCTCGCGTAATCGTAATCGAATAAATCAATAAATGTATAGTTTTCGAACCGCTGTAGCAGCTGCCAGCCGATCCCGAACGGATCAATAGATATTAAAAACGCGCCCGTTATCAGTGCGGCGTCGTCTCCCTAACGCGCATTATAATAAACGTCGTTGCGGGTGCGTTCGCGTCCGCCGAAAAAATGAAAAACGTTCGCATAAAAACCCGCAATTATTTTATTTACCGTATTCGTACGCGATTAGAGAGCCATAAGTCATTTCGCACGGTGTTCACTAAAACTCTGATACTAATCGTTTGCAGGTAAAATCAATGTCGGGCAACGAAAATCGACCGCGACAAGTCGAGCCGATTCGGTTAGGTTAGGGTCAAGATGGAAAACAACAACTTAATCCGGTTAAATAAAGTTATTATTTTTTTCAAAATATTCATAAAACGTTCGATCTGTGCTCTGTAGTATTATATCGCGCGTTAGCACTTCTGGCTACGCTGCTGCCGAAACAACATTATTTTTCGTGGAACGATTTGCATTAAATTTTTTTTAAATTGATAACGCGTATGTATCAGCACACCTCCCTCAAAGCAAAATCATATTTACGCCACCTGGCATGTCGAATTTATAATGTTGTGTAGAAATACATAGGACCGAAATAAGAAAAAAGTCATCGAACTAGCTGTGGCTGTTGGTTTCGCTTTACAACGAATAAAAAAAACAACGATCATAATATTGGCTATCTACTTAAATGCGATAACCTCGGTGCGATAAAACGCGTAACAGAATAACTGAACAAGTTAATGAGCTAAAAACAAAAATAATTAGTCAGTCGAGTTAAAAAGTTAGAAAATAATTAACGTTTTAACTCGACTTCGGGCGAAGTCTCCTGTAATCTGTATGATAAAAAATAATGGTGGTTACTCTTCGAGGGGCCGTATGAAATGTTTTTTTAGGAATAAAAATTTGGTGAAAATATTTTGTCGGAAACATATAGAGTGGAACGTCCGAAGCGGTGGAATGTCAACTCAAATGATAAAATATAGCGAAAAAATAATAAAATTCCAAAAAAACTTTTAAAACTTTGACTACAACTGTACGATTAACCGGGATATAGTTCCTGGGTTTGAAATATGTACATACCTATTTATGTATTTATGTATCGTGACATTATTACGTTATGGATATTACGACACTTTTGAAAACACGATTAAAAAAAAGGCGCGTAAACGCAAAAAGAATAACTATCGTGTTTTTGATAGAAAAAAAAAAACAAAAGCGTTTTCTCGAAACTATCTTTTTATTAACTGGCTTAAGTTTCTTCGGACGTGCTAAATCAAAAGCAAAATAAGAAGTGGATACCGTGGAAAAAAAAAATATGCGTAAAGTATAGTTTTGTTGAGAACACCACACGGTCGGTATGCAAGGTGTTCACGTCAGTTGAAGACTCGCATTACTTTGCAAGTTTTTTTTTTTTAAAAACCCACTCGTTTAATAAATTTCTGTTAAAAAAGTAATTTTTACTACGACTTTAAAACTGAAATGTTTCACTTACTATACGTTTCATTTAATTACGAAATAAAGCGCTCTTTTTAATAATAATTGCGTTACGTTTTTACTACCAGCTGTAGGTAGGTATCTGCCATAACTCGCCATTACGTCTTTTATAATGTTCCTAATCGCGTCTCGCTTGTCTTCTGAATAATGCCATTAACAACGGTACCTAACTTTTGTGATTTCGTTACAACTATTCTTACGAGTTTGTTTCGACTTTTACGAATTAGTGACGGTCTTAACTTTATTTTAGATTCTGAGAGTGGCAAAAAAATGGTGTATTGTTTTTACGATGATGTTTTTTTTTTCCCTACGGCTTTTTCGACCTCTAGAAATGCGCCGATTTTTACGGTCAGGATCATTTCTGATAGCTTTACAGACACTTTCAAAATAACGTTCATTTTTCGGGTTGTAGGTCAAAAAACGAAAAATTTTTTCAAAAACGTTGCGGCAAACGGAACGAATTTACCGCGCCATAATGATTTTTACGGGAGACTAATCCGACCTTTAATACAACGACATAGTTTGGATTCTGGTTTTACATTTGAAACTTTTTGTGATATTTTTCTGACGATGCTATTCCTCCGAGCGGTGCTGAAAACGTCGAAAAAACGATTCCGAGCGAGCTCAGTAGTTACCGAGTAAACGCCCCGGCGAAACCCAAATTTAACGATAAAAACGAAACTTTTCGAAAATTGTTTTTTTATAGTTCTACAGACACATTTTCGGTAAAAACTTCAAAGAAAACGATTATTTACGAAATCACAATAACAGTTCGCTACTTGAATGAAATCTAAAATGTCTCAAAACCAATAGATCATCGAAGAACCCCGGTGCGGTTTTCAAAACTTTTGGTTGGAGTGTAACGCGTGTTGAAAAAACTCAAAATCAACCCGCTTATACGACAGTGAAAAACCTCAAAATCTAAAAATTGCTTTGAACGGCGTGTAAATAATAACGAAAAAACGAAACTTTTTGAAGGTGTACGGTACACACAAAGACGTCGTCTAAAACTTCCAGACTCCTCGACGGTTATTTTCTCTGGGGCGCAACGGACTGTTACGCGCGACGGACGAAACGCGCGTTTTTGGGCGGTTCTTCGCAATCTTTCGGCGGGCTTTTTGCCGTCGCGTTAGAAAACGCTGTCGAGAAGATCGACAAATCTTGCGCCGTCTTGATCCCCGCGACACTCGCTAAAAACAAACGGTACGGAAAATAATAATATAAAAAAAACACTCGTTGTGAAACCGCTATACTTATAATATCCGAATCTACAGAAACAAAAAACGATCTAATCGCGTTTCGTTCAGCCGAAAATTCGCGTCCGTTCCGAGCGAGTCCTGACGTCCCGCTATCCGCAGAATAATAATTTAACACCGACCGACGATACATTCCCCGGGGTCCGTCGGCCGCGCGAAACGAGCGATGCGACGTGCCGCTGTAGTAACGTTTATCGCGCACAATCGCTCCGACGCGGCCGTTTGCTGACCCGTTTCACCGGAAATTTCGTCGGCGATCACTGGTCGGACGACCTGTCGCGCGTCATTTTTACGTACGTTTCGCCGGCCCCATTTTTTGAATTTTGAGTCGTCGAAAACGAAAATAATTTCTTCGACTAATCTCAAAATTTGTTTGACACTCCTTCTCCGGTCTCGACAACTTGTCGGGGGGGGGGGGGGGGGGGGGGGGCCGTACCCCGGCTCCCCCTAAACACGGTACAAACCTAACCTGACCCCCGGAAGAAAAGTCGTTAAGACTGGAGAAGGAGCGTCAAACAGATTCAAACAAATTAGGCTCTACGTACAAGAAAGAGTATTCGTTTTTGTCGTTTCCACAGTTTAGGGGGGGCCGGGGAAACGTTTCCCCCCTGAAGAAAAATTGTCAAAACTGGAGAAGGAGTGTCAAGCAAATTTTGAAATTAGTCAAACTAAATCGAACGAATTATTTTCACACTTTCAACGACTCAAAATTCAAAATGGCGGGGGGGTCAGCGAAATGTACGCGTTATATGTAGGCGTATAACGTGCGTAATATAGAGGAACACTGATAATTATTTTAAAGGTTTCTAACGCGACGTCGTAAGTAAACGCATTTTTTTTTGCGCTTACATCGGCAAACGCTTGCTATAATAATAATAATTTGTTTACATTGGCTGCCATTATCGGGCCGATCGAGCAAAATCACTTCTCAAGTGTGTACAGTATACTACGTGTACAGACGAAACTGTGTCCAGATTCGTAACAGCCGAACCCGTTTGAGCTGATGGATTTTGATGGTAGATTAATATTGTGATTTCACCGTGCACGGAGGGAAGGATTTTGCGAAATTACGATTTTAAGGTGTTAAAATCGGCGAAAAACAAAAATTCTACGTTTAAATCGTGTAGTACACCTATATAATGGTTGCTGTTGGTCGTATAGGAGAAATAAGTAGTAGAAATAATTAGTACTCGTGTTTATTGTCGGTTGCCACTCGGGCAGATCGGGTACGAGCTTGCATCGAATCGAATTTTCGAACATTTTCGGCCGACCACAGGGTTAGGTCACTGCAGCCGCGAGTACCAACACCAAAAAGTACTTGAACGGTCACAATTTTTTTTAAAGATTATAATTTTTTACGGGCAACAAAGTGCGCGGGATCAGCTGATAAAACAGGAAATAAAAGAGAGTCATGGATGAATAAAATGTTTACAACACTTGTTTTGTACGCGTTCGGAATCCTAGGGAAAATTATTTTAAATTTTTTTTTTTGTCAGACAGCAAATTTTGTTTCACGCGATATAATTGTATTACGAATTTCTTAAATAATCAATTCGAGTGAGTTACGGATTTTTTTCTCGGAAAATAACTCAAAGGAATCACCGACCATTTTCAAACTTTTAAAAGACTGGAAAAAAAAAAACCGTTGATTATGGATTTTCAAAGTTTTTTTTGTGGCACACACTTGTTGTTCACCTCGCGTTAAAGTTTCAACATTTTTTGTTGAAAATTAAACTTTTTACCGAAGAAAAACCACAAAAAAAAAAAAATGAATAAGTTCTATGCTTAAAATTTAAAAAGTCGTTTGAAACTTATAAGACCAGACCGGTATTTTACATATTTAAATACGGCGTAAGAGTATTTCGGCCGATTCCGTCGGTTATATTCGATGTTACGGCCGAAAAACCAAATCGATTACGCGGAAAAGCCCCATTTCGCCGTGATTTTTTAACGTTTTCAGTCGAATTTGACCTACTTTTTTAGATTTTCATCGAATTTGAGGACCGTCGAACATAAGAGTCCGAATAAGACCATTCGTTAGTAGTAGCGGTACTGAACGTAGAAATCGGAGCGTTTCCTCAAAAACGTTCTCCGAACTACGACCGCACTTTAAGTGAAGGATGGCGGCGCGGTTTCACTATTGAAAAAAAATGTACCACCGCACTTTTCGGCCGCTGCAGCCACCGTACCCGAAGTGTGCGGACAATTTGAGAGAACATTCACATTAATTATAGGGCACATATATTACGTGACTCGCCACAAACAGGGTGGTGATTGTACACATAAGTATATGGTCTGGAGAGGCTGATTCGATGGCACTTGTGTAGGTGGTTTTTCATCCGTTTGATTTATCGCAAACGGTGATAATTAGTTCATCCTTTGCGCGCGCGTATCAACAGATACGAAAATGTTTCGAGCCTAACGTTAATTATATTCGTAAACTGGAGGGAAAAAAAGTGCTCAAAAGAGATTTGGAAAAAAAATATTCCAATTGTAGGGGAGAAACGCCGCCGCATTAGACCGCGTGGCTTCGGGCGGATTCTGGAAGTTGCGGTTCAGACGTCGCAAAACGGTTCTGAACGAGCTCAGTAGTTATCCAGTATACCTGCCGTCCTAGTGAAAACCATTTTTAAAAAAAAAAAAATTATTAAAAAAATACCTAGCGAAATAGCGTTTTACATCAAATCAATTGGGTACATGAAAAGTTTGTGAAAACGACACGGAATAGTTTTCTATAACGACAGTATTTAACGGGTCGTTCTGACGCCGGATTTTGCGATTTCGTCACGTCACTCGGAAAATAATCTCTAGATATCAAAAAAATGGTTGAAATCAAATCCCATTTTAAGCCGGAATCCCAACTTTTATGTCGTGTTCAACGTGTTTAACGATTCGTTCTACCCGAAAACGTCATTTTATGTTCTTTCGCACTGGTTTGAGTTCTGTAGTTTGCAGAGGTCTGTAACTGTACGATCCATACGTAACAACGCTTGTTATATACGGTCGCTGGAAAAATTTTAAATATCGATTTTTTAAAGTTATTACGCTTTAAAATCGCACGAATACTTCTTTAAATAAAAACAAAAAAAAAAACTTGACGTCGTCTGTACACGGGTATTCCGAATCGTTATCGTTTTTCAAAACAAAAATTATTCAATTTTCGTTTCATTTGTGACCGAAACTCGGATCCCGCCCCTATTATTAAGATACCAGCCATAGAAATACAGACGTGTGAACTCGATGACGGTGACTATCCGTCGGATGTTTCCCTCCCATTGACATAATAATAATTATTTTGGGTCGTTTAAACATTTCAACTACGAAGCAAACACGGTATTCGAAAGATCAACCGTTAACTGTGTCGTGGGAAAACATATTGACCGTAATTAATGTTCGTATTTTTAACGTTTAAAAATAGTACACCTAATCGATCGTTTTTAACGAGATGTTACGACGATAGAACACTGCAGTTAAGTGTCGTTGTGTATGAAATCGTTCGGTTTTGTATTACAGTTTGACTGTAAACACTACGTGCACAATGAGTCCCCCCAAGACACGTTGCGCAAACTTGACGGAAACCATTCGATTACACGAGCACTCGTAGGAACGTCGGACGACCGAGGAGGCCGTAGTAATTCAACAATAAGACGAAGGAACACAAGTACCCGTATAAACGTCCGCGAAAATACTCGAATTTCGAATAAAGCTGCTATTTTTTTTTCGTCATACGTGTCAGTCAATGATGTCGAGACGCTGGATTAAAAAAATTCATTTGTTTTTCCGCGCGAAACGACTCCTTTATTAAAGCATATACGAGGTAACCGTAATAATGTATTGATTCGTCGAAACGAAAACCGAAACGAAAAAAAAAACCTCTCTGGCCACGACGCGATCATTTTCACGAAACAACATGAATTTTGAATCGCGTTTCGTACGGTTATTACCTGACTCTGGAGCTGTCGTGGAACGCCGCTGGATTGTCCGGTTCGGTGAATTTCGGTAAACTTCCCTGCAGCATGTACAGCCGGAACGTTAACAGCGCCGCCGTCTGTAAAGTTTTCAGTAAAATCGTATGAATATTCACTTTACTGTGGTATCGACGAGCGATTATTCGTGTTTTTTTTTTCGCCACCGCGACAGAAAACGAGATGCGGATAGAAAAAAAAAACAACCGTCCGAAACGAGATGCTATGGTTTATATATTACGTTTCGATGTTCGGTTCACGTGGGTGCTAAACAGGCTCGGCAATAATATTCATAGGCCATTATACACGTGTTTGAAAGTACGTACTTATAAACGGGAAAAAAGAAAAATTTAATCAAAATCAACCGTCAACGGCCGTCCGGCTGAGAAAAATTTACCGGCCAAATCTCATATAGACGTAATAACCAGCCGTGGACTGCGCGTAGGTAGATTCACTTTTAACACACTAGTCGCCAACATGTGACGTCGTTGGGGGCATCCGCGGACGAAATGTGTATCCTTTTTGTGTTTCCACGAAAAATAACGATTTTATCAAAATTTAAGCGTTACGCACTTTTCTTCACGGAACAGTCGTGTTTTTCTCCGACATTGTACGCTTATTTCGGCCACTCTATCCTATGCGCATCAAACGTCCAAAAGCGCGAATACTAAAAAAAAATTCGAAAAATACACCGCGAACGGATCGCACTGATCGGATAACGTTGGAATATGTTCTCGACGCGAATTAAAATTTACTTTGGGACACGAAATACGTGAATACGTGGATGTTTGATTTGTGGACGTTTGAGCGCGTACAATATTTTAAACATTCACGCTAATAATATCTCGGAGAGAGAAATACGACTTACGTCAAACAGTAAATGTGAGTAGTAAACGCCGTTTTACGGTTTTAACGAACGAAAGTCATCGCGCCGCAACCGCGAAGTTATGGCGAAAGGTAAATTATTTTTGGATATTTTTTTTACTACAGGCACCGAAAAACGAGGGGAGACGATTGCTTAAATTTCCTGTCCAACTGGTATGAGTAACACTAATCGTACGCGTTAAATTTGTATCGAGTACAACGATGAACCATCGACTAACGTATAGTTTCAAACGGAATGTTCGAAATGACGATTTTCATAATAAATTTACACGAAATTCACGCGTTATATGGGTTTTATTAAGTGGCGATCAACATACCGCAGCCATTGTCTTCGCGGCCCTCTTCGTGAATGAATTATACTCCTCGGTTTGCCGATGTTCCACCACTGACCTAACAAAACAAACATAAAGAATAAGTACAAATGTTTTAGATCTGCATACAAACGATTAGATCGTTAAACTTCAAGAATGATCACAAGATATACCTTTTTTTTTTTGCTTTTCGATTTAACCCCGCGACTTACTCGCGTCGAACGGGCTCTCGACAGAAACGACAAATGTTCGACACGAAATTTTAGTTAGCGTTACGAATGATGTTGTTCAGATTAAATTCATAAGCGTTTAATGTAAAAAAAAAAAAAAACAAAATTTTAAATTATGTTTCGGGGGAAAACTATTTGAAAATTACAGAGGGTCGGCCGAGTGACAGAGCACATTCAAACAACAATTATACATTTTTAATATTGTGCACCGATAGTAGTAGTAGTAGTAGAGGATGTACAGAGTTTATTTTCTTAGAGTTCGCGTTTAATAATTGCGTTAAAAAGTCGAGCGAATTTCCGTTCGAAAGACCCCCGAAACAGGTCTAATTGAATTTTAACTCGTAAAAGTGCTTTCTACGAAACCCGACCGACTTTCTTTCGCTTTTTCATTCCAATGTACTATAACGGGCTCGCGGGATTAAACCGTGCGAGTATAGATTTTTGAAATATATACAGCCGTGTCGAATCTTGACCGACAATCTCCGTTGCAGGACACGAGTTTCGGCGATGTTGTTTGATTTGTGGAAACAAAAAAAAAAGTCACAACTCGATTAAAAGAAAGACAAACGAGTCGAGTAGTTTTGTTTCCCGGGGTTACGTATATTTACAGCGTTGTGTTTTTATCTGGATGAAAAACGGTTAAAATATCGATCTCGGACGTTTGCGCGATCTTCGAAAATCTGCGTGGACAAATGTTTGAAAAAAAAAAAAAACACGTTTTCTGTAAAAAAATAAAAAAAGGAGTTGTTTTCAACTATTTTTTCTCACCTAAAACAATACACAAATTTGTTTGCCAAGTCGTATTAATCTGTTATTTTCTTTGATCATTTTGAAAATTGATAATTGAAGATTAATTGTGGCCGTCAAACGTGTTTTTGAGAAGGAAAATTTGCCCACTTTTCTATTTAACCTGGACGAGCTATCCACCAACTTACTTTCATCTTTGTCGACGTCACATTTATTTAACTGTTCGTCTTAACACAACACTGTTATACTATGGCCTGATAGAGGGAAGCTGTTTATGCTGTTTACTCACTTTTTTATGTGGCCCCAAGATGAGTACACGTCGTAGGCTAGATTCACCACGAGCACCATAAGTCCGGTTTCTTTGGCCAGCATCGACAGAGCTCCGA
>CM029357.1:46664197-46675523 GCA_017140985.1 Hormaphis cornu | reverse complement strand
AATATCGCTCAGAATCTAAAAAGAGATTAAACGTGATGAAAAATGCGATTGATGATTTTTAATCGTGCGTGCGTGTTCCAATTTAACGATCTTAGGTAAAAAATAAAACTTTTCTGTTATATTAACAAGTATAAAATATAAGTATTGTTATGAAATGCAAAACAGAATACAGAAAAAAGAGTGTACTATTTGTTTCGGAATAATATTACTATCGGCTGATCCAAATTCTTATTTTTCTTCGTTGAACAATTATTGTTTGAATACTGAACAACAAAATTTTTCGTATGACCATAATGTACACCGTCACGTTTTTAAATGTATTCAGTGTACTTAGTAATTTAGGAATCGCTATAAAATCACCGTGATCGATTTAAAATAATACGACTGTGTAAAATGGTCATCAAACAACTTTTTACTGGGAAGAAGAAATCAATCTATGAACAAATAATAGGTACCGAATAAAAATAATTTAGATGGAATATCCGAAAGTGTTGCTATGCCATTCTCTGTAGGGAATCTTAGTTCTTACACAAATGAAACGATACACGGCTGATTTCTGTTTGGAAAAACGGTTCAGAATCGTAATACGTATTGTACACTGACGTTGAGTTTTTTCTTTTGTTGAAATTTCACATATTAAAAACAATATTCGTGAAATTCAATGTCCGACAACGAGGTCGAATTTAAACACTAATAATAAAAAAAAATTGATTTTTTTTTAAAATTGGCCAACGACTGTGTACATCAAGCGTTACGTACAGATTGTACATTCAAAAGTTACAGACTTCTGAACGTTAGGCTTGCGGGAAAGAACTAGAAATGCAAAGTTTTGATTCTTTTCAACCGTTGTAACCGACGACTAAAAAATAAACAAAACGTTTTTTATGGTCGTCGTACAAACTGTTTAAGAAAAAAAAGAAAACGATTCAATATAGGTAACGAATAACGAATCATAACTCGAACGCTCTCAATATTATATTACGTGAACGATGGATCGAATCATGTTTGTAATTTAAAAATATTACAAGAAATCGATTTTTCTTCTATTCGTCATCGGAAAAATGAGTCGGGTCAATTATATTTTGTTATTTTTTTTATTATACGTATAACACAAACACACAACGATTGTGCTCCTTGGTAAAAAAATGTAAAATATTATCTTATGACGTGTAATATGATTTTAAATCGCACGGAGTATTTATAACTAAACACACTTGGCCACGATCAATATATTTTACGAATAATCCTCCAACTGTGAAATGGAATTATCCGCGGACGGAGATGATCGTTCGAACAGAAAATTTATTCGTCCGTTTTATTATTAATTTTCTATAAATTTATTATACATCGCAGAATGGAACACGCTTCGATTGTTTGTTTTTTTTATCATTTTTTTGCCGCTGGCAGTTTTCAACATAAACCGCATACGACGGGGGTTAAATCACACAGGGGTTAAACGTCGACGGGAGTGTCCGTGTATGTACAAAAGTGTTTATTGTTTTCCATGACAAATATGAAATAAATAATAATCATTAACCACTACTGGTGGCGGGTGAAATTACATTTTTTAATACCTGGTCATAATATGTCGCATTCGTGACGGATATTTTTCGTCTCGTCGATTCGAACGATTTTTCGTACACTCTAAGATTCTGAGCGTAGCGAGAAAGGTAAGTTTATAGAAAAAGTGTTTTTTTTTGTCTTTCTACAACTTTTCGTACGGACGGACAACGCTCCGCCGACTTTCAAAGTCAATTGGTCTATAAACACTCCGGTGGTACTTTGATCAAAGTATTTGTTTTTTGAAATTTCGCCCAATTTTTCAGTTATACCCCAAAAACGAAACAAAATTTGGAGATTTGGAGAATTTCACGGAAAAAAATTGGAAATTTTAAAACTCGTAATGAAATTTTCGTTTAGAAATTTTATGCTCCAATTTTTAGTAAAACGGTAAATTTTCTAACAGGTTTAATGACCGCGGTGATAATATTATGGTATTTATTTAATTTCGTTCACTCTTCGAGTAACTGCGAAAATTTGAAATTTTCGCGATGAGGCGTGCCTTAGAGTGCTCCGATTAAAAAACACAAAAAGTTGAGATTTCGGTTTTAAATTATAACTTATTCAAAACAAATTTTTAATAATAGTAATAGTCCAAAAAAAAAAAAACACAAATTCATACTAAAAAGCCCGCTGGAATGGCGAGTAATATTGTCCAACAGAATTGAATCCATTATAATCGGCCATTACGTATTAAAATGTTCACACTTTATTTGAATTAATTTTTTTTTTTTTAAACGTGGATACGACTTTTGTTGATTTCGCACCATTTACATTGTTGTATTTAGTTTTTACCGGCCCGCTCAGAATCGTTTTTTCGAAGGCAATGATTTATCATATAAAATGGTACGTTTGAACCGCGATTTTCAAACCAGTGCACCCAAAGCGTAGTGGCTCTAATCCGTACTATTTTACTTATCAAACTCAAAAACAATCGAAACACTGCATTGATGTGAATAAATACGTTTTTTTTTTTTATTATTTATGATTCCTCCTCACATTCGCATCCAGTTGATTTTTTTAATGCTCCACACGGAAAAAAATTCTAACCGATTTCACAGATGATATAATTTAACGTGAAAATAATACGTATATAATATGTTCTTAAAAATATGTTGATTTCACCGATTTGGCAGTGATGTGAATGTGATGTGATGAACTCGTTCAATAATATACTATTTCATCGTTATCAGTAACACCCGTTGGCTTGAATAGACCAAACTATTGTGTACCTACGGTTGATTTAAAAAAAAAAAAAATTGTTTAGTTGGTTATCTCGGACCTAACTCGAATATTTTGTACGAACGTAAATACTTAAACAATAATTACTGTGTACAGTGATAAAAAAAAAAAATAAAACCGACTTAAAAAAACAAAAAAAAAAAAAACGCTAAAAAGTACAGAATTAAACATTCGCAGCAAAATCTCTACTCCTTTTCCTCCAAGTCGGTTAAAAATATAATTATATTCATTGTTTTATATTTTATAACCGTTATTTTGTTAAAATACGTCTCGTCGTGATTGCGTGCACCGATTTTATTATCGCGATGCCGATGGCCAACACCACCACACCGCGAGAATATGCGCAAACCGAACGCATAAATCCTGCAGAATATTGTACACGTTACGGTTATGTTCTTCAAATCGGATTATGCATTTCGTATGGATGATTGATATATTGGATAAACGTGCGGCACAGTTTATCGATTTGCCGTTTTTATTCGACCGTATATTATTAATTCGGAGCGTGTGTGGAAACACTATGATGTGATTTTCGATTAAACCGCGGTCGACCCGAACGAAAGGTTCTGGTGGAGGTTCTCGCGAGGATTGTTCCGCGTTTGTGTAGTAAACAGTTTCTAAATTTTAAATCACAAAACTGTTTGTCGCGCGAAAAAGTTTTCCAACGACTAAACACGAAAATCGTGTCTGTACGTCGGAAACCTCGGTGGTTATGTTTTCAAAACCGTACGCGGAAAATCAAATTTTTCGACAAACGAAAATTTCCAAAAAAAAATGTCTAAAATTGTTGAAGAATTTAAAAGCTTGAAAATGCATCGAAATCTGAAACTTTTTACAAACCTGTTTACCTGTTCTAACGGTGCTTTGCCACGAAATTCGAGAGTTTCACGGCGAAAATTTTGAAATTTTCAAGACGTCGAGGAGTCGAATACCCCCCACACAAGAGTTGGGTTTTACATTTTGATCGTTCGCAGCGTGTTTCAACTGTGAAAACCGGAACCGATTACTGTTAATTTTAATCGTTTTAGGTTTTGATTCGGAAATCGCGCATCTCGTACGTCCCTTAAGATCGCGGATGAAAATTTATTTCTTCCAATCTCGTCTTCCACAGGGAAAACGGATTTCATCGCACAACGGGGACGAACAATTTTTCAGCTCGTAATATACTTCTCGCGGTGGCCGCGCGATGCGCACCGCCGCAGACACGCCGATGATTAAACGCTCTTATTAAACGGCTCTCTCTTCTCTCCTTCGTCCGTCCCGGCGGTATGACAAATGATCGTTGTTCGTCGACGAAACTTTGCCGTACAAATCCGTTAAAAACGTTCTCGTTCCCCGCGCGCCTCGTTTTTAAAAGACCTTTTTCTCCCAAACCGAAAACGAATACTATTTGTTTGCGCAAAATAACGGAACGAGTTTTCGATCGGACGGCGACGATAATCTCGCAGGGGATTTTTGTTTCCGAGGCGAATCGCACACGGCTCTCGTCGACGTGTGGTGCAAATACAGTAGACAGAGAGTCGCGCCGAAATGTACCGCGAAGAAAAGTTGACGGAAACAAGCGATTTTAAAGATAACATTTCAGCAGGGCCGGATCTACAATGGGACATCCGGGGCGGTGCCCCGGGGCCCCCGACCTTAGGGGCCCCCTGGCAGGGAATAAAAAGGGGAAAATATTCAACAAAATGTCATAAGAGCGTTTGCAAACATTCTACATGTAGGATGTTGCATGCGGATTATAATAACTGTTTCTACAAGTAGTGAACAATACATTTCGTCATTAACAGAAAACTGTCGTTCTTACTTCTTACTACTCAATATTTATACGATATTATCATTACAAGTGATTTTAATATAAGGGGCCTCAAATAGTCTTTTGCCCCGGGGCCTTTCAAACTCAAGCTCCGGCCCTGAATTTCAGATAAAACGCGTACGAAAAAACCCGGAATCAAGTATCTAACCTAACCCGCGCGGGTATAGTTTGACGGACGGAGCAGCGCGCGACTACGGTTTGGGCGGCCCCGGCTCAGAAGTCCGGTTATTATCTAGTCGTATGCGTCGTCCTGGCAAAGACGAAATTCGACGATTAGACGGACGTTATTTCGGCGATGAAATCTTACAAACGTATAATATGTCGTTAAAAATCTTAAAACCGATGTGTATGGGGGTGGGCGGATCGAAAAATTGTGCGATTTTCAAAATTTTTCGTACACGCATCGTTATAGTGTGGCGTGTTGTTGTGTACAAGTCGAGAAACCCGAAACCAACCAATGAACGGGAATTCTGAAAGTCTAAAAATTGCTAAGCCTGGAAACTATTGAACACTTTTTTCAAGTTGTACCACCTACAGTACAAACACACAGTATCGTCTAAAATTTCGAGACGTCTCGACGATTGTTTTCGAAATTGCGGAGAAACGACCGTTGTCATACGAAATGCCGTTTTTAGCGGTTTTTCGGTGGTCTCTACCGTTAAAAAACTGATGAGAAAATCGTAAAAGGACACCTCGATCCGATTTGCTAAAAGAAAAGGTACCGTATGTATGAAATAGGTGCACTCTTTCCGCTCGGAATTTAAAATCTATGATGAAATCAGTGTTTTTCACGGGAAAAAAAGTATTAAAAATATTTGTTCAACCGCCCTTACATTATATTGGCGACAATTATTACTTGTGTGATAAAAGTGAGATTCGCACAGTCCATAGGTTTATATTGTGCAGTGTATGGTTTTTATTCTTTTCTGCCAAAACAACTTTTAATAGTATGGAATAAATGCTCCTATTTTCAAAATCAGTACCTCTAATGAAAGGTCTAAATACACCGGCGGTACTCGATTGAATCTTGTTTTTAGAAATTACGCTTATTTTTCGAGTTTTACCCCAAAAACCAAAAAAAAAATCGAGAATTTTACGACGATTTCGCGTAGAAGGAGTGCTCCAATCGCGTTACGTTGAACACCACGTAAAAGTCGGGATTTCGGTTTTAAATTTTATTTGAAGCTTTTTTTTTTTGATATCTAGATTATTTTCTGAGTTATGTGCGGAACACGACGAAAGTGCCTAACCTAACCTATCGTTATTAAAAATTATTCCACGTCGTTTTCAAACAACTTTTGTGTACTAAATTAATTTAGTACGTTTTAAAAGATTGGGAAAAGTTTTTTCTAGGTATCACTTTTTTTCCCCCGTGTTGTACCGTACACGTAGGAATCCGCGATTTTTTCATGTTGTTGTTTTATCTAGATTTTTTTAACTATTTTTTTTTTCTTACGTATATAATAATATTAGGAGTGATCCGAGATCTTTTTTTATCCTCACCCAGGACGTATTGGATAGCTCGCTCAGAAACGTTTTTTTTTTCAAATGCAATGATTTATCGATGTTTTCAGATATTGAACAATACGGACAAACCGAAATTTTGAAACCAATGACCCACCCAAAGTGCCGTAGCTACTGCACTTTTACCGTGATACCGTTTTTTTTTTTTGCTATTACGTTCGGTAGGACGCAATTCGTAGAGTTAGTTTAAAACCGATTATTTTCCGTCTAGGTAACCGAAAACACGAGTTAAAATTGCAGACAATGTGAGGACCACACGCGATTCTTTTTTGGTTCAATATAAACGTATTACGGTCGGTAATACAAAAGTTTTCTAAAACCGACAGCTATTTATGTTATAATGATTACTTTTTGCAATAATCGTCGTTACATTTAGATCCCTGTTTTTGATATAAAATCCGTTTTATCCTTTTTTTTTTTTGTTGATGATGTTTGTTTGATGCAAAAACAGCGTCACCTCAAAACAAATTTATCACAATACAACAAAGAGTCAATTTTGATCATTATTATACTGCCGCGTTTTTCGATGCCCTTTCACTATTCTTCCGTTTACCGAGACGCACAATAGTTGACAGTCGTAAGCCGTACAGTTATTTCAGAATGGAGATAGAGAGCTCGGATTAAGTTAGGTCGATTTGTACACAAAGGAAACGTTCTTTTGAGTTCCGAGCGTAGCGATGATACGTTGTATTGTTGCTTTTTCAATGTCATTTATTTGTTTTCGCATTATCGGGTAAACGACGTGTTCTGATCTCACCGAGTAATAACACAGAAAGTTAGGTTTTATGCTGTAGACCAGTGTTTCTCGACTTTTTTTTACGTTACCTTGAGTAGGAATAAACTCTTTAACGCCGCCCCCCTATGTAAAAATTCTATAATTAATGGTATGAGCTGAGAGATAGGAGCGATTTGAAAATTTGAAAAAAAATTTCTATTCTAATTCAAAATCCCCGTTGAGAACCACTGCTCTAGACGGTAGCTGGTACCTCTTGGTTTACACTTCTTTTTCTAAAATACGATTATTCTTTTTTTTTAGTTACGATCAATAAAAACTGCAAAATGACAAAACATTTAAAAGTGCTCCGTGAATTACCTACTTGAAAATTTTCATCCGGATCGCTGAACACCGCGCACTTGCAACTGTTCCTTTTACACGAACGCGTGATCATAAACCGAAAAATTGTACGTTTTTTGCCGTGTAATTTTAGAAAACTTTTTGGTTTTTGGCTCGTAACACAAAGAGTATAAATCATAAAACGCTTCTAACAGTGTTCCCCCATCCACAGTCCACTTTTCAGTTTTTTTAGTGCTATAACGTTTCGCGATTTCAGCGCTTGTCGTAAAAGTTTTTCAGAAAAAAAAAACATAAAAACAATACATTCTTCGCTGCGCTCAGTATCTGATATTCGTGCCAAATATATCATTTTAAAATGTACTATTCGACTCGCAGCTGAGCTCGCTCGGAATCGTAAACTTTGTAAACAACGCGTTGTTAACAGGCTTATGCTGCAGTACAAAAAACACCGCCCAAACACCCGTGACCGAATCCATATAGCGTGGTATCGATATTTTCAACGATCTTCCCGGCCGGTTCAGAATTTACGTACTCCATTTTTGGATTCTGAGCGTTTGGGAGGAACGTATTGTATAGATTTATTGACTGCGGTGATACGTTGGTTCTAGATTTTTTTAAATTTTGTTCATTTTTCGAGTAATGTCCCCCCAATATCAAAAACAAATTATGAATTTCACACCGAATATTTTCCGGTTTGTGAAGACGTTTTCGTGTAGTAAGAGTGCTCCGATCTTAACTTCGATTCGAAGTCTTCGAATACCACAAAAAGTTGATATTATGGGCTACAAATTATATATTATATTACAAACGAATTCTCGCATTTTAAACGTTTTGGTATAGTATGTACTTAACAGTTCGAAAACACACAAATTCATACTGAAAAGCACGTTGGAGTGGCGATCCCAATCGAATTTGAAACCGATACCGTTATAATTGGTAGGATATATTTCTTTTATACACTTTTCACAACATTTCTACCAGAAAGAGGGCACCGATTTCTAAATACAGAATTTTTTTTTTTGAAAATCGGATCAAGACGGTATTTTAGAAAAGGTTATTTTCACGGAAAAATCCACCGAAAAACTGCATTTTATCAATAACGCGTACTCCTCCATAGTTTCTAAAATAATCATCGGAAATTTAAAAAAACTGACGTGTCTTTGTACTATACTACTTTAAAAAAAATTTTCAAAATTTTTTGTCTTATTTTAAGCTATATAGGTTTTTCATTCATATACGGGTTGATTTTTGGTTTTTTTTTCAATTGAAAAACTTGAACACTACATCAGTCGCAGGTGTGTTACTTTAACTACACACGAAAAATTTTGAAAATAGCACAATTTTTCTAACAACCAGTATTAAGACGATTTTTAACGACGCATTAGATTTCGTTAAAATCGCTTGTACAGTTATTTCTCCGTAATTTCGAAAACAATCGTTTTACTGTCTTGAAATTGTTTTAAAAAAAATTATATATATATCTTTGTACGGCGAAACTACAAAAAAAGATATTCAGAAAGTTTCATTCGATTTGTATTGATTTGGGGATTCACCAGTACGCTGGACAACCGAGGTCGCCCAGAAACGGGGGTTTTTTTTTTTTCGAAAACAAAGACAATCGCCGCTTTCGGATATTAATTAGGGGCCTCTACACCACCAACGTTTATAGAGGAGCATCGTGTAGGAAATTTATCCGGCGTACCATTAAAATTGTTTTGTCGTTGTGTTAGCTATAAATGAACGTGAGTTTATCAAAACAGTTTCGCTTCACAGCTTCGCCCACTACCAAAAACCAATGAATCGTGACATTAGTTTTGTGCTGAACCGAAAATGACAGAATAGTCGCGCTAGAAACAATGGACCTAAACTACTCTTCCGTCATACAGACTTGAGTTTTGCGCTCCAACGATAAGTTTGAAAACAGATTAGAACTTGCCGTGAGGTTTGTTTTGGATCCTCAGAGCCGCATTTTTTAAATTTTTTTTTACGGGGGAAAATCTCGTTTAAAGTTTTCAAAAAAAATTGGTCTATAAACGTCCAAAAACGGTTATTTAAAAAAAAATTTTCCTCAAACCGTAGCTCCAAGGATCCGAAATAGACTTGGTGAAATGTGTTTAAAGCCGTTTTCAAACTTAAAACCGGAGTAAAACTTACGCGGTCATGACGGAAATCGTTTGGGTCACTTCAAAAAACCCGCGGAGGCCCCTTAGGTACGCGCGTGGGAACCACGACATCGCCGAGGACACACCCTACCAGTGTACCACCCGCCCCGTCAAACTGTACCCACTGCTCTTGTGTTTTTTTTGCGTTTTTTTTTTCTACGTCGCCTCGCATTATTTGCACATTAATTGCAGTCTTCTCGGGCGCGAAAACCAACCCCCCTGCGCATTACTCGCGTTCGTGATCCGCCGGAAACTGCATCACGACAGTAGTAATAATTTCCTTAATAATCCTTCGTCGCACGACGAGTCGGCTGATCCCTTCGCAGCGAGCCGTTTTCGCGAAACGCTCGGCGATTTACCGTTCGCCGCGCAGCTGCCGCCAGTGTCATAAAACGCGCATAAAAAAAACACGGAAACAATTTAGGACGCAGGGAATATCACACGGGAACGACGTTGCCCGGAGACGACGAAAAAAACGATCGGAAAACGTTCAAAACCAGGATAGTCGAATAGGTTCGCGCCTCAAACGTATTTTCGTGTTTTCGCCAAAACTAGGTGACAAGATGCGATTTTCATTTGTTTTTTGGGTTCGCCATTCGTGCTTTCCGACGTACAAACAAACGGAAAATCGGAGTGTTTTCCCTCAAAAAACATTCTTCCCGTCGACTGTTCCTGAGAGAAAAAAAAAAAATTCCAGTCTGTTCCCGACGTATATTTTTCCCGGGGAGGAAAAAAAAAATTACGGTTTTTGACGTTTCCTTAAAAATCCTATTCTTCCAGTCTTCAATCCTTTTTGCTGCAGTTCTCCATCCATGCTTCCCAATCGTTACTCAACTCCTTTAGTTATTTATAACTATTCTTCCCCGCGTCACTTGATATTTGCTTCATCGTCGGTCTTCCTCTTCCTATATGGCCTTCAACGTCGCTTTCTATGACGGTTTTCGTTATATGGCGTAGTAGATGTCCCGTCGTTTTAGCTCTTCTAACTTTTATGGTATGCCGTAGTATTTTCTTTTATTCTATTTAGTATTGCTTCATTCGTTGTTCTATCGATCCATTTAGTTCTTAACGTTTTACTATAACACCGCATTTCGATGGCATCTAGTTTTCTTTTCTCTATTGCACTGATTGTCCAGGTTAAGGTAGAAAAAAAAAAAAGAAACGCCGGGATCAGTCTACGGGTAGTTAGTTTGGCGGGTTGGCGACTACGCTTCGGATGGGTCAATAGTTTCGAAGTTGTGGTTTAAACGCATTGTTTAATTTCTGAAAGCAACGTATTGCCTTTGAAAATACGATTCTGAGCAAGCTCAGTTATCTAGTATACGTCGTGGTAAAAACAAATTTAACAATAAATACTCTTGTCAAACATCTCGAAATATCATGGAAGAAACCGTTTCATACACACACACAAACATTTATATTAATAATAAGCGATCGCAGAAAAAATCGTTCACGTCTACAAAAAAATTGAACATCGACGCGAAGAAAAGACGCCGCTCGTTTAATATAAATGTATATTATGTGAACAATTTAATCTTCGATTCTATTTCCTAAATGGTATCTTAAGAATAATAATAGTTCGTCAATCCCACAAATTTCTTATTAAACATTTTAAAATTGAATAATGTGTTGTGTAAAACGAAATTTACCATTCGAATAAAAACATTTGAATTTCGAATTGTAGAAAAAAAAAAATCGTGTAACGAACGAGCCCGTGCACGCGGCCGGCCAATCGGAACGACCTGTCACACAGATCAAAATTCATCGCCGGCTTTTTCCATTACCGGGAGAGTCAAGCCGGAAAAACCCACATAGTTTTTATAATAAAAAATACAAAATAATTGTCGACAACCGCATTCCGGCCAATCAAAACGACCCGTCACACAGTTCAAAGTTCATCGCCGGCTTTTTCCATTACCGGGAGAGTCAAGCCGGAAAAACCCACATAGT
>CM029357.1:46649916-46664187 GCA_017140985.1 Hormaphis cornu | reverse complement strand
GTTTATAATAAGAAATGCAAAATAATTGTCGACAACCGCACCCGGCCAATTAAAACGATCCGTCACACAGTTCAAAGTTCATCGCCGGATTTCTCCATTACCGGGGAGAGTCGAGCCGGAAAAACCCACATAGTTTTTATAATAAGAAATGCAAAATAATTGTCGACAACCGCACCCGGCTAATCAAAACGATCCGTCACACAGTTCAAAGTTCATCGCCGGCTTTCTTGTTATGCTATAAATTTGTTAAAATTTAAACTCTTACATAATATTTTTTATATTTGTATAAAAACATCTAGGCACTCTGGCGCCGAGTTTTTTTTTTATTTTGAAACAAAAGTTCGTTAAAATTATCATCAAAATTCATTTATTTGCATCATGTTCAATTGTTAAACAGAAAAGTAATTAAGTTTATTAGTAAGTACTAACTAAATTGTCGTCTTTCTAGAATAAATTATTTATTTAATAAAATGTAATCTAAAACATTTTCAAAAGTATATACATATTAAGTATACATATTAAAACACAAAAAAAAATAATGTATCATTTCTTTTTTTACTACCTATGCATGCAGAAATAATGTGCCTAACTATTTTGCTGATATTTGCAGAAAAATATTAATTATTCTATTTTTGAAATATATTTTTAGTATAAATTCAATATTTGTATTATAGTTAAAATTTATTGAATAAGCCGAAATTATGTTTAAATTTTAAATCTTCAGAGTACAAAAAATAATTACAGAACAATTATTACTTTTATTACAAAAAAAAAAAAACTGCTAAAAATTGTCAGAAAATCCCTAAACTTGTTTATACATCGAGAGAACATTATTTTAAACACCTCAAAAAAAAAAAAAAATGTGTTGTGTTTACAAATTTTTTATTAAACAAAAATGACAAAAAAATAGAAATTTTAACAAAAGTTAAATTACATATCCCCTACTTACATAAAATAGGTTAAACATATTTATTAGTTGTTTACGATGTACTTACAATATATTATCACGTTATACAATTATTTTCACCTAAATTTTATTTTATTAAAAGGAATAATATCAGAACAATGAATGTTGTAGTATATCGACAACTATTTACAAATTTATAATAATTATGCTTGAAAAAGAAATATTGATTCATTAGGTATAATTATTCTATATTTAGAAATAAAATATAATTGTTTTAGTCGCATAGGTGCAAAAGTTAATTATCAGATATTTAGATATTTGAAAAATATTTTAATATTTTCCTTAAAAATATTTTCTCGATTTCTTTCGTAACCGAAAAAAAAATATTCCTGATTTTGTCGTTTCCTTAAAATTTGTTCTACCTAATTTCTAATTTTTCGTTACGTTTTCTCCCGAATTCAATTATGACTTGAATTTTAACTCGTGCGTTATTAATTTTAACAAATGATTACTTAAAAGTCGAAAACAATCGTCAGATATTTTGTGTTCTCGAAATTCCTGTGTATAGTCTAATTGTTGACCAACCCCGCGAACGACGACGGCAATCACGAAATCGTTCATAATTTCTACATAAAATTATTTCTTAAAAACGGCGTGAATAAAACAAATTAAAAAAATAAAAGTTTCGTGTACACTGTGAGTAATACACGAGGCTGGGCATTGACTCGTAGAAAGTTAAAACCATGTTAAAAAGTCAAGTGAATTTTAATTAAGTTGATCCACTGGTTAACTTATTTTTTGTTGTTAACTTTTATAGCTTAATAATTTGATTTTTTTTTTTTTTTTAAGTAGGTATCAGAAGATAATTTCAAAAGAAAATAAAAAAAAAAAATTTTGAAGCAGAGGAAATGCGTCGTACTAGGTTCGAGGACCATATAATTTGAAAAAAAAGGAACTATTATCTAAGTAGGTATATTTTAACTAATTTTTTTTTTTTTACAGTAAGTTTAAAAAATGGGAAAATTTCAATTTTAACTTTTTGTTGTTAGGTACAATCAAATGTAACTCAACGAGTTGAAAACGTCGTCATCTTGCCCCCGGCCTTGGATGAAAAAGAGTATTTCTTTTCTGATCCGTCTTAAAACTCGTATAAATCATTATGCGCGTAAAACTGTTCAGTTTGATATCATAACTTTTAGCAACACGTTTTTTGTGCAATGAAGAATGTAGTTTGTCGTTTTAACGTTTCGCTTTGTTTTTCTTTTTTACCGATAAAACACACACACACATTCTATTAATTATACGATACAACCGAGGTTCTTCTGGTATTAATTTTCAATTTTATTCGTGGAAAAAATGCAACGGGGACACTTTAAGAACGCACGTTGTTCTTACAGTATGTAACTACTATAATATAGCTGATAGGAACGTTAAACTATTTTCCCGTTTAAAAAGAATATCGACGCCGGTGTATACTGCAGACGATAATCATAGTTGGGTAGTAGTAGGTATTTCTTTTTATAGTTGTTTGCTCGCTCGAAAGGTTCGTATAAATACGTTTCACGTCAATTGCTTTCGTTTATCATACAAATATATATATTATAGGTAGACATTAATAATCGTGTTGTGTATACTCACTCGTGGTACGTTAAAAACGATAACAGGAAAAACAGGCACGCCAACACGTCAGCTCTTCCGACGATCCCCGTGACCTGTAACACAATGTTTAACGCCTATTAAATAAAATCAGACGTCGCGAGAGTCGAATCGATCGGTTTTTTTTTTCCACTTTCCAGACAACCGCAGTTTACACTTGTCATAAATACGAGATACACAACGAGATTAGATTAGGCAGTATTTTATATTTTATAAGGCCCGTGAAGTGAACTGGACTTATACAATGGTTTACACAGAACAGAAGACGAACGGAGGAGAGGAATGCAATGCCCCCGCAGTCGGAAGAATGAGCGACCGGCTGAAGAAGCCCAAAAAAAAAAATAACAAATTGATTCGATAGCATATCAACAAAGAACAATATTTCGTCCGATAATAAAACACACATGTGCGGTATGTGATCAAAAATCAACTATCGTGTGATCCGTGACAATTGTGTAAGAAAACGTGGAAAAAAAGTTGAAAAAAAAATAAAAATTTGTCGTTCTCGTCGACCCAACGATTGTAAAACATTTTTAACTGAAACAATTAGGATTACCGTATTCGAGTCATCCGGATTCATAATTTCAAACTCAATTACATTGTTCAAAAGTGTCGACTTGTATTATTTTGCGATCAAAATATTACACGTTTGGCTAAACGTAATTAGCTACAACAAAACTCAACATTGATTAAAAAGAGAAAAAAAAAGCTATTTTACAATCGAGGGGTTTCGGCGCGATTAACCAGAGACGTACAATGTGTAATAAATCACAATGTATGTTAAATCGATAAAGTTAAATTTTAATTGAAAACTTGATAAAGTTTCTGACTCCAAACATTATTCTACGCGATGGAAGTACCGGACGTCCACACGCAGAATCGTGAATTAATTTCAAAACAAAATTTTGGACGTTATCGGACCTAATTGAGGTATATAAAAAACAAAAAACCCTCTAAAATATGTTTGATTTCGCGCGTTTTATTCTAATCCAAATGGAAAACTAAAACTATACACAATACCGCCTGACCTTTTACTGCGTTATAATCCTACTTATCCATATTTATCTGTGAGTTTTCAGCCGTTTTCAATAGTTTACAACAAATAATTAAAAAACGCTCCAGTGACGTGGGAATCTGTAAAATTACACACAAAATTATTAGATGTTTTTAACGTAGTATGCAAAAAATCAAGCGAACTGATTAAAAAGTTGCCCTGACGATTACTGCAACGTGATTATCGGCTAATAGTCACATTTGTTAATTAACCATCTGGTTGAGTATAACTGGTTTATCGCCTGAAACACACAACATAATCGAACGGATATTTAAATAACAATTTTGCCGAAATTTTGAACACGAACTAACCAATCGAATCGCGTTTGCACAGTATATAATATGAAAGATTCGGGTATGAAAATTTTAAGGGAAAATCGTACGGCTATTTCGAATAGACCGAAATGTAATTAATTTTTTGATCATAATAGTGACAGTTTTCCAAAAACAGATTTTTCAAAATACACATGGATTAACAAAATAATTTGCCGGGACACACACGCGGGGTGACACGCCCTGTACGTTATAAGTGACGGTCCGTTTCGGCCCACCCACCTGAGGATTTTTCCACGCAAAACTGCAGCAGCACCCACCCACCCACGCGAGCTCCGGCTGCAGTTTTCCGGCGACTGCGATGCGCTCCGTCCGCGGGTGTTCAAATGTCGCGGGTTTAAACGTCGTAACAGCCGTCGTTTTGTTCCGAAGCGCGAATCGAACGATGTTTGCACGTCACAAACTCGTCTGAATCGAATCGACGAAACTCGTAGTACGATTTCGTGTAACGTTTAAATGTTCCGCGTGCGTGTTGTTATTCTACACTTGTCGTCGAATCGACTGAATTCTTTTCAGACGATCCGATCGCGGGCATGTAATCAAGACGCCGGGACCGTCGGGTGGGTATCGGGAAACTCCGTTACCCCGGCAGTTGAAAAATAATCGAATTTTTAAAAGCCACAAACGATACTGCGATTTCGATTATTCCGCCCAACGTTGTTATTACTGTGTTACACGCACGTTTCTTCAGCGCAACGGCAAAATGAGCGTTCTTAAAACATCATCGATCCGCCGAACAACCCTGTGCTACGGCGTTGATTTCGAGAACGTATTTTTTTCGTCGATGACGGCGAGATCAGAGAACGCGTTCACGTATCACATCTCTTCACGAAACGGACGTGATACCGAGGACGCGGCTTCGGCCGTCGGGGGAAATCGCAACGCGGGCGGAAGTTTCGTCTGCTGAAAGACTGCAGTTAAAACTGAAGTCTTGTTTTGCAACCAAAAAAAAAAAATAATCGCGTTTTAAAGAAAGACCCTGGACGGTACCTTGGTTTACACGTCTTTTTTTTCTTTAAATGCGATCGTTTTTTTTTTTTCTAGGTGCGGTGTATAAAAAAAACGTTAAGACTGTTAAAAATGCTCCGCGAATTACTTGAAAATGTTCGTCCGGATCGCTGAAGAACACCGCGACGGACTCGCGACGCGCTCAAATATCATCATCCTTGTGTTTTTGTGGTATTCTCAAAGTCGGAGCATTCCGTGTTACACGAGCGCGAAACCAGAAAATTGCACGTTTTTCGCCGTGAATCGTTAGAGAAACCCGTTGGTTTTCGGCCCGTAACACAGATAACAATCGAAAAAACCGTTCGAACAGTGGTGTGTTCAGTCTACGTGTCCGCTTTTCAAATTTTTTAGCGCCATAGGACGTTTCAGAAAAAAAAAAACAAACACAATCGTGCCGAATAATTATAAAATGTACTATTCGACTCGCAGCTGAGCTCGCTCGGAATCGTACGTTTCGTAAACAACGCGTTGGCTTGTAAACAGTACAAAAAACACTGTCCCGTGACCTGTGACCGACTCCATGTAGCGCGATATTTCGACCATGTTCCCGGCCGGTTCAGAATTTATTCAGAACGTATTGTTTTTACAACGATTAGTTTTGTTGTTTTACTGTCGACAACTTTCCGGGTAGAAGGAATCGGCGGGTTCAGATTTCAGAAGTCAGTACCTCTTACTAACGCGGTGGTACCTCGATTGAATATTATTTTTTTTAATTTCGCCTACTTTTTGAGTTAAAAACCAAAAACAAGTTGGGAATTTCACGCCGAAAAGATGGAAAGTTTAAAGCTTGCGACAGAGTTTTCGTTTGAAAAGGAGCGGCTCCGATTCTTAGAGTCAGCAGCTTCTCCGATGCATTGCGCCGCGTTGGTTCTGGAATTTTTGTCAAATCCCGCTCATTTTTCTCGTGTAACGCCGCACCCCCGAAAACAACGAACGAATTGCGAATTTTACAGCAAAAATTGCGTTTAAAATGTACCCTATCACCCGTGTATTCGACTCGCAGCCGAGAATCGCACGTTACTGCGTAGTATCGGTTCGGTACATCGCGAAACGTATTATAAAAATTATTAATTATCACGCGGTGTTTCGGCCGTCGGGGGAAATCACGCGGGCTCGGTGGAAATTTCGTGCGCTGCTGCTGCAAAGAGCGGCCGAGGCGACGGGAAAGCGTAGAAATGGGAAAAATGAAGGCGAAAAAGAAAACTCATTTTCGCCGCGGGACATGGCGGCGAACTGTGCGCGGTAAACGTCCCCGGAGTGGCGCGTGACGTGTTGTTTAACGCGTTCGTGCGCGATATTATTTATTTTTTGGAGTAGCGAACCTTGTGTTGACGACCGCTCCTTCCTCCGAAATCCGATTAGCGAAAGAAACGCGTCGTGGTTTTGCGCTCTACAAAACGACCGCTAAATATTAACGGAACAAAAAACGACAAACGTCGTCGTAACCGTGCACGGAAAGAAAAAAACGTCGACACATCGACACGGATTACAGTGTGGTTTCAATTCGATCGGCTTTTCGTTCGGTACGAACTCGTAAAATGTGCAAAGATTCGTTTGCCCACAAGGACGTACGACACTGCGTAAACAAATATCGCGAGTTATTCATACGGCGAAAAAAAAAACCTCCTAATGATCGGGGTTGACCGATGAAACCGTTGATCGGATCGCGTCGCTGTTCCCGTAGACATTCTCCAACGATACCACGTCGCGGACGGCCGGTCAAATCAAAAAAATAGGAAAAGTGTTCCGCCGACAGGAGAAAACGGCGCGAAACGAGCGAAAAACGTCGAAAAAAATCGCTCTTCCCGGGGGGTGGCGTGACCCAGCTATACTACGCGAGCAAGTAAATTCAGATGGGCACGATGACGAACTCTCGATAAAATTTTTTTTTCTCATTCGTCATGCTATTTGGTATTCGTAGGTACGGGAATAATGATTTACAAGACTTTGTACAAACGATTTTACGAACGGCACACAATGTTGTACATCCACTCTTCTTCGAACGTACCTGCGTGCAGAAGAGGAGGACTTTATTCGTTCGCTTGCTCACGATGCAGCTTCGTCAGTAACTCCGTGACATTCGACCGATCGACGGACGTATTATAACAACAATACACTCGTACCCTCCTCGTCGTCGTCGTCGTTTGAATCGACACATTGGTTGGACACTCGTTTCGATCGAAATCGCGCGTAACTTTTCGAATTCGACGCCAACCGCAGGGATTTTACAAATGCGGAAAAGACGAGGTCGGTCGACAACTTTGAATCGACCACCGCCAGCACACCGAGAGCGAATATACAAAATTTATTACAATAATCGTACGCGCTGTGATCCTATTTATTACGTTACGTCGTACACGATGATCGCGGACGCAGTACCGACACAGAATAAATGAAATTTATTCAATATTTTTTTAAAATTATTATAAATATTTATTTAATAAATGAAATTTCATTTATTCTGTGGTACCGACTTCAATGTTTGTGTGTGTCCGCATTTTGTGGTGCGTGCGCGCGCGACAAAACGGTGGTTCACGAAAATTGGATGAGCCGAACACACACGGTATGACTGTTGTTCCGACCCGTTTGGGGCTAAATAATTTTTTTCCATATCGAGTCGCCGCCGGTTTAGACGAGGACGAGTTCAGGAGCGGCGAAGTTTTTCAAGTGTTACCTACGCAAGTTTCAAGCCGAACGGAAGAGATTTCGATAAAGTCTTCTCGACGGAGATAAAAAAAAAAAACCCCGCCTGAAACGAAGTTTAACCTGCCCATCTCGGATCGATCTTTTCAGGTACCGCACGTTAAAATCGGAGCAGTTTTTCCATCTTTCGATCATAGAGAAAAAAACAAAACAAAAGCCGGGATCCGTCTAGGTCGCGTGGGTAGTTGGACGGGGCTACGCCTTTGGGTGGTTTTCGGTAATTTAGAGGTTGCTGAACCGTCTGAACCGTCGGCTTCGAAAATACGATTCTGAGCGGGCTCAGTCGTCTATTATAGTACACGCGTCCTTCCTGGTAAAAACGTTCATTTAAAAACTTTTATCAGATCTGCATCACTCCTGTTTTAGATAGGCGTTATATGTAAGAGTTTCAGCTTGGTTCGATCTTTATTTCGGATGATCAAAAAAAAAAATCTAGAGAAATTCATGAGAAATGACAACGTGAAATCGGCAACAAACCGAAATAATTGTGTCGACCAATTTTCTAAAATTTTTTACCCGCGTATGTAAAACCATCTTGTTTAGATTGCATTAAAGTTTCGAGACATAGTAAACATAAACTAACTAGAGGTTTTCTGCAATAATAACAGCGTGAAATTAAAAAATTTCAACAGCAAACTCGTTGAAATCTTCTTAATGGCATACGAGAATTTCAAGTCGAACGGTTTCGAAAATTTGATTGTTTCTCGCTCGTGCCTCCAAAAATGATGAAAAATTTCGAAAAACGCTTCGAATAAATTACCGTCTCGGATCGATTATCTATTTTTCCTCAGAACTTAAAAACAAAGAAAATTTCAAAAAACGCTTGAAATAAAGTACCGTCTCGGATCTGTCTTTTAAGGTGTCGTACGTTAAGATTGTAGCAGTTTTTCGACTAGAACTTTCGATGACAGAAAAAAAAAAAACATCATTGTAAAAACAGTATTATACATTCTTCGATAACGCTAATGATCTGAGCGTAATATCGTATCGTCAGTGAGATGATCTAGGACGTGTAATGTAGTTTGCAGGCTTCCGTAATCTTTTCGCACTGAAAACACACGAATTTATTACAGCACCAAAATGTTTAGACGAAAAGCGTGTTTTTGTCCCTCCGCCGCATCGTAACGTTTTTCCCATTTCACGTCTTCAAAACGACGCGCGTTCGTTTAAGACAAAAAAAAAGAGAGAGAAACACATATTTTACAAAGGTGTTCAGGTTAAATTGTATTTTATTGCCGGACGGTAAAATGAAAGAAAGTATAAAAAATACATACCGTGTTCCGGGTAGCGCGTTTACAATCCCTCTATATATATCATGTTCATAGCACCGTCGTATTCGAATGGGCGTCGGTTTGCGTTCGGACGAATAAAAAAAAGTTCTCAAGAGAGGTCTTCAGGTTCAGGGTTAGACTGAAGTAGTGTGTCCGGGTTGCAACATAGGCTATTATCAGGCTATTTTCAGGCTATTTTCAGGCCGTTATCCGCTAGCGGGAGCAATGCGACGGCGCCCAGCGACCGAGTGCCGAACACGCGCGGCCAGTAATAAAACGGGACCCGGTTAACCCGGCCCCGTTTTTGCGGGGAAAAAAAAAAAAAAATGGGAGATCGTCAGAGATTCCTCTTTTCTTCGTCCTGACCGTTCGCTATAATTGCGTGATTCGAAAACGTGTATACGACGACGTGTCGATAATAAAGCGAATCGAACGATGTTGAGAAACCGTTACCGTCCGAACCCGAATGATGGGATTGTCGATTTTTTCGACGCTGAATTCGATCGGGAGGGACACGCTGTACCGGGACCGCATTAAGGTTTGTCAACACGCCTCCGGGCAGGCCGTACGTGCTGTATAGGGTGTCCGGTGTGTGTGTGTGAGATAAGTATTATTTATATACGCGAACGAATCGCGCGCCGTAAACGGACGGGGATGAAAAAAATAGTAAAGAGATCGGTGACAACGTCCGCGGGGGATCCAAAAAAAGAAAAAGGGTTGAAGATTTACTGCGAACGTGACCCGGTGACCCGGAGAGCGGCGGTGTTTTCCGTTGAATCGCGCGACGGACACACGTTATTCGTTCTTTCGCGCGTCGGTTAAAAATATTAACAGATTTATCGCCGTCCCGGGACGATGGGGGGTGTGTGGACGACGAAAGGGCGAGAGGAAAGCGGTGAAAAGGGATAAAAAAGGAAGGAAGGAGCCGAGAGAGAGATAGGGCAAACGGCGGGGTCGCGGTTTCGCACGAACGACGACGGGGCGTCGGGAAAGCGACGAGACGGGACGGGGTGTTTGGAAAAATCCCTCGCGGCGTCCGTCCCGTTTGGAGGATCGTCGCGCAAACGCGTGTTTCCACCGCAAGCCCCGCGTTCAACAAAACCCCCCCGGCGCCGTTTCCAAATTTTTCCGTTCGAGATGAGACGACGACGAATGTCCCGGCCGCTGTTGCGGGAACGTTTGTCGCCGGCAACAATTTTGAAAAGCGTAAACAATCGAAAATATGCGAACAGAAGCGAACCGAAAAATAACTCGTCGAACAGGCACTCGAGTCCGCTACAAGACTCGTCGTCAAAATTAATTAACGTGGTCGGCGACGTCGTCTTGCGTATCAACCGCGTGCGAATAACGGGCACCACCACCCCTAACACAGGGGTCGGTGGTCGCGGATTCGCGCTGACACGGCCGTCGAAATTTCGCGAATAACAAAAAAATGGCGTATTATTTTCGGGCGTTTTCGAACGTTTTTTAAGTCTCCGCTCTGAGTACCGCGTAAAAAATCCGTTCGATGCAGTACGCGAGTGAACACGGTCGACACACTTTTTTGCGAAACGGTATCTCTCGAAACGAGATTTTATCGCCCCAACGAATTCCCGAAGATGGCGTTTCCCCCAAGTCGTCGAAATCATTATTACGAAACATTCGATTTTAATCGATCGCGTCGATCGTGTGCGAAACATTCAAACTCAACTGAACGATAGTTTACGTAATAACAACACCACAAAGTGTCATCGCGGTAGACATAACGAAAATTACGACCCGCGGCTTTTGAAAATGATCATCTCTCGTACTTGATTGGGAAGTTTTTTTTTTTGCAAAGTGTAATTTGTCGCGAAAATCTTCTAGAACTTATCGGAAAAAACGTTTTCGGGAATCGGAGTTGTTTGGGAAAAAATCGTTTCGCGAATTCGTTGCGAAAAATCTCGTACGATCAATACGAAATATAAATGTTTTGTGCGATGACGATATACCAAATTGCCACCGCGAAACTAAACAGAAAACACGAGACTAACGATCCCCGTTCATTATGATTCGGTAGCGAGACGGTTAAAGCATACGGGTTTTCTCGATGCCCTGCAAAGGGTTGATTATTTCGAACGTTTGTGTGACCGGAACGAGTGAAAACAACAATACTAATATAGTGGTACAGTGCGAACTGCAGAAAACGAGATGACGGAACGAGAGATGATATTCTTTTAAAAACAGTATACTCTGCTTCGCTCGGAACGACAAACAGCATCGTTTAGGTAAGCAGCAGGAACAAAACAATAAAAACGAATAAAAGTTTCACCTACAAAAAAACAGAGCTCTCGGATGATACGTCGTATACATCCGACCGCCTTTTTGATACCTATTTTTTATTGTTGCGTCTTTTTGTGTACACAAAAAGTGAACGCGACGAACGGCCAAAAAGTTTCACGAGAGGGCCGCGGACAAACTCTCAGTATAGTAAGTTAGTCCTTTTCGTCCTTATTTTTGCCGTAGCTAATAATAGTAGTCTTTGACGACGCAAAAACAACCTTCTCTCGCCCGTTTGAATATTTCGTACAATACGAATCGTTCTGACGCCATCGCTTGATTTTTTTTTACTGACCCGGTTTGTGATTCCTCCCCCGACCAACGAAATCGCGTTTAAATGGTGGTAATTTTTTAGATTCAGAGTGTAGCGTAGAATGTATCGGTGGTTTTCACTTGATGTGTGGGGTTTTTTTTTTTTGCCACAATCGCGATAACTTCATCAACAACGCTCCGATTTTTAAACACCTAACGACAGGCGTACGGACGGTACTCTGAGGGCTCGTAGATTTAGGCGACGGAAAAAACTGAGGAAATAAACGTTAGAAATTACGGCATAAACGTGTTTTTGACGTAACGCCGGATTTGGACTTGTTGTGGCCAATAACGTACACCGACACAATAATGATCGGAGCAAGCTGAGAAACGTTTAGATAATATTTAAATTGGTAGGATCTGATGCGTATTTCTAGCCAAGTATAGAACTTTTAAATTTTTGGAAAACTTAACACACGAGATTTCCAACGTGTGAATACGCTAAACAATTTCGAAAGAACGTAGTCGCACGATTTTTATATTCACTTGTTTGAAGTTGACAGATTTTCGAAAATTGGTCCGTACCTTTGACTATTTTCGGGAAAAAACTCGTGACTCGCACTGATTTGTTAACTAAGATTTAAAAATAACTATTTATGGTATGTAAAACGAAATTTTCCATCTGAATAAAAAAAAAATCCGCCCTATAGATTCCGGAACGCGTACGAAAAAACCATTGAAAAACGGTGTTGTTTTGATTGTAACAATGAAATTACTACGCAACGTCGTGGTACTAAAAGCGTAATAACATAAATAAATGGTCCGAATGGTTTGAAATTTTCACACGTTATTTAAATTGATTGACTAAACTTTGTGACTAATTTCATTTCTATTCTCTTTATTTTCGTAAGATTTACAACTTCTGTATATAAACCCTTCCTAAACAGTGACCCCGCAAAGTATCAAACTACCCACGCTACCTAGAGTGATCCCGGCTTTTTTTTTTTGTTAAACTAATAAAATTTACAATATTCATACCTATAATCGACTTAAGTAAATCGACGTAAAAATATTAACGTTAATTATTAGTAAAGGAGTTCTAACTGTAGAGCTCTACTATCAATTAGAATCTGATTTAAAATCTAATTTTGTTGAAGCTATTTCGATACTCCGATAGGAATTTAGTGATTGATACATCAAGATTTCAAACGTCGCAACGTACTGTCGTTTACTCGCCGATTCGTTTTATACCGAACACATCCCTGTTGAGCTACAAACAATAGATAGATTCGCGGTCCCAAGATATCCTAAAAGACTCATTCAAAGTATCGTCTTCTCTTTTTTTTTTCGCCTGAACTTTTTGCACCGTTGTCGCAAAACACTCCAGTGCCTCTATGTTTGGATTCGCTTACGCTTACGTGCTACAATTGCTTTGCTGACGACTTAAAAACATAACGTTTTTGTTTTTGCGCGAACTCTTTTTTTTTTAATTTGTGAATGCGGCCCGAAAATGAATCAATTAGTATTTTGACGCTGATCGTTCGGCTTATAAAGATGAATTGTTAATATTGCAATAGTATAACGTACAGAATAATTATTTGTTTTTTTTCAGACTTACCGCTTCCGTGTGGATCGGATGGACGGCGAACAGGATTCCGGCCAGCAGCCCGTACTTGTGTTGCAGCCCGGCGACCGAAATGCACAGGCGGGAAAACAGTACGCTGCAGAGGCCGTGCAAGACCACGTTGACGACGTGAAACCACACGGGTTGGAGTCCGAACAGATAGTGGTTCAATCTGGAAGTATACGAAAATTAAAAACTCGAACGAACGAAATTCGGCTTTCGGATCGCATTATACACGTGCGCGGGTTTGAGGAGATAATGAATTCGACCGTATTCGAAGGCGTTTCGAAAAAAAACGATTCTGGGATAGCTCGGTCGTGTGTCTAGAGTATAACACGCGTCGTGGTAAAAACAGTGTTTAACAAAAAAAAATACCCCGCGAGAATTTTTCCTAACCTTTTACAACGCGCCTATCAAATCGATTTGGTACATAGTCGTTCTGAATCACCGGGGATTTTTTCCATTTTCGGCACACCGCTCGGAGAGTATATTACAGTGAAAACATCAAAAAAAATGCTTCGAATCGAACGAAATGCCGAAATCCCAACTCTTACGCGGTAAACGAAACGAGCACTACGCGAAAACGTCATTACGAACCTGAAAATTTCATAAGATTCGCCGTAAAATTTTCGACATTTTTTTCGGTGTGAAACTCAAGTGCGACCGGAGTCCTTTTAGAAAAGTTAGCGACTATGAAAATCGGAGCGTTCCTTCTGTACGAAAAGTTGTTGACAGAAGAAGACGATACAGATGCGCTCAGGATTTCAAAAAAAAGGCGTCTACGATACATTATGACTGTGCGTGATGAAAATAAAACGGTACAGTGTAAAGTACCCACGCAATCAATTGTTTTTGTGCCGCGATAAAGATGAAACTTCACGCTGAACCCAACGATGAGTTGTATCCGTTTTAAACGATTAAAAAAAAAAATACCTCAAACACGCGTAATACGCAAACGCATATCCGATTTCATTTAAAATCTATGTCGAATTCCGGTGTATTTTCTAAGTGTCTCAATCTTAACGCGACGGTACTTTGTACAATAACCATAGCCATTTGCGGCTTCGTTACACCGGGATTGCAACTGTGCATTGTTATGAAAACTAATTTTGAGCTTCCCGAAACGTACCTAACCTCAGGTTTCGCTCGCTTTCCATTACACACTA
>CM029357.1:46619622-46639916 GCA_017140985.1 Hormaphis cornu | reverse complement strand
TTTTTTTTTTTTTCTGTTTGTGTCGAAATTTTCAACTAATCAAACTAACCCGCAACAGAGTCCGCCGATCAAACGATCAGACGACTTGTCGTAGACAAGGTGTTTTAGGTCACAACGAACTTACCGTTTGAAACGAATTTTTTAAACGATTTTCCGTCGTTTATTTTTTATTTTTACACAACTATAGCGCGATGCGCGCGAGGATAATTCCTGTCACTAGATTACGGCACCTTGGATGCAGACTTAATTAACTACCATCAATCGCCCGGTGTAACGCGAAAACGAGCAAAACGCGTCCTCGGAGGGATCAAAGTGTTCCCGATACGACGGTAAATCATATTTGCGCGAGGGTGTTCTCGGTGACATTAATTATGTTTTAACGTGATCGCATGCCCCCCATCGACGAATATTTGGGATTAAAATTATTTAAAAAAAAGAACGTGTGCTGTACGGCTTTCAAAAATATATCCGTCGGATTCGAGAACTGAAAGTTTGAAACGAATTAAGTCTACGAGCGACGTTAAATAATCGATTTCGCGACACACGTGTGTGCTTGAACAACATACCGGATGCGACTGGTTTTAAATTGTCAAACGTTACATGATGCGTACGTGGCCTGTTATTACGATATAATACGTAAATATCGATATTCGTACTCGGCAACACCGTAATATTAATCGGTTTTACTCTCGAGCGTACACACACTGTATTATGATATAATCAACGTTTTTAAAAAAAAAAAACCGATTTCGAACGATCTGACGACTATTATAAATTTGCGAAAATACTTTAATATTACCGTACGGTTTACTCGCTCAGACGACGAACCATTACGCCGCAGATTCGGGAATCGACAAATAATCTAAATTGAAAATTCCGCACTCGCGTTGAATTTTCTCGTCAACATAAACGAACGAATTATAATTATTCGACCTGGTCAAAAAGCAATTAAAAATAATCATTGGTTTTTACGGCTTTTGCATACATTCAACTCGACGATCGCAGTACAGCTCTATAAGCTATTGGAACTGATTGACATAAGTGAAATGTTGTAAATAAAAGAGAAATATAGGTACAAAAAAAGAATACGAGAAAAAAAGAAAACACCGTAAAGAAACTAATGTTTTTTTTTACTACAGTAAGCCGGTACTAAAGTATACAAAAAATTATTAAAACATAAAATAATAATAAGCCGTTTACACCGCCACGGGGGTCGAATTTTCTGAAAAATCCTTTCTCGGCGCGCCCGCGCATAGCCCAAGGAACAAAATTTCGAGTCCCCGGCGGTGATGAGTGAACAGTGGTCTAAGTAACATCGAAAAAAAACGAAAATTTCAAACGGATATTTCGCCGTTTTTCAGTGCGCATTTCGCGTACGACGATAATACACAGTTTTTGGCGCGTAAACTTCCGGGCTGTCGATAATAATTATTTAATATACGACGCGGCGGACTGTGCGCTGTATTGTTTTCGGACGAGACGCGAATGTTCGCATACTTCAGTTGTCGGGTCGTGTACACGTTTTGTCGACGTGCACTTTCGAAAGTTCAATCGACGAACCGAGAGTTAGTTCGCCGCAAGTTTGAATCAAGTCTGAGGGCGGCGCGTGTTCCGCGAAACGCCGCCGGACCGACAATCACGAAGTCAGTCTCGCTCGCCCGTCGTTCAACGTATTATTATTACGACATTATATCGCCGTGAATGTTTTCCGAACGCGTCACACATCGTCACAACAGATGTTTAACGAATAGTTTTTTTTCGGATTCCGAGTGAAACGAAGAATGTACAGGCGGTTTTTTTTTCCAATTTCGTTACCACCACCGTAATCATGACGAATCCTTCGCGCTACGAAAGATTTTAACGTCGGTGACGACGACGGGCGCGTTAATAATAATTAATTAATTAAAATTATTATATAATTAAAATTAAAATATTAATTAATAATAAAATTACGGACGTTCGAATGAAATCAAAAAAGTTGCGCAGTAAAAAGAAAAAACCGAGCGAAAAAAAACGTTAAAAATCGCGGCAAACGCGTTTTCGACACGACCGATCCGGCTATTTTTCAGGCCACAACTTGCACGACAACAACAACGGTCGGAAAGACGGCGAAACTTTCGCGTGGTGCTAATGAAATCGGTATACGGTCCGACACGGATTTTAAGAAATTTGGAAAAAAACTCTGAGCTAAGTACAGGACTTGTTCGAAAATTTCAAATTTTTTTTTGTATTTTTCGTTCGATAGAAAATTTAATTTTCCACGGAAAGTTTTTCAAAACTTAACACAAGGTTTCCGACGTGTTAACGTGTATACGTGTGTTGATAAAAAATTTCACGATTTTCATGTTCAGTTGTTTAAAGTCGGAAAATTTATTACACCCGTGATTCGACTCGCTCAAATCTGTTAGTCAAGATTTGGAAACACGTTGTGCAAAAACAAAACTCGCTATCCTGATCCGCACCGTAGATTCCAAACGCGCGCTTTAAAAGTTTTGAAAAACGGTGTCATCTCGATTGTAACAATGAAATTACACAATGTTTTTTTCGAATTTCAGGAAAATTCTAAAAACAGAACATTCAATAACTCCGTGGTATTTGATATAATACGTTGGGTTTTTTTTCGGTATAGGTTTCAAAATCATTCTCTCGCGGTGATAAAAATGAGATTCTAAACAATTTTCAACCGTTTTCACTATCTACATTTAATCCTAACAAACGACCAATATTCTGTTGTTACGGCACAATTTTTATGGCTTAACTGAGCTCATTCAGAATCGTTTTTTTCGTAAACAACTTTCAATCGCTTACGGATTCAATACACAACTTCTATACGAACCTCCCGCGAAACAGTGACCCACGGCATCAAACTAAGCACGCGACCCGGAGGGATTCCGGGTTTTTTTTCAAACGTTTTTGTTGGGTCACTTTCTTGCCCGTCCGTTTGTTCGAGGGGGAATCTCGCAAGTCAATTTTGAACTAGTTCTCGTCATTCGAACGGGCCGAAATTCGGCATACGGCTGTTTGACGATACAATATAATGTGACAAAAACAAACAAAAAAATTTTGAGAAATCTAAGGGGCTCCGAGGGGCTAAGCCTCGCCCTATCGGAACGTCCCGTTGTCCTATGTCGAGCCGAAATTCGGCACACAACTTTGTTCATGCTGACAGTGCCAAAGTCAAAGCGAAAACTGTACGGGAACCCTGAGGGGCTCTAAAGGGCTTAGCTCTTTTAGCCCACTTCACGTTGTCCCGCGGGGTTCGGATTCGGCCAACACCTGCTTTGTTTATCGAATGAAAAAGTCAAAAAGTCAAAAAATTAAATTTTTTAATTCACCACGTTTTTGAAACGGACCGAAACAAACGGCACAAACTGTCCACCAGATACTATGGATACGATACGGTACGAAGAAGGGAATCTCATCGTGTGTTCCTTTACAAACGAAACAATAATAATTTGAACTTTAATTATTAAAAAAATATATTGTCGTGATTTAATTTTCAACAACGAGATCAATTATTTTGACTTTAAAAAAAAATGCGATTTTTAAAAATCAGACAGTATAAAAAAGTGCAAAATTTTGCTGACTGAAGTAAAATATTTTTTAGAGTATATTTTAGGGTCATCGATGGCCAGCCAGTTTTATTATTAACAGCTCTACAGGCCAACCGATACCGATTTGAGTGAAAAAAAATAAAAAAAATTATGGAATTATTCCCCTAAATAAAATTAATTTTATATAATACGCGACGTATTTTTCTAGTATTTCAACCTACAAAACGTTTTATGGTGACATTCTTTCGTATTGTATGTACAGTTGTACGCAGATAATGTCAACGTAAAGGTTAACTGCGGTCGTTTGCGAATTGCCCTCGGATACTCGCGTTTTGGTTAAACGTACACTTTTGTAAGTATAATTACTAACTAAGGTTTATGAAATTTGTTAATTTTCGTACGTTTTGCCGTCCACAAGAGGTATAAACGCGTACCGTTAATTAAAATCTACAAAAACGACACTCGAAATAATGACAACCACTCTGTTGTTTGGTTCGTTAATTTATTTTTTCGTCGAGGGTCTTTGACCAGTTAGCTATATATATATATCTTTTGTCGTCTAAACTTCATACCGTTCCGCCTTTGGCGCGCTTCGGTAAAAAATGTTTTAAAAAAGTAACCGAACAAAAAAAAAAAAAAATAATAACAATTAAAAAAAATTAATACGACGAAAAAATCGTAAAAACTCGTTTCGTGAGAAGGCGCGAGTTTTTAATTTGTTAACGTTCCGTTTTCATTTTAGATTCTGAGCGCGACGAAGTGTATCGGTTTTCACATAATGGGTGTTATTTTTACCAATCACGATAACCTCTTCGATAACGCCCCGATTTTGTACCTCTAACGATAGATATATATGGACACGCGGATGGTGCTTTGAAGGAGTTGTAGACCTAAATTAAAAAGTTACGATAAAAAAACTGAGCAAAAGTCAAGAGAAAAACGTTAAAAATTACGGCAAACGTGTTTTTCACATAATCTGTTTAGATTTTTAGCCATAACATCCGCAATAATGAACTTTCACAAAACATTTGAATTGATAGTATACACGTGTTATGTGAATTTCAAGAAAGTTTAAAAATTTCTGAGCCGAGGATAGAACATTGAAATTTTCTAAAATGTTGTAATTTTTGTTCGATGTAGAATTTAAGTTTTCACAAAAAAACTTTGAAAACTCAATACAAGGTTTCCAACATGTAAATAAATACACGTGCTATGAAAAAATTTCGAAAATCCGTGGTCACAGTTTTTATATTTAGTTGTTTAAAGATGGAAAGTTTTATCGAAAATCGGTCACACGTCTCACGTCTGCGATTTATTTTTGGATGAGAGTTCCTAACTCGCACAAATTCGTTATTTAAAATTTGAAAATTGCACAAGTAAAACGAAATTCGCCATCCGAATAAAAATAAATGCATTTTGTAGTGACTATGGTACGATCGAGAACCTTCGCGACGGGTAGGCAACACAAAATGCATATACGCGCGAATGTTCTCGATCTCTCCGTGAGAGAATGTTCTAGAACATCGATATAATATAAAACGGCGCGATGCAACCATAAAGAGAGTCAGTTCTCAGTTAGCTATCCAACAGTTAGTCGATTAGTGAGCCAGTAAAGTACACGTAGTGCATTAACATAATATTTTATAATTTTTAGTGTTTAAATAATAAAAACCGTCTACATTTTTTTTTTTTGTCAAGGTCACCAATTTTTAGTGGTTCACTTATTTATAAAAAATAAATAAATAAAAACACTAATAATTTAATAAGAAAAAAATGTAGACGGTTTTTATTTATTTATTTTTTATAAATACGTGAACCGCTAAACATTTCAAAAAAAATCTTTGTGAAAACGTATAAAAAAAAAAAAAGTGTTGAAAACCGTGTTATTTTGATTATAACAACGCACTCAGTTGTGCAACTGATGTTAAAAACGCCAATAACTCGAGATAACGGTTTGAAATTTTCCCACAAATTGATAAACGAAACTTTGCGATTGATTCCTTATTTTTTTTTATTCCTTATTTCCTTATTTTTTATTTTATTTATTCCTTATTTCCTATATTTCTCTATTTGGGTCACCTCTGCGACAAACCTTCCGAAACAGTGACACGCGGCGTCAAACCGCCCACGCGAGTTTGTTTTTTTCGTTCATTTAAACTTCATACCGTTCCGCCTGTGGCAAAAAAAACGTAAAAAAGTACGACCGAACGACGGAAAAAACGGAAAAACAATTAAAAATAAAATAATACCTACGGCAAAAAAAAAACGCGACAAGACAATCGAGTTTTACGACGTACAATACTGTTAACGTTCTGTTTTTATTTATTTTTTTTGTCGTTCCCTGAAAATTCGGTTTCGGTTTTAATCCCCAAAGTCCCCCGACGACGACGACGACGACTCGTTCGGAGAACGCGTCAACGGCGTTTATAAACGACTGTTGGGGATCGCACAGTCATTATCTCGCCAACGGTATTTATTGCCAGCTCCCCCAGTTCGTGTTCAATTATTCCGTAGCGCACGAAAACGATATGGAACGATAATTATTTTTATCACGAACACGGACGCACGTCGTGTTTCAATCGAACTTTTGGTAGGCATCGTAAAAAAAAAATATTTAAAATAATCATCCGACGGGCAGTATAGCGCGAAAATCATCATTCCCGGTTGACATCGATTGACATAATCGATAATCCGGCATGGACGCACCATCACTCGCAACGTGGTTCGATGCTGGATCACCGTTACGGACATGGAAATCGTACGTTAAAATCTGTGAGCAACGAGAAAAATCGCTTACGAAATTAACGATTCTGATGGGTAAACCGTAAAAAAAAACATTGTGCCGCGTAACGATAGGTAATTTACCATTTTCATTATAGATCGGCAAATCGCTCTGCGATACATTATAATTGTTACGATCAACAAAACGACGCAATTTTTCAATACGATATCAGAATCTACGAGGCGGATCGTTTTAACGTGTGCCGGATGGCAAATTTTGTTTTACACTTTGTTTTCAATGACAAATCAGTGTGACTCGGGAACTTTTTTCCCGAAAATGAATCACAACGCGTACGACCGATTTTCGAAAATTGTCGAAAACTACGTATTACACACGTAAATATTGTGACTACGGGTTTTCGAAAAATTTTTCAGTAGTACGTAATACGCGTTTGGACGCTCGTGTTGAATTTTCACAACTTTCTGTGGAAACTTTCGAACGATTTTGATAAGGCAGGACCGTCGAATTCGTTTGTTTTCCCGGCAGTTATCATCATTACGCAAAAGTTCGTTTACGTTTAGGTCGCAAAACAACATAGCGGCGGTTTAAAAACTCCGAAAAAACAAAATATTGGTTCGCGAAATTTCGGTTTACAGCCGATCATCTCGCGTTTTTATTATTATTTCGTCGTCGTACACACGTCGTTCCGGTGCACACAGGGTGGCAAATAATTACGCGTTAGCAGCACCGAGCTCGCTCAGAATCGTGTCGTCGCAGTATTTTTCGATTTTCGCAAATGTGTCGCTCCCATGACCGCCGCGGTGTTCTCTCGTACAGATCCGCCGCCAAACACCACAATGCGGCGGCGGGGTACGGACGCGCGCGCGAAGAATCGAAAATTATGACGCCTATAAAAAGTTTCCAAACCGCGTTCGTATAAATAATAATTTATAAAAAAAGAAAAAATAGGCGACAAAGAAGGTTAGGGGTTGCCGCCGCGGAGCCCATCCACCTCGACTTTTATCATTGTGTATTACAATGTGTATTTTATACGACGTTGTTTTTCACGGTAGAGAGAAGAACGCGCCGGCTAGCGAAAACAAAAGCTTTTCTTCGATCGAACAATACCGTACGTCGTATATACACACGGGGCTCGCGCAACATATCATTTCCCCGGTGAGTGGCGGCGCTTTTTGTTCGCCGTATAGAAGAAAAAAAGCCGCTGAAAAGGTGAAAAACACTCGGTGTCGAAACGACGAGTCTCTTCTTTTTGGCGTCAGAAAAAAGAAAAAAAAACACACAACCCGCTCGGTTACTGTTATCTTGAACCGGAGCTGTTCTTGCCGTTCTGCCGCAGCTGTCCGGACGAATCCGAAAAATCGAGCACCACGAAAATCTGTCCGGCCGTTCTCTGTCGAAATGGCGAGAACGGGCCGAACAGAATAGAATAGACAGCCGAATAGAATAGTCAATGTTGATTCCATCCACGTGAGATTGTCGCAGTAAACAAACGAAAACACAATAGGTTTTTCGTTTTTGATTTTTCAGACAGCCTTCACTGCGGCGCGACACGGACGGAACTGTTTAGTGCGTGATTTTGGACGTCCTTTTTTTACTTGCCGACGACTCTCTCCAGCCCGAAAGGGTCCAGCGCCGGTTCCTCCTTCGTCCTGCTGGTGGTTTCTCATCGTTGTCAACACCATCATCCACACGACGATTTTTATTCAGCTTGCTACTAGACCGACCAGGTCTTTAGCTCTTTAGCTGAACGAAAGCAGGCGAAAGTAAAGTTTCTAAAGGGACTACTGTCTATTCGTCCGATTCATTACACCCACTCAATTTCGAGGCGCCTCCGCGTCGAAACCGTTCTAGTTCCTTCTCACGTACCTACGGGTTCGAGCAATCGTACGAAAAGTGTCGACGTCGATGGTCCCCTGGTCTTTACGATTCGTCAATCTTTTTTTTCATTATTAATCCGCTTTAATGACTTGAAAAAATGTTTAACTAACCTTGTTTATCGTAAATTAAATTTTTTACACTCTGTTTCGAGTGTTATTGTGACTATGCGATTTGTATACATTTTCAAAAGGGTTTCGAAAACCCGTTTATCATTACAAAAATAAAATAATATATAAAAGTTTTTGAGTTTAAAATACACCGTCGTTTTCCCCGCGGTCGTTTTCACTCGGATTCGCTCGGTTTGTCCGTCGCGCAAAGTTTCGCCAAAGTTTCGACCGGAGAAATTTCCAATCGGTTTTTTTTTTCGGTCAAACGGTTTGGTTAAGTATACGATACTAGGCTCACGATGACCCTGAAGAAAAATTTCAACAACATTTAACACATTTTTTAGTCAGTGACAACAGTTTAAAAATCGAAATTTCGCATTTAGCAAGTTTAATGTTTTAGAAGTCTGTGCATTTAAAATGTACAATCTGTACGTCATATTGATGATACACGTGATATATACTGTTGTTGGCCAATTTTAAAAAATCAATTTTAGTTATTAGAGTTTTAAATCGACCTCGTTGTTGAACGTTAAATATCATTGACATTTTTTTTAATAATTAAAACTCAACGCGGGTATCGCGATTTTGTATCGCGACCGTTTTTCAAAACGGTTAATCATTCTTTCATTTGTAAATGAACTCGCCGCAAAGATAGACTACTGCTACAGTAACGGACGCGCTCTGACAGAATTCGATAGCAACTGATTATTTGATTCGTTTATGGTCATCCGATCGATCCGGTAGAGTTTCGAGAGAGAGGAAAAAGAAAAGTTTGTAATCGTTTATTTTTTTTTTTTCGGAAAAACGCTTTTTTTATCGAATAATCGTACACGAAAACGGCCGACGAGACTAAAACGGATACGTGTTATTAACTTTTATACTTGCCGAGGAATTCAGTTTGAAAAGGATCCGCACAACAAACGTATAGATCCGCGGCCGTTCGAGCTGATTGATAGTGGAAATATTTAGAGGGTTTCGGAATTTCGAGAAAAGCCGTGTCGGCCGTGCGCTCGCGGTGAACGTGTTACGCGTGGCACAGAGATATACCTGCCTAACCGATAATTGCGATGGGGCTCTGAGAAAACGACACTTTGGAAAAGTTCCAAATCGAAACGTTTACGTTGAAAAGGTTCGCCCGACATTATAGCTCACAATATATTTTTACTTTTTTTTGGTAATTTAAATGACTGTCGATTAACAACGACCCGCCCGACGGAATCGCCGTAGAAACTCAAAATTATCGAATACTTCACAATTTATAGTTGAAGTCCACAACATAATATTATGGTAAAATTTGCCGATAAAGTAAAACAAATGATTGTGATGGGGGAAAAAAAAACCAAAAGTATTCTTTGAAATTTATTTTACACGCGTTTCTTCGACATTTTCACTGTAAAAAAAAAATGTTTTCGTCCTAAGGTTAGTGCCGTGTCGAAATTAGCAGGATCGACCGGAATCGTTCGACCGTATCAACAGTTGGGTTCACCTAACCTAACCCGAATGAAAAATAAACATAATAATTTGTATATTATATAGTCCTTTGATAGGACATTTTTAAAATTTCACGAGTGTTTTTTTGGAGTTCGTACTCTGCGCATCAATTTTTCAATTTTGACCTATGAATTTGTTTTAAATAAAATTCTCGCACCGTTTCGATATTTTTTGATACTCGCAGCACGTGCAATTATTTTATTTTATTTTTTTTGTTCACCTGTAACCGCAGCAGAACCGTTTGAAAGCGAATTCGACTCCAGTGGTAGGTAAACAGAAATAAGTTCAATTGTTTCAAGAGTTTTTTTCCCACTCGATCGTATCCCTTCGAATTTCTTCTGTTTCGCCGGATTACGACGTGATTTCTCATCCGGCAACAAAGGTTGAACATTCCCAATGGTCATTTTTGTATCAATGGTTTATCATTATGACTATTTTCAACTGTTTCCAATACTTTTTTAATCCTAGCGCCTAACAAAAGACTAATAATAAATTCTATTGTTACGGCACAGTTTTTATTTGTTTATAACAGCTGAGCTCACTCGGAATCGTTATGTTCGCAGGCAATATACAATCGTAAACAATATGAAATACAATTTCTAACTAAATCTTCCAAAACCGACACCATCAAACTACCCACGCGACCTAAAGTTAGTTCGGATTTTTATATACTTGTCAAAAGTTGCCCGGTAAGTGTTTCGCATTGATTTATTCTATAATATAATGTGTCGACGAAATTGATCGCGAGTTCGTGGGTTCTCTACAAATGTATAGATTTGTAACGTACAATCTATTTTGTTCGCGATACTATCGCATGAATGAAGTCCTCTAAAATACTTTGCGCGAATAGAACGCTTGTTTGACTCAAAACATTCGGCGAAGCAAATAAATTTCAATTCTATATTTATATTCAATAAAAGATCGAAATGTTTTGTAAAACACCGAGTAGGTACCCACGTAAAAGTCGATACTAACACCGAACTGCCCGTATAACGCAGTGTGGCAGTATCAAATTATAACATAAATGTCGGGAAAAAAATATATGGGCCATTATCTTGGCGGAAAACATAAAATAATACACGTGTAAAAAACAAAAAAAAAAAACTATAACTGTATAGGTAGAAAAAAATTATTGGGTCGTAAATGTCATAGAAAAGTCATAAAATAAATATTTATTTGGTATTGTAAAAATGTGTGTGTGTAAATGGATGGGTCAAGCTCTTGCAAAGGGTATAGACGAACATCTTTTGTTTTTTTTTTTTTTCAATGTTTTTTTTTACATAATCGAGTAGTTTTAGATTCTGAGCGTCACTGAGGAATGAATCGTACTTACAATCGTGTTTTTTTTTTATAAACTCCGTTGGTATTTTGGTTGAAGCTTTTTCTTTTTTTGAAATTTTGCTTACTTTATGAGTTTTAACCCAAAAACAAAAAAAAAAAAATCGAGAATTTCACGGCAAAATAATTGAAACTTTCAGGTTTGTAATGAAGATTTTGTGTAGAAAGAGCTGTGCTCCGTTGAATACGACATTAATGTTGGGATTTCTGCTTTAAATTTTATATTAGCTATACGCAGCGTTTTTTGATATTTTCAGTATTTTCTGAGTCGTGTGCCGAAAACGACAAAAATAGCGAAGTTTATTGTAAACGTCCATTTTTTTTTTTTTTTTTATGGTTTTTGTTCAATAAAATTTTTTTTTCAAGCTTTACAATTTCAATGCAAGGTGTGTGACTGAAAATTTGCAAATAATTTTGCGTCTTTTTCTGTATTATTTCATCCGCAGATCTTATAAAATAACATTTAACCCACTTTCCGTTGTCCAATCGCGCTGAAATTTGGCAATTCGGAAACTCGCTCAGAATCGTTGATTTTTTTTTTTCGTAGGCAACGGTTTATCATTGCTTTCAGATACTAAACAATTCGTTTAAACCACAATTCCCAAACCGGTGACCCGCCCAAAGGGTGTAGTAGCTACTCTGTTTTTATACACTACGGATTTCGTACACCATTTTTTTAGTATTCTTAAAAGAAAATAAATAATTAAAATGTAATTCAAAACATTTTGATAGTTTGTCGAAAATTTCTATTGTTACCGCTAGTTTACTACGGCCATTGCAAGCGGAGTTATAACGATGGCTCGTAAACCAGTGTGCGCGTGAAGCAATGGAAAAATTGTTTCGTTTAAAATCGAGACAAAGTTTAAATATTTATAACATCGGCGGAACTCCGGTAAAATCAATACTCGTCTCGGAAACAGTTCGGTCGAATTTTGTTCAATCAAACACAAAATACGTCCATTCGAGGTTCTTATTCAAGTTATTTTTAGAAAAAATTACTGAGGTATTAACTACATTATTATTGTTATTGTTAATTTTCTTTTTGAGAAAATCCAGTTCTCATCACTAATCAGTGGCTATAGAAGTAAAATATAATTTCCAGAAGCTTAAGCTATGTTAGTTTCCGAGGTGTAATAAATTATTTAAATTTTATTTAAATAAAATTATTACACAGTTGGCGTGTTGAATCGCCCGTTTAGTTTGTATTTATTAAAAATATACACCTGTAGTACCTGCGTATCGTGCGGGTATACCTACCTGTGTCAATCGCGTGCGGACAGACACAATGTCTGGCATAAATTAGATTCGTATCTTGTAAGCCCGAAACGATTGAATGAGAAAAAATATTTAGAAAAAAAGAACTTACCACGGGTGCAGTGTAGTAGCGACTACGCTTTGGGCGGGTAATTGCTGGTTTCGCAATATTCCGGTTTATCCGAGTAGTAGTATTTGATATCCCCGAGAGCAATCATTGCGTTTGAAAAAAAAAAAACGATTCTGAGCGAATCTAGTCGAAATCCTGGGTGGAAATAAAAAATATTGTGGGCAATTGTAGGAATACACAAAAGTTTCAAAACGAAAAATGTATAATTTTTTACAACGACAGTTCGACGAATCTTTGGATTTGACGATTGGATTTGACGATTTCGCCATTTTTAGAAAACCGAAAGTCCCAACTTTTGTGTGAACGCAACGATCGGAGCATTCCTTCTACCCGAAAACGTCATTGCAAACCTGAACATTTTTCTCCGTAAAATTCACGATTTTTTTTTTTGGTTTTAGGGGTGAATTTAAAAAAAGAAGAAAAGCTTCAACCAGTGTACCACCGGAGTCCGCGAACCTTTTAGAAAAGTGGCCGACTTTCGGAATCGGAACATTATTTTCTATACAAAAAGTCGTTAACAAAAAAACAATACATTCCTCGCCGCCGCTCGTCGCTCGGGATCCAAACAATAATAAGACTAATAGGGAAAAACCACATTACAAGACGTTTTTTTTTCGTAAAAACGAACAAGTTTTTTGTTTTTACGACTGTATGTTTATTAAGAAAAAAAAAAAAATAAATAAAAATTGAGAACGCCTTCAAACTTCATCCGACGCGTCGAACTAAAAAAGGCGGTGGAAAAAAAGCGAATAAAAGGAAGAGAAGCCGAATTTAGTATGCGCATATTTTCTCCGAGGAATACGTAATATTACGGGCAAATCCCTAAACTTTAAAGAATATTGTAATCGGACAGTCTCTGCTCAATATTCCGTCCGAGTTTTCGGAAAATTTCGCCCAACGATAATACGCGTTTGTGTATAGACCCAGCGTAACAAAATTAATGTGAATATTTTATTTTATCGATATGAACTATCGCGCGTGTGTGTTTTTTTCTATTTTTATATTATTAAAATTCCTTAAGTCTCGGCGTGGAACCCAACATATTTTTCGCTCCGATATTATACAAATAAAAATTTGAACAAAGTATTGATATTTTTTTTACAAACAACCATTTTATGATCGTTTACTCGCTTCTTAGGGGTACTCCAGTATTATAATATTATTTTTTTATACTTTTTGCGAAACCATGCACGCTTCACGATAATAACCATTATCGTTGAGTAAAAATATACATTTACTTCATTCAAATGTAAAACAAAACTAGCTGGCTAGCCAAGAACACCGTTTCGTTTTTAACCTGTTTCAAAAACGAATAGGTTCCGTTAGTTCCAAAACAAAATTGGTTCATATTAGGATATGAACCAATTTTGTTTCGGCGCTTTTTGAAAAAAATCATCGAAAACCAACAAATTTATACAGAAAAATCATACGGATATATAACGTCGTTTTTATCCTCTGTGGCTGCAACAATACACCACACTGTGTTGAGTTGCAAACGACACGGTATGAATTAAGTAAACGCGTTCTACTAAAAAATATTAACTAAAAAAACAGACTTAAAATAAGCCGGAATCACTGTAGGTCGCGACTACGCATTCGATGGGTCACGAGTTTAGAAAACTTTGTGGTTTAAACGCATTGTTTAATATCTGAAAGCAACGATGAATCATTGCCTTCGAATATACGGTTCTGAGCGAGCTCAGTCGTCTAACATACGTCGTGGTAAAAACTAATTTAACAATAAAAACTTTTATCCGATCTGTGTCTTTCCTATTTTAGTATTGTGTGAAAGTGTTTCACCTTGGTCTGATCTCTATTTTGGATGTTATCATCACGAAAATCTAAATCAAAGTGTAAAATACACGTTCCCCATAATTATTTATACCCCCTTAGGAAATGCACGGCAACGAGTTTATCGACAAAATAACAACGTGGAATCGGCTAGAAATCAAAATTGTGTAAACCAATTTTCTAAAATTTTTAACCACGTATGTAAAACTATCTTGTTTAGATCGTATTAAAGTTTCGAGACTCGAACACAAACACTAAAAGTTATACGGAATAATAACTGCGTAAAAAATTCAAAAAGTTCCATAGCACCCTTAAAAATGATCAAAATCGATTGACGTTGCAGCAGTAAGCAAACTCATTGGGTGTTTCTTAACGACGTACAGAAATTTCGAAAATTTTGACGTTTTCGTTTTGGGCTCGTAACTCCAAAAATAATCGAAATTCCTAAAAACGTTAAAGTACCATTTCGGATCAGTTTCAGATTGAGCTACGTTAAGATCGGAGCATTACTAGAAAAAGCGATCATGAAAAAAAAACAGTACAATCTGAAAACCAAAAAAATCACCGGAAAGTATAAAACGATTAAACGGAAAGAGAAACGTCATCAATTTATTTCGCGCCGGCACCGGTCAACATAATATTGAAAAACTAATAAAAATTTTTAAACGAAAAAAAAACAAAAACGTTTTTCGTTCAATTATTTTTCCATTTTTTTAGTGTTTTTTTTTTCTTCAAAAGTCGAATACGTACAACCGAACACGTATCATGCATGACGTACACTGTCCACTCGACACCTGTAAACTCGACGTAAAGTTTTTTTTTACACTGCCGCTTATATCAAACATTTTCGAAAAAAAAAACGGAATGTTGCGTTTTTTACACAACTATCTTTATTTTGATTTTTTTTTTCGAAAAGAAAACTTTTCTTGTTTATCGCCGCGTACGAACTACGAAAAGTTTTTCCTGCCGAGTTATTCCGCCGGTACCGCGAAGTCATCGCCGCAACGGCGGCGGTGCGTCTTTATAAAAAAAAAACGCTGCGGAAACGTCCGGGGAGAACTATATCGTCACCACCACCGCATTATTATTTCGTCGTAAAATATATATAATAGTGACGACAGTAATTCGCGGCCAAAATCGGTCAGAAAGCCCGGGAAAAAAACGCGAATATTTTATTTTCTCGATTTTCGTCTTCGGCGCGAGTTTTTCTAAAGTTTTCCGAACGCGTTAACGTCATAATGTTGTTTTTCTCCCGGCGGAAATTCGCGCTAACGCGTCGCGAGTTCACCGAGCCGCGAATCGTACGTGTTATAACATTAATATAAGAATATATTCTTACTTTAAATCCGAACGCGGACGGCAGTTTCGACCAGGTTTTTTTTTATAAAGATCGAAGAACACGACGACACGTGCATTTTGTCTGTACGACGACGTTTTCTGTTTTACCGTCGACGGCTTTTCTCTGACGTTTCGATTTTCGAGGTCAGTACACAACCTCCTGCAACCCAAGAGCTCGTTGTTCGGTCGAAACCGTTTTTGAAATTTCGCCCGCTCTTCGGAGTTTAAAACCAAATCGCGAGTTTTACCTTTTCACGTTGGACACCTCGCGAGTGTTGGGATTTCGGCTTTTGTTCTATACGAAACACGTTTTTGATGATGGGTCTTTTCGAGAAATCAGTATTTATATCGTGTGCGCACCTACCCCGCGAACTATCGGATGGAAAAAAAACCATTTTACAGTCAATATAATACACAGCAACGATTGTTATTATTACTCAACTATCTCGTTACAGCATAGAACTGCGTTTTTAATACATTTTTTTCTGTTTGTTTGACACGAAACTATTTAGTATGTTATACATATTCGGTGTACACTGTAAACGATTCTTCGTGTGACAAACTGAAAACGATCGGTGGACAGATGGGGCAGCGATCGTATTGGTCTTACAATAATACGTAAAATGCTCTTTCGTGTCTTTTGGCGTGTTACGCCGGTCGACAAACTCGTCTTTCGAAAGTTTCAAACCCTTGCGGCGGACTCCAAAGGAAAACTGCAGTTCAACTCGAAAGTAACAAAACGATTTTTCAAAACATTTTTAGATTTCGAGAGCTGCAGCGAGGAGGAACGTATTGTTTTTACAATGAAAAATTTTTAAAGTCAGTAACTCCAATGAAAGGACTTTTTTTTTAAATTTCCCTTACTTTTTGAGTTACACTCTAAAAACCAAAAAAAAAAATTGGTAATTTTTCAGCGTTTTACGGCAAAAAGTATGAAACATTAAGATTTGTGATGAAGTTTTCGCTTGGAAGGAATGCTCCAAATTTTTAAAATCGATAACTTTTCCGAAAGGTTTATCGACTGCGGTGATACTTCGGTCTTAGAATTTTTTAAACTCTGCTTACTTTTTGAGTAATACCCCAAAACCAAAAACAAAGAATTTGAAATTTTCAGGTTGACGTTTTCGTGTAGAAACGGTGCTCCGATCTTCACTTTGAACTACACAAAAAGTCGAGATTTTGGCTTCAAATTATACAATTATTATTCCAAAAGAATTTTCGAATTTTACCGGTTTTGCGAGTGACAGTCCGAAAACACACATACTTATACTAAAAAGTCCGCCGGAGTGGCGAGTAATATTCGTCCGATCGAATTGAAACCGATACTACTACATTCGGTAAGCCATTACGCATTTTCACTAGTTATTAAAATTAGCATTAAAATAGTACGTTTGAACCACAATTTCCAAAACAGTTACCTACCCCGCCAAACTACCCACGCGACCTACACTGATCCCGGCTTTTTTTAGATTCCGAAGAATGTATATTCCGTTTTTACAATGATGTTTTTATTTCACGTGAACACTTTTTCGGGTAGCTCCGATTTTTAAAGCAACTTTTCTGTGGACTCCGGTGGTACATCGGTTTGAAATTTTTCTTAATTTTTGAGTTATACGACCAAAAACCAAAAAAAAAAAAAAATTGAAATGTTTCGGGTTTTCGTTGACGTTTTCGCGTAGAAGGAGCGCTCCGACCTTTACGTTGAATATCGCAAAAAAGTTCAAATTTTGCCATTCGACATTTGGTCTTAAATTTTTTTTTTTTTTGAGCTTTTGATATACCGGAGATCATCCGGTGTGTTCGGTGTTCAATCATACAGCTTACAGATCAAATACGATACATTAAAACTACGCTTTTCGAACGCAGTGACCCCCGCTCACGCTTATTTACTTTTTGTTTTATTTAAACATTTTTTGTTCGCAACACTGCAGAAACATGGTAGAGTCATTATGAAACGTGTACGGAATTTCGTTTCGAAATTAGCAATAATTTACCGGTAGAATAACGCGTATAGTACAATGATATTGTGCGTAAGCAGCAAACGCGATAAAACATCATTCGAACAGGGTGGCGTGAAAATATTATTACGACAAAAAAGATTCCCCGCGGAATTTCGGAACCGACAGAACGTATATTATCGTTATTGTCGTCGTGTGTATTCTGCCTAATGACACGGCGCAAAATAACGATATTCAGCTACAGCCCGGTTTCGTAGTTATTATTTTCGATCACTTAAAGCTTTTTAATTTAAATTATGTACACACGCTCGACCTAGGGGGTCAGAGAGACGGAATTAGAGATGATGACTGTTCGTATTTTTCAAAATCAATACTGTGTACGCGTTATTATAGTGGGTATGTTGCGTGCAACGTTACAAGTACCTAAATATTGTATGTAATATACAGAACGCGCATACGTTATCAAACATTAATCGAAAACGTATCGATTTATCATTATTATTGTTTCGCGACGATAGTTTTTGAAGTCGCGGCGGGTTCAAGCGTGTTGGAGTATTTTACTAAACTGCGAGTAAAAATAATCATTTCGTTCACGTAAAGCAATCGATATACATAATGTAGCATATGTGGAAAAAAAAATACTAATTTTACCAACATTTCTACGGGCGTATTGAATGGACGGTAAAGATTTTCTATATTATCCCGTTATCGGTTCAATAATGTTTGATAATTTAAGAATCTCTTTGAGCCTACTTTGAAGCACGCGCTTTGATTTAAGACGAATAACACTTAAAGCGCACAAAATACATAATATTTCCTTTCGTCGGCCGTATAAAAATCGTACACGCTAATAATTATTTTCATCGTAAAATCTATTTCGATCATAGAAAAACGAAATACGAGGGCTGACAATAAAGTAAGGTCTCCAACGTTGCAACTTTGCCGGATCACGCGCTAGGCGAAATCTGGCAACACCGCCGTGTTCCTCCTTGGTTCCCCCCATTACCACTTTGCTGCTGGGTGCGGCTTCCCCGACCGATCAGTCTTGGCCGAGCAGCCGTCAACGATGGAGGTACCGTCAGCGTCCAAGTGCGAATTGCGTTCTGTAATACGTTTTTTGAGTGCGAACACAGTAGTTGCGAACACAACTTCGGGTCCCGAAAGACAACACGAACCTGCAGGTGTATATTTTTTAGCACTCGAGTCGAATTTTGACGTTATAAATTTGCTACTGTAAATTTTCTTCCTAATCCACGAAATTCTTCCGAAAACAGTGTGTGATCTATTTGACGGTCGTAACTGTACCGTCTGTTACCCACTTGGTCAGCGGTCCGCAAAAGGAACAACTTTGGACAGTATGCGTGTATATCTATAGTTTTACAAAAATTTCCGCGTTCTTAAAGAAAAAAAAAACAACTTTTGTCACCAACGAACCGTAGTGAAAAAAGTAAAAATCAAAGAAAAATACTCAAATTTAATTCGGTTTTTATCATTTGACTACGACGTGAAAATCGTAAAACGTTTTTGTTTTTTTCGTTCGTTGTGCATAAAATATTTTACAACTTTGTTGCATAACGCTATTACCATATGTTTTTGTGCAATTTTATATACGAGTTAAATTGAATAGGTACCCGTACTACTTATATACAGAGTATAAAGTAGCTTTTTTTAAATATATTTTTACTTTTTAGCGTAACAATATGATTCGTAAGTCATAAATAAAACTATTTTAAAAATTATAATATCGACATAACACGTAATACACTATAGATATATACAAATATCCGGTACATTACTCTGCCGCGGTACGACAAAGACGATATTTTTTCGTTTTAAATTAATCGTAGCGTATCACAAGTAAATTTGTATTTTGTTTCGTAACGATTTCAATATAATTCGTATAATTTTTCATTTACCATTCGGTCGTATAATAAAGCAAGGTCGGAAAGAAATAATTGTTTTTGTATTCGATATTGCGAATTTCATCGACACAAAATTACGACGCAACTGTGTTTCGCATGGTAACGGTTAAGTTTTTGTCAATACTAACATTTATTCATTTTTCAAAAACCAACGAGGAGACGTTTAAAACAGCGAGTGCGATTGAAAATGTTGAAACTATTTATTCGCTCTCGATTATTACCGCCGAAATACGTCTGTATATAGGACCGAATGAATGGCGAAAAAGCGAAAAAAAATAACAATATTGAGTACGATGGAGAGAACTCTATCGGATGATATTATAACAAGTTCCGCCAACAGCGGTACAATTCGGCAGCGCTGTATTTCTTTCGTCAGAACGATTCACGTTGCTAACCTGTTTCTGGAAATTTTAAGTTTTTATAAAATCTGAACGACAACAGAATTAGGACTTTGTGAAAAAATTTCTATTTTCAGCGTTACATTTTTTTTCGATAGCGGTAAAATGTTTAAAACGTGTAACCATGTTTTTTCATTGTTCAAACATATCGTGTGAAAGTTTCCAATCTTTTCAATCGTTATTTTCATCAAAGTAACGGCCCAACAACAATATTGATTTTGTGAAAAATATATACATACGAATACGTCGGTCGTTGTTTATTCTGGTACTGTATAGCTTCCTCTGAGTTTCTGTTTTTTCTCTCGCGTTTAAATTTTTGAAAACTTAAAAAAAAAACGCCACAAGAGCTCTTTATCCGAAGTCGAAGCGAGTGCATGCAAAGCGTTTTCAAT
>CM029357.1:46522585-46570636 GCA_017140985.1 Hormaphis cornu | reverse complement strand
TGTTCTGGCAAACATTGTTGATGCTATCAACATTGTTCTGGCAAACATTGTTGATGCTATCAACATTGTTCTGGCAAACATTGTTGATGCTATCAACATTGTTCTGGCAAACATATCAACTTGATTTTTTCAAAAACCGCTTGACCGATTTCGATAAAAATTAATACAACACGCACAACACAATCGATTTAAACTCAAACAGTAAACTTGTTGAACCCTTATTAATGACATATTTAAATTGCAATTTGAACGGAGCACTTTCGAAAATTGGGACGTTTTTGTTTTTTGCTCATAACTCCAAAAACTATCAACATTTCAATAAACGCTTCAAATTAAGTACCGTCTCGGAACAATTATCTATCTTTTGAGACATCGTACGTTAAAGTCGAAGCATTTTTTCTACTTGAAATAGTGATCACAGAAATACAAAAAAAAAAAACATCATTGTGAACCAAAAGTAGGTCGGATTTGACCAAAAACGTTAAAAATCACGGCAAACGTGTTTTTTTTAATAATCTATTTAATTTTTTGGCCGTAACTTCCAAAATAATATACGGAACTCGCTGAAACTTTTACGATATTTACATAGATAAAATACAGGTTCGGTCTAAGTTTCAAGTGATTTTGAAATTTTTAAGCAACGTATAGATCTCGAAAATTTCCATTCTCTTTGTGGTTTTCGTCCGATATTAGATTTAATTTTCGAGAAAAAGTTTTGAAACACAAGGTTAAAAACAAGTATATACAAAAAGACACTGAAAAATGTCGAAAATCTAGTCACTTTTATTTTTTAGCCGTTTAAAGTTGGAAAACGGTCAAAAACCGGTCATAACCTTGACTTATTTTTAGAAAAAAATTTTTACCTCACACAAATTTGTTATTTAACAATTAAAATGAATATATATATGTTATGTAAAAAAAAAATGTTCTGTTTCATAAAAAAAAAAATTCAAAATAATCTGTCCAGTACAATCCAAACTCGTACAAAAAAAAAGCGTTTTGAAAACACTAGCGGTTGTAACAACGAAATCACTCATATCGTGCTAAAATCGTGTCGACTCCTCGAATAATGGTCCGAACGGTTTGAAATTTACACGCGTCGTTCGAATTAAAATTATTCTTTGCCGGTGGACGCGTGGATTTTTGTAATTTTCCGACCGTATGTTAAACTCGGTATTTTCCAGGACACTCGCTCGGGATCGTAATTTTCGAAGGCGATGCCGTTCAAACGGCGAATTCTATTTCGATTTTCAGCTGTGCACCTTTTTCAGCTAGGTACCTGCCATATGATTTTTCCAGGTTCGCTGTATTGCGTACGGATAATAACATATTATGTTATTAACGAACGAATTCTCCTGCGCAGGTAGGCATATTGTGTGCGTATATTTACGCGAAAACCGGGGCAACATACGCGCGGTGTGTACGACATTATCATAACAGATGCGCGAAAACCGCAGGATATGCGATCGTCAAATATTTATACGCCGCCTCGACCTTTTCGGTGTGGGTGGCAACGCGAGGTGGAAATTCTCGACAAAAAAATCCTCTCAACCGTTTGCACGTGACGATTAAACCTGATTTTCTAGACGAGTTTTGAAAAATAAAAAATAATGGATCATTGATGTCCGAAATTCGTTAAATGATAGTTCAGCGTCACCACGTCAGTTGCGGAGTGATCCGATTTGTGGATTTTTTTTTTTCAGTTGAAATTAAAACTTTAAGTTGAAAATAATTCGTACACGTTTTCTATAGTCAGTTCCAATGTCATCTCCGATTAGGTGCCAACAGAAACGGTTTGAATGATACATACGATTATTTTAGTTTAATCCATCCGTATTTAAAAATATTGACTCTAAAACTTTTCAACTGTTCCTTAAATTAGTCACCTACCTATTGAATATTCGCGTCGTGCGAAACTGTCAATATTTGTTTTTAATTAAATTCTACAAACAAATGTTACCGGTTTATTCAATAAAGGAAGACCGACGGCTAACTTTGGTGCGAAACTTTGGTGCAAAAGAAAAAAAGAATCTGTTAAAAAAACTTGATCAATACGTTATTTTGCTTGTCACTTGTCGGAGATTTAATTACTGATCCGCAAAATTGTGATAACTCCACAGTTAAATTATATTTTCATAATTTCTTTTAATCCAGATGCATATTATAACTGATGAAAGAATAATGCGAAATCGTATGGTTTATTGAAACGAAAAAAAAAAAATATTAATTCTCAGAAGACGTCCGCCGAGTGCCTTCATATACGACGCTGTCATTAAATGTTTTTATGTTATCGAATATCTCAAATATTCATACTTACCAGATTGAAACGTCTGATTAAAAAAAAAAAAAAAAACACACGTGATATATTGTACGAAAAATACGTTTCGTATAATCTTACCGAGAATCAAAAACTAAACTACAAAAGAATTTTTAAAACGTTTGACTTCAAGACAAAATATACACGGAAAACAGAGAGCTGACGTTGCGTCGTGTGATTTTTGCTCTTGTTTCGGAGAACATCGCGAGACACGAATGGTGTACGTACAAAGACAGCTACGATTAAATATAATATAGACGATGGTACAACGCAGTTCAAAAACACATTTATTTAATCTTTATATTTAAAACCATCAGAGTTATTATATTAGCAATAAATAACGTTTAGTTTTTTAGTTCACAGTTCTAACGGACGTTCATTTTGTAAAAAATTTTCTCAACCACACATTTCTTCTTTTATCGAGTAAAAACCAAAAATTATCAATGAACGTGAACAATCGTTCAATGGATTTTGAAATAATTACAATCATCTACAATAACTGTATTTTTTTATAACAAAAAATACAAATTTTCCTCGTTAAAATTTTCAACCGGTTATAGACCTCGAGCTCTATTATTATTGCATAGTTTTTTTTTTTTTTTTACATAATATTTAAAATCCAAAATTTTCTACGAGATTTTATTTTTACGAATAATTTGATTCAATCAGACTTTTAAACGTATATATTTAATGACAAAACGCATTACGAACTTACCGATTCCTGGTCTAACGCATTCAGTCATAACTCAACGAGTCTAATACAATAATAATCAAGTAACCAAATGAAAAATAAATAAAACGTGCACGTCATACACTTTGTATTTATAAATTAAATTAAACTACTATAGTGTTCGCTTAAATGTTTTTTTTTTACAAAATGTTTAAAATTACGAAAAAAAAAACCCCTCGTAAAGGTTTTATACTTTCCAGTCCTGTGTTGGGTCGATTAACGAGTGGAATTCAGCAGTTACCAACAGTTTTTATTGCTAGAAGTCGGCGACTGGTACGGAGGTATATTAATCTTCACTTCTTGTTTCTATCACCTCGAAAGTGTTGGAAAAAAAACCGAAAAAACTACTTTTTACGACGAACTCAACAAACAATAACAATAAACAAAAAACTACTCAAGATGATCTCGTATTACATTAAAAAAATCACCCGAGTGATAATAGTATATTATTAGCACTCAAGTACGTAAAATATTACAAATAATAATAAAATTTAATAAAAAAAAAAAAACTAAATTTGATCTTCACTGTTATAGTCTACGTAATTTCAGTATTATAAAAATCAGTTATGTGTACGTTCATTATAACACTATGTTCTCAGTATAATTTCCGATTTAGGTAATCGAGCAAGTATTACGAACTAAAATAAAAAAATCGTCATCGTGATATGTATATTGTACTTGGTTTAGCTTTAAATTGTACAACGCAACAATTATAAGTATGGTAAGATATCTAAATTTAGTATCTGCACTGTTCAATAACGAAATATAACATTTTTCCTTAAAAGGTTTAAATACATTTTATACTTGTAAAAGTGCTTAAAACTACCTGGAAACATTTCAATAAGTCCTTAAAATTCTTTTACGAATCCTTTTACAATAAAAATATTACGCTGTTCAACGGTTCGTTCTAAATTAGAATACTGTTCGACTCTGTGGTGACCATTTTACAAGGGTCAAAAATTAAAACTTGACGCAGTTCAAAATCGTTTCTACCGGTATTTCTTGTGTTATACGTGTAAAATTGAAAGAACGAAGCGTTTATCCTGTGAACCGACTTTAGGATTTCTCAACCCTTTAAGTATAAGACGGGATGAGTTCGATTCGTGTTTTTTTTTTGTTCAAACCATTACATAAACTATAGGAAGTAGATCGTCCTGATATCTTAAGCGAATTCAATTTTTTAATGCCGTCTCGTAGGCGTTAAAAATGTCGGTATACGTGTGAAATAAATATTCAATTCAATTCTCCGATGGAAGTATCAAATAACGTAATTATTGATCCATTCGCGTCTCCTTCGATCGAAAGTGTCAAAACCTGTTCAAACGGTAGTAAGTTTCGCATAAGAATCCCGTTAATCCTCTAAACAGTGTCTGTCGGTAATACGCCTTTGTTATATATTTCGTACTTGGTTTATTATATGCACACGCCTGTGTTTTTATTGTACGCGTCGGGGCTCTTGGCCCGTTGTTAATAACTGGTTATTATTTCTTCGGACGTTTGAAAAAAGTTAATTATTTCGTTTTTAGATCGCGACTGAGAAAAAAAATCAATGTTTTGCGCATTGTCTTCCGGAGTACACTGTTACAAGTGTAACAGCAGCGTTAAGATCGGAGTGATTATTCGAAACGGTGTCTGGTGGAGAAAAAAAAACCTTTATTTATCGTACGCACGCTCGTTTATTATCAGAGTTGTAAGATGTCGCACCTTCTTGCCGTTCGCGTAAACTTTTACGAATTAATATAAAAATGTTAGGTACCGTTCTCCGGGGAACGTTTTTTGACGTGCGAGAATGATGCGACGCGCTTAATAAAAAAATTTTCGACGGCGCGTTTTGACGTCCCCCGGGTAGGAATTCTATTATACGCGAACGGCGAAAAACCTATGAACGCGAACAAAGGCCGGTAGTTCATTTTCGTTTATCCCGCGATCGGAAATCCTCGAATTCCGCACCACGACGATAAATTCACTTTGTCAACGCATAGTTTCCGATAGTAATAATTAGAAAACTCGCGAACACGAGTTTTCGCGAAGTTTCTGTTGATTTATCGGCGGCGTCCTTCGGGTCGAAAAAAAAAAAAGGTTAAAAAACGATCCGAGCGGACGGAAAATAAAACGTATTATCATATAAACCGGACTGAAAAACAAAAAGTAGTCACCCCGAGACCCGGAGACGAGTCGTCGCCGCGGCGGGGTGCGGGTAGAACGGACGACTTAGGTTTATCGAATTAACGTTATTTTACTCGCGTAACGACTGTATCCGCCCGCGGCTAGGTTCGTTTATTAATATACACCGATTTGTTTTCTCTTTCATTGAGTGAATTTTCACTCAATTTGATTCGTCTCAGTGGACTGAACGACGTTTTTCGACGTATTGCGCGTATCGTTTACGCTCGGGTCGTGCTGATACGAGATATTCCGAATTCGGCGAACAACGCGATTTTGGTCGTCGATCTAAAAATATTCGAAAACGCTCTATAATACTCGTATAATAGGGCCGTTTTTTATTTTCCCGGGGTTCACTAATATCGATTGTGCTTGAAATCCCTCCGCCCATTATTTTCGAAATTGAAAATCCAGAAATTTTGACGCCGAACTTGATCCGGAACCGCGTTCGCTGCTGTAACGTGGAGAAGCACAACATTTAAAACACGCGTGACTTTCAAGTGATTGCTCGTTTTTCTCCAAGGAAAAATATCTCACTAATACGAAGTTTACGGGAATCAATTTGAGGAAAAATACATACGCGTGTACACGATCCTGATGCGAACAAAAGCGCAGGTAATGTGAGAAAGTTTTAAAGTGCACTCCGTGTATAAATTAATTAATTAATAAACGGTCGTACATTGTGTTTAGCGGTTACAATAATTGCGTCTTTTCTTAAATACGTATTTTCACGTAGCGTTTCGGATTTTTTTGGTTGAAGTGAAAAAAATGTTGAACTTGACCAAGTAGAAACGACTTAGAATGGCCGATATATTTATTTATTTTTTTTTTTCAACTCTTTTCTTCGAGTACCTACATTTATGTTTATTTTACGCGTTATAATAATTTTTCAGTCAAAATTAAACGCTTTTAGTGCGGAACACTCGTGTTTTTTCTACCATTTTTTCGATAAAAATGAGAGAAAAAATTCAATTGACCCGGAAAAAAATTACTCACATAAAATGACTCGTACATACCTATGTATATATATATATATATTTCCTCAAAAGTGTCACTAATTCCAGTGAAACTCACACAAGTAGGTTTTTTTTTTGAAAATCAGCTCGTCTAGTATAAAAAAAAAAATACGTAACGATACAAACGACATCACGTGTATTTTAAACTTTTCCACGTTGCAGCGAACGGTTTGGATCAAGTTAGAAAGTACTAACTGGTGTTAAAATTTTTGTTTTTTTCATTAGAAACTAATGAGGGGGCACAATTGATGTTCAAACATCGTAGCCCTAATGTATGTAGATTCAAAACGAGCGGTTTTCATCGTGTTCTAGCTGAACAGCTGTGATAGCAAAAAGGTTGGTTGTTTTTTTACAGAGTAAAAATAATATTTTGTGTTTGTTCAATTTTCAACCATAGAATGAGACGGTTCCATGTACGTAATTGAAAACATTAAAAGATTGGCCGAGTTATAATGATAATAATCAATGCATATTATATTTATAATTTTCTACGCTTTTGGTGTGTACCTATAGGTATAGTAGATTAAAAAAAAAAATTCTTTACAGTTATGACTTTTGTGTTTCACAATCACTGTTATTTGACTATCCTTATTGGATTACACAATAGTAACTCCGAGTTTGATTTGGGTTCGTTCCCTTGGCTGAAATTCATATATTCATCGAATATTGATCAGTTGTCGTTAGCACACTATTCACTAGGTGTGTCAATGACGACGGTTGAAATTACACGGTTTGGACAAGATGACAAACGCATTTCCGACTACTTGGTTGAAGTTGGAATACGTAAAGCAAAACATTCAAAATATATCAATCAGTCATCTCCCGCGTAGCTCCTGTTTCAGATATTTGTATAATATATTATGGTTAATTGACGGTTAATTCGTCAAACAAAAAAATAATGACGTTTAAATAGATACCTTCGGTAAATGATTATTATAGTAAATAATTATCCTGCAGCTTACCGATTCCAAAATATTTTTTTTTTAAATTTTATTACGGTCGGGCGGTGATGGTATATTGGAATTTTATAAACATTTTACTTTAAATTCGGTACGAGATAAAATTTGATTGTTTTGCGTTTCAGCATCAGTTTACAGCGCTTTTATAACTGATTTGGCGAATTTTCACTATAACACACGCGACAGAATTGTACAGTAATGTCAAGTAATTTTTTTCCTTACAATATGTTTATATTTACCGGCTGCTTCTATGGTGGCATTATTTTTTTATCGCAATTTAAACGACAGAGACAATATGATCGTTGGAAATGCGTCTATGACCCCTGAAAGTGTACCGTCCGTGTTCTCGTATACCCATCGTCAGAGGCACTGACGTTAAAAACCATCGAAGCACTATCGAAGAAGTTATCGTGATTACATATAGTAATTACGTATAGTTCTTCTAACCTAATTTAGGATTTGATAAATAGGAATTTAAGTTACCCTCGTACACATTGTAGCTCAAACGCGGCGCAATATTTTCAGACCATATTTTCCAGATTTGTCATAATTTTTATCATTGGAAATAATTGTATCCAATCCACCGCTGTACGGTCGACAATGTCGGTCAAACGAGATCGATCCTCGGCGCCTACAATATTGCAAACCTGAAAATTCGAAGAATTTTTTGCCGTAAAATTTTCAAATATTTTTCGGCTTTTTTTGAGTGTATAACTCAAAAGTAAGCGAAATTTCAAAAAAAAAAAAAAACTTGGACCAAGTATCACCGGAGTTCACAGACCTTGGTATCAAAAAAGTTACCGACTTTAAAATTCGGAACATTCCTTCTGTCCGAAAAAGTGTTCACAGAAAAACAAAAATATATATATATATCATCGTATACACAATGCGTTCTTTGCTGCTTTCAGAATCAAAAAAAATGAAAAAATATTCATCGTTTAACGTGATTTTTCTTTTCGTGTTCTCTGTGAGGCAGACTTCCGTTCTATTTTCTTTTCACACGGGAAATTAAGTATGTGTATATGTGCATCGAACTGGTTTGCCTTTGGGGAGAAATTGTCTATTCGCGCGGAAACGCGTATATAAATGGTATTATAATCTGAAGAATTGAACGTGTATTCCGATTGCTTCGATTGCTCGCCTTTGACGGTTGATTCGCTCGACGAGTCCCCCGGGGCCACAGAGCTAATAACAAGAATAAATAAACAAAAGCGGTAGAGCTCTCTGGAAGAGATTTTGCGATTTTACTTTGGGATCCGATCACGTGGAAACCGTCACCGTGACAGAAAAAAAAATATTCAAATTTCGTGTTTTCTGAGTGAAACGAATGTATCGGTTTTCATATGATGTGTGTTTTTTTTTTACTTTATTTTTTTACCACTATGTAATCACGATAACTTCTTCAATAATGCTGCGATTCTTAACATCAGTACCTCTAACGATAAGTATATGGACACGGATGGTACTTTGATGGGTCATAGACTTAAGCGTCTTCAAATTTAAAAATTTAAAATCAAAAAACTAAGCAAAAAACGTTAAAAATTACAGCAAATGTGTTTTTCACATAATCTATTTAGATGTTCCTAGCCATGACATCAACAATAATAAGTGAAATAAGCTAAAAATTTCACATAGCATTAAAATTGGTAAGATACAGGACTGATACAAATTAAAAAAATTTCCAAAACTATCTGAGCTAAATAAAGAACTATGAAATTTTCGAAATTTTTTGTTCAATACAAATTTTTAATCGCCACAAAAAGTTTTTAAAATTTAATACAAGATTCTAAACATGTAAACACATATGATACCAAATAATTTCGAAATTCTGTAGTCACAATTTTTATATTTAGTTATTTGAAGTTGGAAAACTTTCAAAATCTGGTCATATCTGTGATTTGTTTTTGGAAAAAAATTCGTAACTCACACAAATTTGTTATTTTAGATTTCAGAATTAAACATGTTATGTAAAACATAATTCGCTATCTGAATATCGTAGTGTTTCGAAAAAATCCGCCGAGTTAGATTCTGAAAGCGTATAAAAAAAAGTATTGAAAAACGGTGTTATTTTGATTATAACAATGATATTACGCACTGTAATTTGATACTATTCGTTTGGTTCTTTTTTTTTTATTTATTTTTAAATTATTATCTCATGATGATGAAATTAAGATTTCTTAAACGATTTTTAACTGTTTTCACTACTTTTAATTCTATCGCCTAACAAAAGACCAATAATAAATTCCATTGTTACGACACGGTTTCTATAGTTTAACGCCTGAGCTCACTCAGAATCGTCATTTTCGTAAGCAACTTTCAATTGCTTACAGGTTTAGTAAACGACTTCTGTATGAACCTTCCGAAATAGTAACCCGCAGCATAAAAACTATCCACGTGACCTAGAGAGTGATTCCGGCTTTTTATTTTTTGCTCTCCGCCGTCGTATAGGGGAAAAAAATGATTATAGAATACGAGAACGGTTGAGTTTCTTCGCTTAAACGACCGCAGTAAACGCCCGAATTTAAACCCGCAAAAGATTGTTTTTGCCCAGTATACAACATAGATCCAATAGTTGCAGTGCACTGTCAAAAAAAAAATATTTTAAACGTACGTGCGTGAATTTTTTTTTACGATTAATATCAAACACAAAACCAACACGGCGATTGTTTGGAGAGAAAAAAGAGTAACAACGGTGCAAAACGAAAAAAGATCCTATTTTTACTGTTTTCTTTCGCACTTCAATTTCGTTTGAAATTTTTCGAGAAAAAGTCGTACTTCAGATTTTTTTAAATAAACTATTGTACGCACATAATCTACTTAGTTTGTGTGGTGTTTCGCAGCGGAAAATCGTTATTCAACTTTTATTTTTTACTTTTTTTACAGATAATTATTATAATCTCAAAGAGGAATTACGAGGGTTAATACTTTTTTTTTTACATTTATGAATTGTTGATGAGTTAGTTATTTTCATCGGTTAATACCTAGAATTATTTAATTTTATTTTCAACAATCGATAGTTCTGTGATTCATCGCGTACTAACAGTCTTATTATAACGAAGCAATAACAAAATATTGTACGTCGGATTTTACGTTTCCCGTAAAACGTTTGTATTTGTGGAGAAGAATGTTGCGTGAACATAAAACATATTAAACGATAAAATATTTTAATAACTCGATTTATATTAAATGTTATAAGAGTAAGTATTATTTTTCATCGTCTTTAAATAACATGACTTTTGCTAAAATAATTTGAATTCGAAATTTAAGAAGACTTTTAGTTTTCAAACTAATTAATTCATCGTAATGATTATATTCTATGTAATGAAAGGTACAATAATATTATTCTAGTTTTTAAAAAATTATGGATGTTACATATTATACGGAAAGACATTATATTTTGTTATGCAGGTTCCTGATAGGCTCAATAATTTTTTCTTAATTTAATATGATCGTAATAAATATTTGAATAAAAAAATGCAACGATTACTCAGCACGAACACTTATTTTTGGTAATTATTTAAATTCTAAAGAAAATTGAACTTCATTTTTGTTTGAGTTTCGAGTAAAAAATACTTATCAAGATTATAGTTTATATACCTAACTAATTTCAACTTTGTTTTTTAGCCGAACATTAATTTGTATTCTGTTTACTGTTTTCGCATGTAAGTACATAAATCAAAACGACAGAAATTACAAAACTAATATTATGCTTATCTGCTATGAATGTTTTTGTTTACATTATACAATTTTATTCAAACAGGTATTTAATATTGTAATGATTTTTTTATTACAAAAATCATTTAAGATTGTTCTTTATAGTCTGATCAATACAATAATTCAATAAATTTGTTTGTTAAAGTAACTTTTTTAATAATTTTTTGTACAATAATCAGTGGACGGTCTATTTAAACATCATGCAAACTGATTATTTTTATCAAAAAATTATTAGCCGTTTTAAAATATTTCTATTGAAAGCGATGAACGTTTTTTTTTTCTTTTAAACAAGTTTAATAGACGTTTATTGAACGACTGTCTTTTAGCGACGCGGTATTTTTAACTTATTTATTGCATTATAAAAGCGAGAAAACATTTCCCGACAGTTTAACTAAAACTTACTCCTACGAATTGCTGATTAATTCCTTTAAATAAATATTTTTATAAACTATTAAAACATAATGTTTACCGCTTTTACTAATTTGTGCTGCAACGACACAAGGGCATGAAAAATATTTCACGACGATTAAAAATGTCTTTCTTCACTTTTTCAACGAGTTTCTAACAAAATCTCCCGTTTATTATTATAACAGCATCGACGACAAAACGCTGAGTAAGGATTAAATCGGTTATCCTACTATTATTATTTTTTTTTTCCTCATTTCATGATAAAACGAACATACGGACTATCGTAATAATAATAGTCCCATAATTTCGTCATCGAACAAAGTTGAAGTGACGTTTTTATACTGACTTAACGTAAAATCACTTTTTATATCCGAACCGTCTGGATTTAGTTTTTTCGCTTACTCTTGAAAAAAATCTACAGTACTTGCTATACCGCGCGATATTTTCATAATGATAGACCGATAAAACAAACTGTGCCAACATAATATTTTTGTTGTAATGTTGATTTTTAGATTCTGCGAGTGGAGCGAATATAAAGACAGTATGATGTGTGTGTGTTTTTTTTTTCACTATGAAACCACAAAAACTTCTTCAATAATGCCCCGATTTTCAGAGTCCGTACCTTATTTAAAAATTATTAGTATAACTCTTCGTAAAAAAATTAAAAAGTTACAATCAAGAAACTAAGGAGAAAACGTTAAAAATTACGACGTGTTTTCGACATAATCGATTTGTATTTTTGGCCATAACTTCCGCAATAATGATCGTAATAAGGTGAAACATTCACGTGATACTAAAATTGATAATGTACAGGTCTGACACGAGTTTCGAAAGATTTTGAACATTTTTGAGCTAAGTGTAAAAATTAGAAATTTAAAAAAAAAAAAATTTTGTGATTTTTCTTCGATAAAAATTTAATTTTTCACAAAACATTTTGAAGCTTTAACACGAGGTTACCAACATGTAAACACGCATGATACTAAAAAATTTCGAAAATTCGTGACTCGCACTAATTTGTTATTTAAGGTTTCAAAAAAATCCGCACAGTAGATTCGGAAAGGGTATAAAAAAATATTGAAAAACCGTGTAGTATTTTGATTATAACAATGAAATTACGCATTGTTTTACAATTAATTCTAAAATCGTAATAACTCTTCAAAAACAAACCAAACAGTTTTTGATTTTCACACGTTATTGAAATTAATATTCTCTACGTTTCTCTACCTACGTGGGTACACCTTTCGAAATTCTAGGCCATTTTTAGGAAATTTCTAATAATAAAAATTCAATTACTTAGTGGAATTTGTTATATGTATTATTTTTTGACATAAGTTTTAAAATTATTTTATTCTCATGATGATAAAACTAAGGTTCTAAACAATTATGAAAATGTTAAACTGTTGTCACTACTTTTAATTCTAGCGCCTAGTGGTGAAAGACCAATTATAAATTCTATCATCGCGGCACAATTTTTATAGTTTAACTGAGCTCATTCAGAATCGTTATTTTTGTAAGCAATTTACAATCGCTTACAATTATAATATATGATTTCTAATTGAACCTTTCAAAATAGTGACCCACATCATCAAACTACCCACGCGACCTTGAACGATCCCGATTTTTTTAATTTTTTTTAATTTAGGTATCCTTCAAAAACGATTTTTTTTTTTTTTTTACGATGCTATTTACTACAAATATACGTAATCAAACGAAAAGGTGATATTCAGCCTAAAAACACAATCAGACGTTATGATTAATTTGCCTGCAATACACCGTGTATACTGTCATCATGCGAGTAAATATTATTTTTATTATAATTAATATTATATTTGATAGACAAAAACGTTCAGTCAAATGAGTAATATTTGTCTCATGAATAGTGATTATTCATATATCTACTCAATGAAGTGGGAGAACGGTTCTAAATGATTATTGTTTCAAGGAATGATTTATTTAAATCAAAACCGACTAAAAAAAATGCATTAAAAAAAATTACCTAGTAAAAAAAAAAAAAAGACAAACTGCGTTGTTAACAATTGTTATAACTTGATATTTACAAAACTATGTAAACAATAGGTACATTTGTATCTGTAACGCTAAATCATAAATCTTTAATGTTATAAAGAACTTGAAAATGTTTAATTTGTAAGAAGCCGTTATAATCATTGCAATTAATTATACGACGTGCACAAGTAACTCATTGTTTTCTCTAATATATTTAATTATTTTCGATTTTGTCAGGTCATATAATAAAATATATATCTAATTCCCGATGACACTTAATTGTTTATCCTAATATTATACTTGCTGTAAAATAATAATACCGTTACTTTGAAAGCGGTATACGTGCAGAATTACATTAATTTAATCGTTCAAACAGTTTCAAGTGTTTTTTTGTTTTTGTGACATTTAATTAATATCGTTATACGAGCAAAGTTTTAAACAATTTATCGTCCCGCGTGTTCGGCTTAAGGATCAAAATGTACACTCCGAAGGAAAACAACAAAGTCCTTTAACAATAGTAAGTTAAAAGGTCTTTAACTAAAATGTCCTTAAACAATCAAAAACACAAATCTCTATTATAGCTCCACTCTAAACGATGTTTTTTTTTCTGTGAACACTTTTTCAGGTAAAGAAATGCTCCGATTTTAAAGTAGGTAACTTTTCTGATAAGTTTGTGGACCTCGGTGGTACTTTGGTTTTTTTTTTTTTTTGTAATTTTGCCAACTTTTTTAGTTGTACCCCAAAAACAAAAAAAAAAAATTTACAATTTTACGTCAGTAAAATTACCACAAAAAATATAAGATTTTGGTTTTTAAATATACCTATTTTATTTGAAAATTTTTTTCAAATTCGATTATTTTTGTTTTCGAGTGGGATCCGATAAATTCGCTTTATAAAAAAAGTTAGGGGATTGGGTTTAAATTAGATTTAATTCGAAACAATTTTTAAAATTGTGCATATAATTAGCGAGTTTTAATCCGAAAACACCAAAATTTAGACTAAAACCCCCGATGGATTGCTCCAAACTTTCAATGCCGTACCTTATTTAACAGAATATAGTAAATCCCTAATTCTTGCAATGTTAGTCGAATAAAAAATTAAAAAATCGGTTCTCTCGGTGTCTTGGAAATTCCAGTATGCGAGCGTGGAAACCTGCATAGACGTGATTATAAGTGGAGTCGTCGTTCGATCTAGACACTGGAAGTGAAAATCGATGGAAAGAAAAATGATTGAACGAAATCGTTTCTCGTAAAATATCAATAAATTAATTTTTAATTATAAGTCGATTGATTCATATAAAAACTGTGTCTTTCAAAATTTGGAACTAATTTAAAAAGAAAAGTGGAAAATTTCAACTGATGAAATTAAACTGAGGATATCAGCCGCTAATAAGGGTGACTACGCTTTGGAAAAACTGTTCAAGTCGAAGCTCCTCTCCGGACGATCAAAGAAACGCCTTTACGTACGTAAGTTTTCAACGGCCAGTTTTTACATACGCGTGTGAAACACGGTCGACTACTAATGTGGAAAAATTGGCTTGCTTTGAAAGAAGAGTTTTTAGAAGGATCCATGGACCCACACTGGAAAATGAAGTGTACAGAAGAAGAACTAGTGTAGAAGTAAAACAAATTGATCGAAAACCCAGTATCGACGCACGTAACCTCCCGAGTAAACGAATTGAGTGGGCAGGCCACGTATGGCGGTCAAAGTGGAATTCTAAAGAAAGCTCTGGAAGGGAAAACTAATGGAAAAAGACCCAGGGGTCGCCCTGGGCAACGCTGGATGATGAATAGGGTTTTAATGAAGATTTGTGCGCACAGGGTTCAACAACAGAAGACAGCGTTGATGGGGGGACTGTTGGAAAAAAGTAGTGAATGTAAAAGAAGAAAAAGGAGAAGAAGAATTTTACTCGCGAATAAACGAACATTAGTTGGATTTTTCCACGATATTTCACTTCCAATCCAGGTGACCCGAACGATGGAAACTATATTGTACTGTTTGGCATACCGTACGTAAGCGTAGACACGCGTTCCGCACACGAATCCCGCGAAAGTTTGCAGAATAGGTTCAAGTCCGTAATAATAATAATAATAATATTATAATAAGGATCAGCGAGCAACGGTCTGGAGACTTTGAACGGCTTTCGCGGTATTGTCCTGGAGGTTATGAAACCACTCAATCTTGCTTACTACCTACCGCTAAAACCACGCCGGGACTATATACCTACCTACCCACACAGTTACCGCGGTTACGGTTAAGCGTGCGTGCGTGCGGAGGGTGGGTGGGTGGAGGGGGTGCGATATTTTACATAATTCGGAGCAGCGACACAAAAAAAAAAAATAAGATAAAAAAAGATAATATCGTCTTCATTTGTCATAAAATATTCCCGCTCGGCGATGCGGTTCCGTCTCTCGGAAGGATTTATATTCTGTGCGGCACGGACGAAAACTCCCGTGACCGGCCGACTTAAAATATGCGTAAAGTATGTAAATCTATAATACAAAATATTACACATAATATATTTGATTTTATTATTCTTTAGGACGAGCGAAGAGTCGCGTGAAACTTTACAGCGAAAACCGCGCGTAGGTTCGACGCTAAAAACTTTTCGGTTTCATACAAGTATAGAGTGCATCATAAGTGTTTGAAATGTTTCTTGTGTGACATGTTTTGCGACAAAATCGTAAAGCGTTGAATTTTTGTTTAACTACGCCCATTGGTCGATTGTACCATGACACTTTTCCCAAAACGATATTTTCCAAAACGGTTTTTCCCGACCAACTCTAATTGCCAAAATTGTTTTTCCCAATGACTTAACCTGATCTAAACAAAAAAAAAAAAAATAGTTGAAAACTAGAATTTATTGGAAAAACATTTTTTTAGGAATTAGAATTGATTTGGAAAAAAATATTTTTTGGCAATTAGAATTTATCGGGGGGAAAAAAATTTCGAAGATCGTCAAATTTCTGGTGTAAAAAACCTCGATACGTATTCACGAAGCGTTAAGTACCGTTCATGGAGTCTGAAGAAAACAGCTCTTTTTAAGTGGATTCGAGAGGGGTTTCGAAACGAGGGCCGTGGTGAAGAAAAATTATGCGAGACCAGTACGTCCTTCAACCACTTGCGAAACACCTCCGAAAAATCGGACGTGTGCAGTCTCTTGTGCTTTCCGTTCGAAGGACCACTGTTCTGGCTGACGTGTATTGGAAAACCATCCGGGCACACAATTTCGACGAAAAACTTAGGATTGTGCGCGAAAATCGTCCCAAAGCTTCTTCTGACCGAAAGTGAGCCCGAAAATCCGAAAATGTAAAACGGTCATGACGGGGGCAGCACTGGGACGATGTACACGAAACCGTAAAGCGCGAAACGACGAGACGACTTAACACTTCTGAGGACTTTTTGTAAAACGAAGATGGGACGGGAATGCGGACGTCGGAGAGTGTTGTTGTGAAGGGGACGAAATTATTGATCCATAGCGAATTATGAAAAACAAAAGTTTTGTTTTAAGAGTTCCATAATGCTAAACGTACGTACAGTCGTTTTCGGTCCTTCCCGTCCGACGGTTTATATCGTAAAACGCGTCGTTTAATCGAACAGTTATTAACACACCAGAACAAATTAATATGTCTCTCCGTTCGATTTTATATTATTTTTTTTCTCGAACCGCTCCACTACGATGACGTCGCAAAGTTCGGGTTTGTAGGTAGCTATTTTTTTTTGTCCATTGTGCAGGCGGCCCTCGTGTGTTTAACGGTAATAATAACTTTTTTCAAAGGTCCCTACCGGCGAGATAAAAAATAGATAAAAAAGTTTTCCGTACCTCGAAATACCATGGTATTTTTACTGTCGTGAAACAAAAAAAAAACAAAAAGTACCCGCCACTTTTTTTTCCCTTATTATACGGTCGTATTACCCACGTCGACGACGTTGCTGCGAGAAATGAGAACGGTGGCGTAATGCGAAATATTAACAATTATGATTTTGTACGGTTTAAAACGTTTTTTATAAGTTTATAAACCGTCAAACTTTCGTGATTGCGTTGCGCTGTGTAATATGCAACGGCTATCACCGTAATAGTGGATTCGAACAATTATTATTATTTTGTTATTAAACCGTCCATATGATAGTTTGTGTGTTCCCCTCGTTATCGACTAAACAAACCGGCAATGCGGTCTGCGAGCGTGCTAGCGTCCCGTCTGGTAGTTCCAGCACGAATCCACAATTAACGCGTTTTACGACATATTACGTTATTAAAAGACGCGGCCGAATAGCGCGTATTAGAAAGTTCATTATTCGAGTATTTCATCGATACCACCCACGGCCGGTGTACACGAACAAAATAAAAATTGTTCAGGTTCAAATTAACCGCATTAGGGTCAATGAAGTTCGTTACCGAAGTCGTTACGAACGGGGTACACCGTAGTAGCTTGGATTCTGCGCGTAGCGAGGTACGAATTGATTTTCGCGTGCGTGTTTTTTTATACGTCCTGAAACCGCGATGACTTCAACGGTACAACGGATATCGAGAAATCAAGCGTGAACGGACGTCCGGGTAGTTATCCAAATTCACTGAGAAAATGTAGGTACAAATCGTAGAGTCTGCGTATTAGTCACTAATTTATAGAAAATTAGTAAATGTTTCTTTAATAGGAAATCTCCCGACATTTTTCTCACACGATAATCATCTGCAATGGTATTCGCGCGGTAAAAATCGTTGAAAACTTTTGTTTGGAAACGACTTTGTTTTCCTCGAACCAATCTTTTGAAAAAAAAATAAACTGGATCTCTACGTTTGGATAAAATCTATTTTATCAACTGGATCCACCGTTTGTATACCCAGAAAAAAATATTTATTTTCTCAAACTCAAACTGAAGTCGGAGGAAAGTACCGATTAAACTATTTTAAGGTTTGAAAGAACGCGGCCATTAGTTATTTTGTTCGAAAACAAAAAATTTCTTTTGTTTTCGTGTCAACACAATTTAAAATTGTGAATTTATGATGATGTATATAGCGCTATAATCAAAAAAAAAAAAAAACAGTCTAGGTCGCGCGGGTAGTTTGACGGGGTAGCGACTACGCATTTAGGTCGCTAGTTTAGAAGTTTTGGTTTGAACGCATTATTTAATTTCTGGAAGCAACGATAAATCATTGCCTTCGAAAATACGATTCTGAGCGTCGTCTAGTATACGTCGTGGTAAAAACTAATTTAACAATAAAAACTTTTATCGAATCTGTGTCTTTCCTATTTTCGTATTATGCAAAAGTTTCAGCTTGGTCCGATTTTTATTTTAGATGTTGTAATCAAAGTATGCAGAGTAAATGCAGACGGTATTTTTTCTGAAATCTGAACTGTTGTTTTTTCAAGAAACTCTTTTTAGTTACGAACAGTTATGTACGTTGTTAACATCGTATTAAATTTTCAAAACTTTTTCTGGAAAATTTAACCTTTTATTGAAATTAAATGACAGTAAAAATGGAAATTTTTGAAAATTTCAAAGAAATGTTTTGAAATTCGCCTCATACATTACCAATGTTAACGTTGCGTGAAAATATCAAGTTTTTTCAATCATTATTTTGGGAGTTATGACCAATTAACAAAATCGATTCGTATTAATTTTTAATGTAAATACAGTCACAAGTATGATCGCCTATGGCAGGGGTGTCCAACCCGCGGTAGGTTTTGATGCGGCCCTCACTTCAATTTAAAAACCATGAATCAACTGTATATAATATATTAATATTACGAGAACAAATTTATTTTAAGAATATAAAATCAAATAAACTAACTGTAAGGGCCGGTGCACACGTCCGTGTTTTTACCGTAGCGGCAATCTTATATTACATACGGGCGTGTGCATCGGGCCTAAAGGTAAACTTTATTAGTGTTTTATGTTCTTTGTTGGCTCCGATACCAATATCCTGTGTCATTCGTATCAACAAATAAAAATCAAATACCCACATAGAATTATTACTAAGCACGTGTAATCACATAGTACAGTTGTGCGCGCGTGATGGTCCACGTTTTGTTCAGAACGGCTGTGGAAACTAAATTTCAAATGGAACGAGTTGCAATCAGATATTCAAAGAAAAATTTAATCAGTCGTCTTCAGTAGATTTTTATAAATTATATCTACCCAAAGAAACATATCCAGTCCTTCATGACCTTATTCGTGTTCTTGCTTTTCGGCACCCACGTTTGCGAACGATTGTTTTCAAGAACGAAAAACACGAACAGTGAGAATTGGTCCACCGTATCAGACGAGCGCCTTGAAAGTTGTTTAAGGACTGCGCCACGACTTCGATCGATCCAGGTATCATCGTCGAGTATCATCACTTTCACAAAAAAAGCGATTTCAAATTTCACATTAAACAAATGACTTTTTTAAACTAAAACTTTTTTTTATTGTAAATAAATACATTTTTCCGCGTGCTCACAATTAAATATCAATAAAATATTTCTGCTTATTATTCGCTGTTGTAAAATTATAAAAAAATGTATTGTTGTATTACAGAATATGATTTAATTTGAACGTATTGTTATTAAAAAAAAAAAAGTATGTGGCCCACCACAACAACTTCTACGTACACGATGCGGCCCTATGGCATATCACGATCCGAGCGGGAAAGCGGCCGAGCCGTGCCGGTAAATCCTGGGGACGCGGAGTGGAAGCCGGGAAGATCTCTCGGCGGCGGTGGTTACGCGATTTAATTAACATTGAGCAACGTTGGTGTCTTACGGCCGTCCCGTAAACGCTCGGCGCGTGTCCCGATTTGCATGTGTTATACGAGGTTATTACAGCGAGGTGTCCGCGCAAAGTTCGAGATCGTAGTCGACGACGACGGGACGAGTACTCGCCTCGGATTACCGCCGCGCGAAAACCGAATTCCTGTTTATAAAACAACAAAAAAAAAGGGCGACAAATCGGTGTCGTGTCCCTGGACGAATCGTCCGAACAAGTCGTTGTCTTTACGTCCGTGCAGGTGCGTATATATTTTGGATACTCGGAACGCTGTGAAAATTTCGAGTCGTTCGGAGTTGTTTTGGATCTGCTGAAGAGGAGGCCGAAAACTTAAAAAAAAGCCCGAGCGCCCGCCGTACGTTTTCCGACGTAACTTCGACGACCGAACGAAATTCGTCACGGGAAATTGACAAAATTTACTGTGAAAAAATAACCGGTACGTTCTAAACACCCATTGAATGTAGGCACCCGCGTAACATCGTACTACAGGTCGAATTAAACGGCGTGTTTAATTTTGTTACAGTTCGATGTACTCGTCGTCGTTGCAGACGTTAGAAATCAAATGGTCATGTGGAAAAAAAGTTTCCTGGAAATTAAACGAAATCAACTCGGCAACACACTTTTGACTTCTCGAGGCACGAGATTTTAATATACGATTAACAACCACTACGTATATAGTCGCCCGCGGACGTTATTTTTTTCAGATTTTTTTTTTTACAAATCACTATACGTCTGTTGATTGCTTGTGGGCGATAATTTTCGATTAATAAATAACGAAGAAATTTAATTTTTAAGTATAGGTAACTGTAGGTTTCTGTTACTACCATGGCACACCCAGCACCCGTCAACTGCCGTACCCCCGAAGCCTATTTTCGTTCTAAATTGTTTTCTTTCGCACATTAAGAAACGTATCAGAATAAAAGTTTGATAAAAATTGAATACCGTATTTTATTTTCTAAGATATTATATTTTTTAGTAGGTACTTAAAAATTTTATTCATTTTTTTTTTTTTTTTTATAGCGCAACACATCATCATAAATTGACAATTTTGAAAAAGTGTTGACACAAAATCAAACGAAATTCACCACTTTTTGTTTTGTTTTCGAACAAAATAACTAATGGCCGTGTTCTTTCAAAACCTTAGAATAGTTTAATCGGTACTTTCGGGAGTTTGCGAAAATAAATATTTTTTACTGGGTATACAAATGGATCTAGTTGAAAAAATAGTTTTTATCTAATCTAGACGTAGGGATCGAGTTTATTTTTTCAAAGGATAGGGTCGAGGAAAACAGAGTTATTTCCAAACAAAATCAAAAGTTTTCAATGATTTTTACCGCGCAAATCCCATTGCAAATAAATATCATACGAGAAAAATGTCAAATATTTGACTGGGAGAAGATTTCTTATATTTTTAAAGAAACATTTACTAATTTTCTACGAATTAGTCTGTAATAAGTCCATGCATTTTTAAACGTTTAGTCCAGAAAGTGTATAACCCATTCTCATTAAGTTTCAATAAAAACAAATTATGTATCTATACACGCGACATTTATACCTGTTAATTATATTTATTAGTTTTTAAATACTTGATATTAAAATTTATATTATTTAAAAAAAACCTTTTTATAGCTTATTGTTAAAGTTTTTAACAGTGTTTAAGTGTTAAAATTATTTAAGCTTTTTTAATACATTTTGAAATCGTAAAAAAATTTTAAATACTATACTTTTTCAAAATTCGATCTTTTTTGAACGATCGTTTGTCTTAATAACATCAGGAAACCGACGTGTTTGTTGTCGTGTCGTAAAAGCTATAAGATAAAATGATAATTTCAAGTACGATTTTCCATACTTGAAGTTTTTGTACGTCCAAAGTCATATTTCAAAAATTTAAAATAAAAACACGAAACAAAACACTGTACACTAAAACTATACGACATTTGCGATTAATTTTTCCGACGATTCGTGTTTATGCGCCAAGTGAAATTTGCTCAACCAATTTACAAATTAAATTTCGATCAACCTAGTGATAATGTTATTAGAAGTCTTCGTTTTTATTCGTCTGACGTGATCACATCGCGTTTGCAATAACGTTAATATTTTATCGATGTTGCATTATTCACTTGTACTGCGATTTTCCATCGGACGTCATTGTGGATATATTACTAATGTAATAACGCGAGACGTCACGATTGATATCGTTGTCCGAGAAAACCAGCAAACACGAAACACATTGTTTTTAATTTTCCCCGAGTGTATCGAGGGCGCACTAGGCGAAAATCTAATCATAAAACGTCAAAAGTGAACGATTTATTTTATTATTTTTTCATAATACGGAGACTTTACATCGGAAATCGTAAATCTTTTGCAATTCACTTAGGTTTTACGGTTTCATTGTACCCGCGGGGCAAGTGAAACGGCATACACGGTACACGAACACAACACGACGTATGAAACAAGTACATATTAGTAAATGTCACTCGTACACAAACGATCGATAGAATATATATTAAACGCTATACGTAGAGCGTGATTTGTCGCACTTGATTATTCGCTCAAAAAGTCCATCAAGGAGTCTAACTTATTAATTTCACAATAAAATGTTACGACGAAATTAAAGGCCGCGAATCATCGAAGAAAACAAAAAATTTAGGGAGGACGCTGTCGCGCAAACAGTAAAACAGCAATCGATTTCCAAATGTACTGGGCAAATTTGAATGGGTAGAAGAATATTTTTTTAAAAGTCCGTCGATAACACCGAAATCGATGGCTCCGCGAAAATTGAATATATGCGACGATCGCGGCCGGCAAAAACGTCGACGATGGTGTAGCAGCTGCTGTGGTAATCCCGTTAATGTACAGCTACATTACAATATTGTTATTGTTCTCCACATCTCACAATTACTACGAAAGCGATTTACATAGAAAATATCAATAACAACACCGTCGCACGTTACGTTTCAACATTTCTATACGTAATATAACCAATTTACACAAGCGTATAAATTTGTATGGTAACGATTATTATTATTATTAAAACACACGTCAATATTGAATCTATCGTACGAGGTGGAGGAACATTATCCGGATTATTTATTGTGCGATTAACACCGGCTACAACGTTCGATAAATTTTCCGCCCGTGCCGCCATTGTGTCATCGCCAAGCCGTTGTCGAAAGTCAAAAAGTTAGAATACTTTTTAAGTCAACTGACTCGTTAATTCTTTTCGAATTCGATTCTATTGGTTTTTCTGTAATATATTTTCGAGGCATTTTTTTTTTTTTGTTTTAAAGTTAGAAGACGATTGAAATAAAAAAACAAAAAAAAAATGGATACGAAAAAAATTGTTTGAAGCAGATGGAATGTCATACTAGAGGTGCGAAACCACTAAAAATATACACTATTATCTTTATTTTATGCATTTCACTTATAATTTAATAAGAAATGAATAATATTTTAATAACTTAATTGAACTTTTTTCTGTTTTTATTTTTTCGGTGTCACGCATGACAGCCAACCTGTATTCAAAACCAACGCCGCGAGTTTCAATAACCAAAAAAAAAAAAAGGTGTTTATATCACATTACGATTCTTGGATTTTTTTTTTTTTAGTCATACAAAAACTTATAAACAAAAATATACAAACATTTTTAAAACAGCTTGCGTGATTAGTTTAATTCAATCAATACTGTTTAAAATCTAAAAATATCAAAATTTCCAAAACCACAATCCATCTATAATTTTTTATGAAAAAATATTAAGTTTGTTTCGTGGTTTTATCCGTAAAATGAGTTTAATTAAAAATTAGGTATTTTATAAGCGTTTAAAATATAATTGTAAAGACTCATTCGCAGCTATAGTCAAACTATAGGACTTAATTTTATACTATACTTGAAAGTATCCATACCTCGACTAGTTTTCTAATATTTGAACTTATGTGACCCTTAATCGTACAAAACAATTGTTAAAGTGCACAAAACTGCAGTCGAACGTACATTTTATACGAACAACGCGTTGAAAAGTTCAGAAACACTTAATAACAATTATTATATTATAGTGAGATTATTAAAACGTTTGGCAGTCATAAGTAAATTAAATGTGAACTAACGTAGCAATTAGCCGGTGTGCATTAGTACCGGTTCAACGACGCGACTTAAATCCATACTTTAAAAAGATTAAACATTGACTGAACCAAATAGTGATTCAGAATTTTTCGTCTGAACTGGTAAATAAATGAACGTACACAATTAAAGTTTATGATTATTTTATTTTTATTTTCCATGATAGGTACAATCAACGTAAAGCGCGTCTAACTTTTAGTTTGAAGACATATGTTCCACGTAGTGTATGCGATTGTCATCGCCAAGCCTGAACTCGTTAAAAGTTAAAAAGTCAAGTTAATTTAAATCAAGTCAATTAACTCGTTTTATCTGCTAACTTTTAAAACTTAACGGGTAAATTATTTTTTAAGTTTTTAATAAGTTTATCTGTAACAATTTAGATTGTTGTTTAAAAAAAAAAATTATTAGAGGACGGTTTCGTAAAAAAAAATAGGTACGAAAAAACATTTTTGAAAGAAATTATCTTTATTTCACGTTAAATTAAGTTAATTTTTTGGTTAACTTTTAATTTAATGAGAAGTAAAAAAAAATTTTAATTTAATTGAATTTTTTTTTCTTTCAATTAACTTACATTAACGAGTTAAAAAAAAATTGTTGACTTTCCCACAGTCTTGGTCAACGCTGTGATTAATCAACTAATTGCCACAGGTATTGAATTTTTTCGATTAAAATTCCAACGAAAACTTTGTTGAAAAATTCGCATTCTCCTACATTTGACGGAATCGGTATTTTAAAATCGGGTCAGTCGAGGACAATTTCACGCAGCCCCTCCCTCACCCCGCCTCCAATTTGTCCGGTCCACACCGAACCGGTATCAATACTTTGCACAGCCAGGAATGTATTGTTTTTACAATGGCCTTTTGTTTGTTTTTCCGTCAAAAACTTTTCGTACAGAACTGTAGTATGAATACTCCGACTGTCAAAATCAGTAACTATTCCAAAAGGTCTATGAACTCGGATGGTTGAAGCTTTTTTTCAAAATTTTGCTCACTTCTCGAGTTTTACTCCAAAAAAAAAAAAAAAAGTGAATTTTACGGCGAAAAATTGTAAATGTTCGAGTTTGTAATGACGTTTTCGGGTAGTAGGAGGAGTGCTTGAAACGTTACGTCGAATACTGCGAGGAATTTCGGATTTTAGATTTTATTTGAAACATTTTATGATATTTTGATTATTTTCAGCGTCAGAACGGCTACTAAAGGGGCTAATGTAAATACGCCTCCCAAAACGATCAGGCGATAACGAGGTTTTACGGTAAATTCCGACCAAAAATGTTCTAGGTAAAAAAATAGTTTCCGGTAAATCCCGCCCCCCAACACACTACACGGGTACAGAAAAGGTCCGTGTGAATTTATCGGGGTTCGCTACAAGTTCCTAGGGTGCTCGTCGCTTGAAAAATATACACACATTGATTAAACGGTTTTGTTCATTCATTTTGTTCAATGTTGTTTAAAATTATTCATATTTTAGCATGAAATCGGCGTGCACAATGGAATATACCGAAAAAAAAACACACAACGTTATTTCATTAACTATTTCACAAGTCCGTTAGCAAACATAACAATAAGACGAAATATTGTGTAACACATTCAAGTTAATCGCACGATCAACCGGTACTGCAGAACTTCAAAAATTTACAAACGTTTTCGAGACGGTAAAAAAAAAAAATCCGGCATCACTCGAAGCGAAAACTTTTTGAATTCAGTTATTTTACGCGGTTTCCGTAAAAACCTCTTACGTTCAAGTCTGGACGCTTAAACAGGATGGTTTTTTATGTTTTATTACGTGGTCGAAAAATTTGCAAAATTCGTTCGCGAAATTTCGGTTTACAACAGCCAAAAATCGGTCGGGTTAGAGCGTTGCCCCCGGAAAAACGGAGAACGCGAACCCCGGTGTCTGCCCCGGCGACGAAGCCACCCCCCCCCCGGACCGGACACGCGGTCCGTTCGCCAGAGCGAGCGAGGCGAATCTGCGTCGTTTGCGTTCGAGCCAACCCCCCCCCCCCCCCCCCGCGCGCGACGCGACGGTTTTATATTTGTTACGCGCGTTGAATTATTTGCGCGCGCGTGTTTTGACTAAAACTGGAAACTTTTCGCCGCGCATAAGGTACACAACGTAACGGCGTTCCGGGACGCGCGCCAAAATCCGGGACACATCTCGGCAACAACAACGTACATATAAAATATATCCCGCCGACGGGGTTTCGCCGATGCGCAGCTTACCAAAATGCCCTTTTCGCCGAATTAGCGCTATCGGTCTGGTGTACACCTACCTGTGTGTACCTAACAAGATTATGCGAGTGTGATGTACGATTGTTTTTTTTTTTTTGCTGTTTTCTACAATAAAATTATTCTCGAGCGGACGACAACGAATGTCCGCCGGGATTAACGCGACGGGCGCGCGGCGACGAACCTACGTAAAAGGGTGGGTTTCTTTTTTTTTTAATATTTTTTTTGTATATTTTTTAGACGGCAATCACACGTCTATAGTCCGCGACAGGAAAAGTGGCCCCCGTGTACCCGTTGCCGCTTCCTCACCCGTGAGCCATTGGTTCTCAACACAAGGATATGGAGAATAAAATATTTGTATTATTCGTTTTAATTTTTTATTGTTTTTTGTTCGGTTTGAATACACAAATTATTTGTTTTTAAAATATTCTAAGTATTTTCGGTAAATTAATTTCAAAAAAACGCGGCGATAAGTTTAATTACGTTACTGAGGCGAAACGGCCGCTAGGTTCGTGGCGGTCACTCTTCCTGTCGCGGACTATAGGTGAAAAAACTTACCGCGGGATCACACTCTGGGTCGCGGCCGCCGGTAGTCGGTAGTCGGTAGTCGGTGCCACTGCGGCACCCACAGAAGTTGTGCACGTTAATTTATCTTCCGCGAGCAGTTGAATCTCGGCGACTCGAATGGCGCGACGGAGAGAACACGAATAAAGAAATCCGTTGCAAAGTTCGGTTTGGTCAAATTGGTTTAAACGACGCGATTTCAAACCGTTTGGACCACGTTGTATTGTTATTATTATTAACCGATGGTCCCACGCCGCCCGCCCAACGCGAATAGGAGGACAGAATGGAGTGAGGGAGAAAAAGCATCGGAAGACGAAATATTTTATTCCGTAGAGATTACACAAATGAGCATGACATGCTGTACATTGTACAACAAACTATAAAATAGTTTGGTTTTTTTTATAGCGCCAAGCAGTTATACGTAGTAATTATTCACGGCAAAGTTTAGATGCCGGTCAGTGGTTTCAACTTCGTTTTATCATAATTTTTTTTTTATTCGATCGTTAGGGGCAGTACAGTTATTAGCCGATGTTTTTTCTCACTCGCTCTATATCGTCCCCGGACTTTGCTCTCTCTCTACGCGCGGTCCATTAGTTAGTTAACGTGTCGCGATTCGAGCGTATCTGAAAACAATTAGAAATCGTTGCTTTCGAAAAAAAAAAAAAACGATTCTGAGCGAGCTCAGTTCTATTATAAACCGTCCGTGTAAATACCAAAAACTTCCGAAAGTATTTTCTACGTGTAAATAATATCGAATAACGTGTGAAAATTTTAAACCATTTTTGAGGAGGCCATTATTTGAAGAGTTATCGCGATTTTAGTGTCGACTGCACGACCAGAGAGCGGTGATTTCATCATTGTTATAATCGTCATTTTTTATACACGCTTTCAGAATCGACTGGCAATCAGCTCAAAATTTTTCAAAATCATAACCTTTGTGTCTTACCTGTTTCGATATTCCGTTAAAGTTTCGGCACGTTCCGATCCTTATATTTGGAAGTTACGGCCAAAAAAACGAAATCGATTATGTCGAAAAACCGGTTGGCCCTAACGTTTTTGCTTGTGACTTTTTGCGATTCCTCAAATTACCCCATCGTTAAAGGTACTGACTTCAAAAATCGGAGCGTTGTCGCTACTCTCAAAGTTGTTTGCAGAAAGAAAGAAAAAATCATCGTCGTAAAAACAATGAATTCCTCCTCGCTCGTCGCTCAATATCTAAAATCGTTAAACTCGTTTTTATACAAATATTATCGCGCAGTGTTGTCGAACTACTATATAATATTATGAGTTCACGGTCTTAAATCGAAATATAATTAAAACATAATAATATTATTTTCAAAGTAATCGTAAACTTCCAATTATATTAAATCTACATCGCCGCCGGTATTGAAATGTCGTTGGGAATTTTCGTTGACGAAATTCCATTTTGTTGAAAACCGTACATTTTGAAAACTTCACTTTTACAGCTGTCCGTCTCGTTTGTTTACCGTTTCGTTTGACGAACGAAAATTCTAGTGCACGGTATAAAAAAATATCGATTAAACCGTGTTTTAAGTACAGAAACGCAATGCAGCTGTTTTCTCTGCACCACAACTATACACGATATTATGACCGATTATTATGTATCAGCAAATTAAAATTGTCAATCATTAGCTCGAGTAAGTTTTATTGATTTGCTTCGGGCGATGAACAATAATAATACATCACATAATACTCGCATTGTTTTAGAATCTACTTATTTTTATATTATTAAATTAAGACGAATGAATATTCATAATTTGTTTTCAACAAAATTAATCAACCGCGTTCTTTCTTATTTTCACTTGGTGAATATTCATAAAATAAAAAAAAAAAATATTGGAATAAAATTATTATTTTTAATAAATATAAGTTTAAAAATATAAGTAACACATTGAACCAATTATTGTTGAAGGTATTTTAATTGTATTCAATCAGCAAAATTATTTTTTTTTTATTTTATTCGAAGCTTTTTTTTTTTTTTTTTACGAATTAAAGAATTATTCGGAGAAAGTTCTCTATAGTATATAATTACAGTTGATTTTATTTTATGAGCAAGAATTTAAGATTACAATTTGTTGTAAAACTTTTATTTTTGGTAATAATCTTGTACTATACGAGAAAACAACTTGTTTGGTTCGATTATGTTCCAGTAGTTGTTTCTTATAAGTTTTTAATTCTGTATCTAAAAAAAAATACCGTACCTAATATGGAATTTCTCGAATTTAGTTTTATAACAAGTAATAATAAAGTGTGTTATTTTTTTTTTTATTATTATTATTTCATTATGAACGTTCATCTATTTTAATTAAAACACAATTTTTTAGTCCTTGTTAATCCGTGCGAGAACGTGTTTAGAAAAATAAATATCAAGTTGTTTCTTATATGCTCACTAAACAATACCTTTTATACTGTTGTTGCAAACACCTACGTAATTTAAATAAATCATACGTCAGACAACCAAGGTTATAAGGGAAAAAAAAAGTATTTAATTTTCCTCTGGTTTCGTATTAAGAAGAGAAATTAAAATTTGAAACACTGTGAAAACAATTTCTGGGATGTTCAACATATCTGTGAAAAATCCATACTTTGGTCAATATATGTTAATAAAGGTATCCACTACGTACGTTTTATAAACTTGAAAAAATATTTTTATTCCGCACAGACACGAATTCAAATTTGTTTCGTAAAAACGGACGACAAAATCGTATGGTTTAACGATTTATTTTCCAAATCAAAAAATTTTTATCGTCTTAAGTATGCGAACGTTCGTGCTGAGTTTTATCGCTGAGTATTTCTACCGAACTCATTTTCAAAACGTTTGAACTGCTACTATTTCGATTCGGTATAACGAAGTTTAGAGCATTAATTTCCACGCGATTATAATTTTTTTCAAATGACACTATTTTCAAAATAATACCAAACAAAACACGACGTGGGTATACGTTGTGTAAGTAGCAGACGTACGTTATCGACAAAAGTCTTATGCGAATTCGGTTGGGTTAGGTTCTGCACATTTTACACAACTCAAAATGTCGTAATACAAATGAAAGAAGATTTTTAAAACTGTTAAAATAATAATAAAAGTAACAATTATACTGTACACTTTTAGTTAAACCTCATGTGATAACCTCATAGATTTCTTGATTTTGATTTTTCGTTTTTTCAGCTAACATTATACATGTTGATTTTGGAGATCGCCGAACGTCGCCGTGAAACACGACGCGAAATGTCCTACTATGCAACTGCACGATCGCGTTTTAATCAACAACCGGAAATTTCAATCATACACAACTTCACAGATTAATCATTTCGGCCCCCGCACGAAAAAATATATAGGTTATGAACTCGGTCCATTAATCACCGAACTCTCCGGCTTGCCCCGGCGGTTTTTTTCTTCGCTCTGTCCCGCTCATTCGGTCCCTTATTCTCTTGCTTCCCACACCCACCCACCCCAACGGAAACTCAAAAGCCCGTGTCGTTTTTTCGCCACATTATATTATGTATCTATTTACTGGCCTAAAATCTAACTTTTGAGACGCGAGTTTCGGTTCGGTTTCGCCCGAGCGCAAAAAACAAAAAATTATAAGGGTTTTCCGACGATTTATACACCTACGCGATTACGGCGACGCACTCGTCGCGCCCTACCCCCGAGGACGAAGAACTTTCGACGAACTTTCCTTTTTTTTTTTTTTATTATTGATATTAAATTTAACTATATGTGTGCTAGCTGTTTCCTAGCGTTGCCCGGGATTTATTCGGTCAAAGCTTAGTAAATTAATTCGAATTTAAAAAACACCAAGTTGCACAAAGTCGGAAAGCCTGTTTCACCATCTCAAGGGAAGAATTTTACGAAAATCTTTACGGGTCGAATTTTAAAAAATCCTCTCTTAGTGCGCCGCCCCTACACTGCTTAAGGAACATAAAAGTACGAAATTTCAAGTCTCCAGACCCAGCGGTTCGGTCTGGGCGTTGATGAACGAATATTGGGGTGGTTTCCCATATAGAAATAAATATACAGGTATGTATATAGAGTATATACCGAATAGTTTGTTTCACGGCCGATCGGGCGCGTGTATGTTTTCATACGTTCTCTATACCGCCGGAACATCTAAAATTCAAGTGAAAAAACCGCAAACTCGGTAAGAAACATTAACGGTCCGAGAGATACCGTGATACGCACAACATTAGATGAAAAAAATTTGCTGTAATCTCCAAATACAGGAGTGCATAATATCATTAGACGTTCAATCTGTACGTTATTCTATCACGTGTCTGTTGATAAAACAGATTTTGGGGTTGCAAACACACCATGTTGAACAGAATTTTCGCGGAAAGAAAAAATCATCTCACACCCGTCCGTCGGCTGACATTCAACTGACTAATTTATATTAAGTAGTAAACTAACGTAACGCGCTTTAATGCTGCTAATGCTATTTTATTTAATCGATTGTTTTTTTTTTTTCGACAATGTACGACGTGTGTTGTATGTAAATGATTAAACGTAAAAAATATTCGAAATATTTAATTAAATGTACAATAACACGTACCATCCTTTTTAAAGCAAGCGTTTCTCTATTAGTATGTTGGCCGTCGGATTCTAGAACAGCAGGCAGTTAAAAAAAACGTCATCAGTGAACGCCCCCTCTAAATGTGGGGTTGCCCCATCCCTCACCCCCTAACAACGTGGTCGGTCGGTCTTACAACCGCTCCCCGCTGCGGTGAATCGATCATTTTTTTTGATTTTTTTCTTCCTCGGGACAACCGTAACGTAAATTTTATTTACAGCACACGAGCTGGTACCTGACGGGAGAAACAACGCCAATAACCGCAATATAGATTTGCAGTCGTCACACATCGGAGTCGGAGAAGAGTGCGGGTTTTATTTATTTGCGCCACTCGATTTTGTGAAAATCAACAAAACGTATTAACTAACTCGTATTACCTACACGTAGGTAGCTTGCAGCTTGCGTCGTATGTTTTATCGAAATATTCAAAAAAAAAATCGATTGTTTCACGCACACTACGTTTCGAATACGACGGACATTCAGATGACATTTACGATCGGAGCTGGTGTCGAAAACAGAAGAAGTAGGGAGTCTGCCAAAGTATGTCCTTTGTGTACAAAGGGACGGTGCTTTCGTGAAACATGTCGTAAGTATAGGATTAAATGTCTAAACGAAAAAAAGTAATGTCTGTTTCTCTGGTGTGATAAATATTATCATTATAGTGTTAATACATTAATAGTGTTTTTTTTTTTTCCCGTCAACAAATTTTCGTACGGAAAGTATGCACTTTTCTAAAAGGTTATTTCGGACTGTAATACGGCGGTACTTAGGTCGAACCATTTTTTTTTGTCGCTCGCTGCTTTGAGTTTTACTCTAAAAAAACAAAAAACCGAGAATTTTACGGCGAAAAATTTGAAACGTTTGTAACGACGTTTTCGCGGGTAAAAGATTCGTCACGTTGAACACCGCGTTGTGGTTTCCGAATCTTATTTGATTCGAAGCGTTTCTCGATATTTTTATTATTTTCCGAGTTATGTGCCGAAAATTCCGGCGTCGTACCCAGGTACTTGTTAAACGCATCATTATAAAAAATTATTCCAAGTCGTTTTCAAATTCTTACGCACAAAATCAATTTGCCGCGTTATAAAGGATTGAAAAGAGTTTTTGCCATGCATAACACAACTTAAATGTATAACGTAGGAGTGATCTTTTCTTATTTTCCCCCGGGACTAACTAAATTAGATAGCTCGCTCAGAATCGTTTTTTTTTTTTTCGATGATCCATCGGATGTTAAACAATACGAATAAACCGACGTGCACCCAAAGCAACTGCACACCTTTACCGCAGCGGTACACCGTTCGTTTTTTTATATATAATCTTTTTTCCTATTCCTGTGAATTGTTGTTATCAAACACAATTAGGTGATTTATTTTGAACATGTATATATTGCAAAGACCGCAGGAGTATCTGCAACACTCCTGAGGGTTAATACGTAACGTGACGATCAATTCGTTGAAAAAAATATAAAAACCTCAATAATAAAGATGGCACACCAACTAATGTGTTTATTTCACCGTGTACGTTCGTTAGTGCCGCCGTAAACGTTTGGGGAAAGGAACGGTGGTGTTAAGGGATTTCGGACGGTTAACTACCGTGACAGCAACAATCATTATCCTTCCGAGCAATTAAACCGGAGACGGCCGAAGTAGCGCGGACGCGGCCAAAGGGACGGCAAACATCGCCGCTACAGTCCGTTTCCGCCCTTCCCGGACACCCTTTTTCACTTTTGGGGCCACGTTTTACAAGACTGTTGAGATTCGCCACCCACCCCCCGCGAGCTCGTTACGAACTCGCGCGCGTCTCTTAATAACCGCCAAAGTCGGCCTTTCTGCGCGTCGAGATGGCCGGATTTCCGACCGGAAAACTGCAGAACTTTGTTTCAGAATACGGTTATTTGGAGCGATGAAGAAGGTAAAAAAAAAAAGAAAAAACGATTCCGAGCGAGCTCTGCAGTCTCGTCAAGTGTGGGTATACGTCCTATAAGTGAGACCGAATACAGCGATAAAAATGGTCCGTAAAAGTCGTTTCTGCGTACAAAGAATGTTTAGCGCGTGAACGTTTTAAACCATTCGTGGAGTTATTACGGTTTTAGTATCAATATTGCACAACAGTGTATTGCGACATAACCGTTACGATCAAAATAACACCATTTGTTTTTTGGTACACGCTTTACTTGGCATAAAAAACTAAATCGATCGTGTCCAAAAAACCCGTAAGCCGTATAACGCTTTTCCATAATTTTTTTTTATTGTAACTTTTTCAATTTTGAGACCCGTAAAATTACCATCCTTTCGTCAAAGGTACCGATATAATCGGAGCGTGCGGTAAAAATAGTCCGAAAACTCCGAAAGTCGTACCTATCCGCGTGTATAAAAAAAATGCTCGTTTAAATAACGCGTGAACATTTTAATACTTAAATACTTATTGTATCGGTTTCAAAAAGTATAGATTTGTGCGTTTTCGGACTCGCGAAATGTGTAAGCAACAAAAAATTTGTTTGCAACAAGGTTGAAAACCAAATTCTCTTTGTGCTGTTCAAAGTGTCAAGATTTCTACGCGATATAACGTCATCACAAACCTGAAGATTTCTAATTTTTCGCAGGAAAATTCTTAATTTGTTGTTTAGGCTCTTAGGGTACTGGTCAAAAAGTAAACAAAATTCTAGAATCAAAATATCACCTCTGTCGATAAACCTATCGGAAAAGTCACAGGCTTTAGAAATCTACTCAACGTGTTGTTGTTGACGGGGGGAAAAAAAAAACATCGTTGTAAAAACAATACACTTCTCGCACGTCGCTCAGAATCTAAAAATTTAAATTGTTTTGGTCGAAAATTTAAAATAAAAATATTGGTTAAAAAATCTTTGTAAATCTTTTAACTTTACAGCAGGTACCTACACAATTTTAGCTTATAAAAGGCCAGTACATACGAATCGAATTCAATACTGAACTTAGAGTAAGGACAAGTGGTTTGAAGAGAAGCAAAAAATCACAAGATCCTGACACTGGATAAACAATCGTAGAACCGAAATCTCTATAAAAATCACAATCAGTGACCAGATGCTGTCTTGTAGGTACCTAATTAAATTATTTTATACGATGTTCTTGGATTAGTTATTAATAGTAATTTTTTTTTTTTCTTTACTGTAAAAAGTTTAGATTAAGTTGACAGTGACATTAATATCAATAGGTGTAATACAGGCGCATTCAGTATTCCGATCGTAATAACGTTCACCTGTTCTACAATACTGCTTTAATTGAAACTTTTTCTGAATTGCTCGGTACTATGGAAGTTATAGAGCAAAAAATTACCCACAAACTGCACGCCATATTTCGTAAAATGCGCAGGAGAAAACTGGTATTATAAATAGCACGCATTGTTAAACCCACATTGTTAAAGTTGTTACAATAATAACAATCTGATGTAGATTGTAATTTTTTTTTTTTCAAACCAACTGATAACGTACTTGAATCTTAATTTGAGCTGAACACTTAAATTTTTAACACACCTAGTTTTTAATGAATAGCAATAGTATGTACTGTGTGTGTGTATAAAACGGTTTTTTATGTTGTGAATAAAAAAAATTTGAATTTTAAAAACATCAATGCACTACATTAAACTTAAAACAAAGAATTAATGTATTTTTTTTTATTTTACGCGTATACCGTGCTGGTAACTAAAAGTTAGTAAACTAGACGAGTTTATATAGGTAAATGGTTTACAATAAAAAATATAAAAAAATGGATATAGTACAACAAAATATAATAAAGTATAATAAAATATGGCAGGGTTAATGTTTCGACTAGATGTTTTCAGTGTACTGGAACGCGTCCGCGGCTTTCTGGATTTCTAATTTACAGTTAGCCTTCCTATTTCTCAAATTGAACGCATATAGAAGTGGCTTGTTTGGATTTGGTGTGCGGTGGTTACTTTTATAATATTTGCTCGTTTTCCAGGGTGTTGGCGAGCTTTTCTTCAATTGTCACAAAATCGTTGTCCTGCACAGCTGTTTCTGCATCATCTGCAAATATAAAATGTTTAATTACATTATATTTCATGTATTATTGTAATAATGTATAGTTTCATCATAAATAGTGCTTTTGCTTTCTAGTTGTTTTCTTGCACAGAGTGTGAATCAAGGTTTAAGTTTAAAGTTAAAGTTTAAGTATACATTGTCAAGATACGAGTACATGCGGCAAAAACATAATATTCAAAAAAAGCAAAATTACAAAGTTGAAAACGTTAAAACATTTAAGAAACAAGAATGATGTCAGTAACCAAAAAATCTAAACGGTCATTTAAAAAACGTTTATGGTTTTACTCCAAACCAGTTATCTGATATATCAATAACATTGAAATCGAATAATCATATTTTAAATAAAGCTGAAGTAATAATATAAATACTAACTATTAAGTATTTTGGTTTTAAATTATTACAATTTTATAATTTTAAAATTTTGTAATTAGTTGAATCTAGAACAACAGTTGATGGAGTAAGTCAAATTAAAAAAAAAAAAAATTGAATTGATAATAATTTAACTTTAACAGTACTTACAACAACAAATCATTTATGCAGAGTTATTAACGAGGTTGGACATTTGAAAAATAACATAATTAATTAATGATAATATTGACTTGGCTTGTTAAGTTCAACAAAAATTTAATAACTTTCCAGGTCTTAATTTTATAGGTAATTTAAAAATTTTCTTTTTTAAAATAGAATCAAATTCTGATTGGCTACAGTTCTGTCGTTATAAAGAAAAACACGATAACTCCAATTATGGTCAAAGTAGAGTTTTTGGTATCAAATTAAAGCTTATAAAATTCTCTACAATATCAGAATAAAAAAAGACAGTATATCCATCTTTATATCAAAGAGAGTACAAATTTTATACTAACCAATTTACGATAACTCCATAATATACAAATATAAGCAAATAAACTATAACTCCCCGTCAGAATACATAATAAGATATCTCCAACAATTTCATTCGGAGTTAACGTTATTTTACTTCTAATGGTCATTATATTATAATAATATTAGTACTAGTTTATTAATTTTAAACTCTAATTTGCATTTAATTTTGTATAAATAAGTATTAAATATTAATCATTATAATCATTATTATAGGTTACAATAAGGCTTGTATATTGATAGCACAGCTGAATAGGACGTGACTATTCTGTATTATTACACAATTAAAAGTTATCATACTGGTGCTGGTGTTTAAATTGAAAACATTAATAAATTAAATTTTTTATTTAATTTGTGTAAATGACTAATAAGTTATTAATTTAGTTTTTACTTATTATATTACAAACTTTATAGTACCTAGTTTATACCTAACTATACCTATTTATAAGTTATTTTTGAACCTGTGTTAGTAATTTTATTGTTCTAAACACGAGTAGCAGAACTAAACGTATCGTATAGAATGCTAAAAGTTCTTCAAATGTAAGTAATCATTTTACTTCTATTTACGCAATAAAACATTAGAATAAAACCACATAAATATTTCATTTTCAGAGTCATTGCAATTCCAAAAATGTGCCAAGAAACATTGATAATTAAGAAGTTAATAAATTTTTTATACAAGGACCATTTTTGCAGAATGATTCCTTAGATTTTTATCAGGTAGTTGAATATTACAATTAATAATTACAGAATATATTTTTTTTTAATGAATGGGGTGTATTTCTTTATTTAAATAATATAATATTCACAAACTTTGTTTTGTTCCAATTTGTCTACAATAGAAATATTTTAGTATTTTTTGACTTTGTTGAATACTTTTTTATTTTTATAATTTTTACTAAACAAATTATTATTGTGTAACCACCTTCTGTTGATTAAAATATATTAATATTTTATTTGTCAATTCTGATCAACTATTCACTGTTTTGACTTCAGCCGCCTACAAATAAGTTAAATTAGATACATACATCTGAAATATTTAAAACATATTTTATTGAACACAATATGTAGTTCTTCATTTTAAGTTCTGATATTGTATGGAATTTATTTAATTGAAATAATAATTATTAATTATTAAGCAATACACAATTTTCATAATTTTATACTAATGACTTTTTTTTAAATAATGCCAAAACACAAATTTTGAAAAAAATTATTATTTTTCAATATTTTTAAGTGAATACAAGTTAATACAACTATAATATATATTATTTTTAATCTATGGGATGCATTTCTTTATTTAAATAATATAATATTCACAAACTTAACAGTTTTGTTCCAATTTGGCTACAATAGAAATATTTTAGTATTTTTTGATATTGTTGAATTCTTTTTGATTTTTATAATTTTGATCAAACAAATTATTATTATGTAACCTAACCTTATTTTGATTAAAATATATTAATATTTTATTTGTCAACTTTGATTTACTATTTATTGTTTTAGCTACAGGTACATTAGGTTAGGTACATACATTTGAAATCTATAATAAATATTTTATTGAACACAATAGCTAGTCTTTTTAAAATATGTAGTTATTCATTTTAAGTTATAAAATTGTATAAAATTTATTTTATTGAAATTATATTTGTTATTACTTATAAAGTAATACATAATAATTTTTATAATTTCTTACTAATGAACTTTTAAATGATAATAAAACATAATTATATTTTTAAAGCAAAAATTTCAGGTAAAATATTAATTCATATTTATGCCATAGTCATAACTCTAGTTATAAACTTATAATACTTTCTTAACTATTTAATTAATGAATTATTTTTATTAATTTTTTAGAATGTTATAACTTCTATAAATAATTCAAAAACTTCCATTGATGAAACAATTATTTGCAATACTAATAAAGTAGATAACAATCAAGAAATAAACATTTTAAACTTACCAGTATTTTTGGAAAATAGTAGTCAATGTTTACCTATTTCAATTACTGGTTCATAAGTAAAAGACATTCAAGACATTTAACAAAAAATTGTTACAGATACTATAGTTGAAATAGGATCTCCACCGGCAAATTGTATAACAACTGTTGTTAATGACCAATTTTTAAAAATACCTTCAGTAGATGAAGATGAAGATTATTAAATGAAATTTTTAACTAAGAGAGGTACAAAAAGACTAAGAAAAGTATATAAAACGTCTGTGACAGTTCGCAATGCAGCAAAAGTTCAACATATTCGAAATAAACATTCATTGAGGCCACTATGTCCTACTAATTGTAGAAAAATGTGTAGTAAAATGTTCCAAGAAGATACTAGACAAAAAATACATGATGAGTTTTGGTCGATGATTAAGTCAGAACAAAAAATATTTTTACTACATACAGTAACTAGTTTAAATTTAAAACGTCGGCGCCCTAAAGATGAATCAAAAAAAAAGAATGTATTCATACCAGTATACTTTAAAAAATGGAAAAGGTTGTAAAATTATAATTTGTAAGACATTCTACTTGTGCACTTAAGGATTTGATAAAAACAATGATTTATTTAAGCGTTTGTAAAGTTCCAGATAGATCAACTTATATAATTAAGAAGTCTTCAAAAACTGTAATACCTCGAGGAAAAAAGAAAATTAATGATGAGCCAATAAAAAACCACATTGAATCTTTTAACTCAGCTGTTGCTCATTATCGCAGAGAACATGCACCAAACCGTCGGTACTTGCCAAGTAAAATTTCTGCAACTAATATGTATAAAGATTTTACAGAAAAGTTTCCAGAGATGATTTGTTCGTATGACCATTACAGAAAAATTCTTAAAAACCTAAATATTTCTTTTGTTAAGCTAGGAAATGAAGAATGTGAAATTTTTGAAACGTATAATCAACATATAAAAAATCAGCTGTGGATCATGATAATCAAAATTTATCTGATTATAATATCTGTTTTGAATGGTATTAACATAATGAACGTTTTATTAAAGCTAGAAAATTGTATAAATTGCATTCTGAAAAAAATGATGATGTTGGGCATGTTATTGTGTCAGCAGATTTGCAATAAGTCATAATGTTGCCACGGATGGATTCTCTTAAGGCCGCTATATTTACCAGAAGAATCATAGCCTTTAATGAAAGTTTTGTACCACAAGGCAAATTCGAATGAAATTAGTACAATAAAAATAATTTATTTTACTTAGAACCGGGTCACACCTATATGTCTGCTGATTCATTTCATCATCAAGTGGAGTTAGCCATAAAAAGAAATGGAAAATTATATGATTTTAAAGACTTTTCTGAAGCTGTTTCAAACGCAAATTCTGGCAACACCAATGTAAAAGAAATGAGTATTAATGATTTTTCATATTGGACTTCTGAATTTTTAGTCCATAAACTCAGAAACCAAGAAATAAGACCTTTATTGAACCAGATTGTCCATATTAAAGCAATCAGAAGAAATGCATACTTGCTTTATTCAACCAATTATGATACATATTTTTCTCTACAAAAACTAGATTTTCTAAAAAAAAAAATATACTAAAAAAGGTCTTAAAAAACCTTTAGAAAGAAATGATTTAAGAAGAATACAACAATCAAAAAAATCTGGAATTATAATCAACTTAGTCCCATTGATGCCAGAGAACAGAAAACAATTTTGGTTTGATTTACCATGTTTTGGTGAAGAAACAGAAGATTTATATACTTGTAATTGATTTGAGGATTCTTAGTGACACCTAGTCTAAACAATTTACCAAATTTTAAATTGTTTTAACTTAAGTGTAAACAGAAGCCATGTTTATTACCCGTATATTTTCATTTTAATATTTTATGATAAGAATATAATTTTAATTGTAATAAGAAACTTACAAGACTGTTTGTAAATTTAATTGTAATAAGAAATTTACAAGACTGTTCTTTAATTTTGTTATGTTTAATATTTTAATAATTTCTTATAACTTATAATAATAAATAAATATTATAAGTCTGTAATTGTAGTTCTTGTTAATAATTAATATTATAACCTATTTTATAAATATAGATATAAATATTGATTTTCAATATTTATTTACTTAATTACAAAAAAAAACTAAAAATAAATTAAAATTACATACAAAATATAATATATAAAAATTATGTTATAGAAAATGCATACAAATTACTTTAAATAAATCATTTTAATTATAACAATTAACTGAAAATCATTTAAAACACATAATGTGATAGTTAGAACTTAGAGGTATCATTAAAATGTAATATCAGTAATATATAAGCAGTAACTCCACGTTTGTGGACTTATGGTACTTATGCTTCTGATTTGCACAAAAAAATACAGAGCAAAATAACATACATGACATAACTCCATTTAAAAATAGAGAAATTAAAATTTTTAATTGAAAAATTGTTGCTTTTAATATAGGTTTATCCAAAATCAATTAGGAAATACAAACTTGTAAGTCTTTATATCAAGTAGAACACTTATGAGGTCCAAACTAAATTCACATTTTCACAAAAGTTTTGTTTTTTGGAGTTATCGTTTTTTTTTATATGACAGCAGAATTATCAAATAAACTTGTAAACCAATAACTCAATTGTTTCATAGTTTTTATAGCAAAATTTATAATTAATAATTTTGGTATGAACCATGTATCCCAGTGGGTGTTAGCCATTAAAAGAAAATGCAAGGCAACTTTTTTAAGTACTAGCCACAAAATACCTGATTCTCCAAACATTATTTTTAAGGCCAGTTCATACTATAGTACTATACTTTTCTATAAAACTATATTATTTGTCAGTAATATCTATATGTGTGTAAAGTCATGTTTAGATTTACATAAACGTTATCGATGCCATCACAATACTAGGCCAAGAATCAATTCTATTCCCATCTTAAAGCATTTTGAATGTAAAGGCACTAGGATTATGCAGATTGAAAATGAATATTCTGATGGAATAAGTAAGTTATTTTACAGAAAGAATAATTATATTTTTCTATCATTATTTAAGATTAAATAAAACACCTACAGTACATTAATAAAAAATGTAACACCTTATTAATTATTGTTAACAAACTATTTATAGAAAAAATTACATTTTTTATGTCATTCTTAATCTAAAAATTTATGTTTCGAATGTTATGTACAACTTTTTAATATTTGATTTAAAGGATTGAAGATGGTAATTTCCAACAAACAAGAGCGGTTGCCGTTGTAGCTGGTGTTAAAATCATGAAAAACGTTGTACTTAAATGAACAAAAGCATACTCACCTATTATTTTTTTTTATTGTTCATGACTTATATTTTACAAAATGAAAATTGTAAACGTAGCAGCTAACCATCCACTACAAATACCTAAAAAAGAGATTTAAAATTATCAAAAAAACACAAAAAAACATTACAATACAAAACTGTGCATTCAAGCAACTCGCTGTACTTAGATTACAATTCAGTAAACAAAAACATATATACTTACTATAGATCTAGATTCTGGAACATGTTATTCATGTCCACAATGAAAAACTGGAAAGCCATGAAAAAAAACAGATTTTTGTAGCCAATGATTTAAAAAGAGCCCGTGTTTGCCAAGAAGAAGGCAGAAAGATGCTTCACATAATAGCTACAGGATGTACAGATCTTCAATATAGGTGGAAAGCATAACAACAAATATTACATCTCCGAAAAACACTGCTTTTCTGAAAAAAACATAGCTTTACAAAATTGTACCATTACTGCCACTATTTCAAACTGTACTGAAATTGATTTGGCCCACCACTAGCCGGCAGGGACGCCAAAATAGTGGGAGTGACTTCGCGTCACGGGTTGACCAACCGACGTCAACTTTAAACCCAGTTGGCACCACGGGAGCGGGGAGCCCCACCGTGCCCCACAAGGTTGAGGAGCCTAACTCGGCCGAAACGTGGTGGCTGTGAGACCGGCGCTAGATAGTAGGAAAACCACCATACCAGGTGGGGCGATGGGGTTCCAGTCCCATCTCTGGAGCCGCAATGGTACGAGGCAACTCGGTGCTGGTGCCCCATTCGACGACTTGGCGTGATCGGCGGAGCTCCGGCTCGGTCGTTCTCGCCGCTCTGCCCTTCCCCTTGAGTAACGCCAAGCGTTAATAGAAGGTGGGTGGTATGTAGGCTTATGCCACAAAACCCGGATTCAGTGTACTGAAATTGAAAAGGTCCATAACGTAAACATAGATACTAGTTCGAACAAAAAAATGAAAATGCAGAAATTAAGTTTGATGAAAAAATTAAAAGTACAAGTAAATGCAACATAAATTATTTTTACCTGGAATCAACACCATTCATTTGACATATTATGAACATTTTGAAACGCACTTGTCTTTACCATCTGCAATGGTGACTTTTGAAAATATTCTGGTGTCGATACAAGTTCTAAACGTATGAAACAATAAGCGTAACACGGCTCGTTCCAGACGTAGGTACCAAAAACATATTGGCGAAGACAAAATTTGACTGCTGGACAAGTAGGTACCTATAAATGGGAAACAAATTGTTGAACACGAGTACACACACAAATCATGTTGATAATCAATTTGAAAATTTTATACATTCATATATTAACGTATTGATTACTGAAAAAATTATTATCAGGCGTTATTTATTTATTTAAGAATACATTCATCGTAATTAACTATTGATTTGATTAGGTTCCTATTTTAAATTTTGTAACACCATAGTTAATTATATTTTGGATATCCTACAGTATATTGACGATTGTAACTATACAAACATTTTTATTTTAACAATAATCGTTATTTCCGTTTGTAATGTAGGTATGTATATGTATTCATCTTCTGTAATTATGAATGAATGCGCATATTACTATAACACACGTGTAGTCAAATTAAATTTGAACAACGATATAAAGTTGATTATAGAATAAACATTTATTCTATAATCAATGGTTAGGTTATACCGACCGACATAAAAAACTTTTTTTTTTTTCGTAAAAAATTTGTTAGTCACCTGCCTATTACAAACGATGTGTAATACCCACAACACGACGAACAAATAAGTAATAAAATATGTTAATTTTAGTACGTAAAGGTCTAATCAAATATACATTCGTTGATTATTATTGGTTACGTGTCGAATTTTACTACCAAGCAGGTGGTACTCACTTTCGGTAGAGAACTGAAAATCGTGAACAGCATAATATCTACTATTATAGAGCTTCAGGGCCGATTTCACGAGCGATTTTAATCACGGTTGTAGTGTCGTGATTTCAGACGTCCGAAAAAATAAAACTACTAGTGGTCGTGAGCAGCCGCGGACGAGACGACGACCTAATATTTCGAACGGTCCATAATTGTTCGCCGTTGCTCTAAGGGCTCGCAGTTTAATTTCGAGAATGACACACCACTAACGCTCGCTCAGAATCTAAAACGCAGGATGGCCGATACGATGGACAACGGTAAAAACGATGGACACCAAAAACATTTAAAAAAAAAAAAAAAAAAAGTACGTATCTATCTGCGCAGCTAACAGAAATCACACTCAGCTGTTAGGGATGCCGTCGCGCGGCGGGTTATGGTCGGCGGGTTGGGGTCGCCGGAACCACCACCGCGGGGGTGACCGCTTTGCCGCCGTTGCCGTGTGCGCGGGGCGGCCATTTCAACGTAGCGGAGAGCCGCCGCCAAACGCCGGGAGAACGACGTACTGTTTCTCGCGGGCCAAGGCAATCGTTTCTTCCAGAGTGGACGAATTATTGGACGCCGCGCGGCTGATAAGCTTGTGCAACATGCTTTGCTTGGTTACGTTCGCACGATTTCAACCCGTCGAGCTGGCTACGTCTAAATAATAATTATTAATATTTGGCACGACGTTTTGCTGTTCCAAACAAATTCACCTGCCGGCCGCCACACTGCGCCTGTTCCTCCGCCGTGATCGCTTTCATCTTAACCCGTCGTACGTTGTCGCCGGGCACACCATGTTGGATTCTTCGAGTCCCGAGACGGCGTTCGAGTAAGTTTACAATAAATCATGATTGTCATTGTTATTGCGTATAAGAAACGACGCCGTTGGCCTCCCCCCGTGTAATAAAATTTAAAAAAAAAACGTTTTGTCCACGGTCGATCGTAGCGCGTTTTCGGTTCGACGTTTTCTAAGATTCTTCTTAGCGACGGGCTAAATTTAATCGACTGATTTCGACAATCGTCTCGGAAATCATTCGAAATGTTCGGTTCTAACAATCGGAAGGTCGCTCGTTTTAATTTCGACGCTGCGCCGCGCCGTTTCCGCCGAAAACGTCCGGGACGCCGCCGTCCCGTACCCAACGTCGTTCGAAATATTTTTCATTCGATGTACGTTTCGAGTTTGAGAATCGACCGCTTTTAAAAATAAAACGAGATGTCACTCGAAAGTCGAAGCTCGACTATATAATCGAAATGATTACTTTCAATAGGTAATCAAGGTATGTCTCGATTATGGCCATCGCTGTATCGCGTTTGCTCGTATAGGTTTTGCCGCTCGACACCAGTCCGATTTTTCACAGGCCGCTCTCCCCTAGCACCGAAAAATTCTCAATTATGTATATATATTTCGTTGTCGGCAAATTTTTCCCAGCTCGTTCCCCCCTCACGGCGTTTCCATTGTTCGCGTCCTGGTCTCTCACTTATAGTTGTGTACACTTTCCAAATTCAGTATGATACTTACATTAAAATGAATTGTTTTTTCCATAATTTCATCCCTTTGTGAATTTCTGGCCACTGTACAGGTGTACAGGATGTGTTTGTGTCCCCTCAATATTTGTTGACTTAGAGGGGCCATCTTTTGATTTAACAGGCACCTCTCACGACAGACTATACTTTATACGAAGTTATTTTAATTTCTGATTAATTTTCACCTAGACATCTATGAACCGAAAATAAAATTGTCAAAGCACGTTACAAACGATTTGAAATTTGCACACATCATTAAGACAGATGAAATGAATCGGCGCGTGACATTGGAATAGTTTTGACAAATATATAACAATAACTGTTTTAATTTTGATATTTTTAGATTCGCTAACCAAGATTTTCATTTCTTTTTTGATTCTTTACCAATGTTGAAAACCAGTGTTAATGATTTTTTGTATATTAGTTGTTATACCACTTATCATATTATTATATACGTTAATAATGTCTATTTCACACTTAGGTACCCTTTGGGGTGTTAATAAAAAATAATCAAACATATCAAAATAGCTTTAATTTTGTTCACTTCTCATTTTTTAAGCACGTAACATTGAACTAAACACTGTGTTACTCTGTGTACTAATCATAATTACTATGTGACCACATTTTCATAAGCAACGCACGGCATTTTAAACTAAGCAGAATCGTGTTTCATCGTATACATTGTACCAACCTATTGTTAACATCAATGGATAGTTTGTTTTGTGTGATAGTTTTAAGTGTGATAGTTAGGTACAGTAGTTGTATTGAAAACCAAGTGATTTTCACATGAAAATGCTTACTCGAAACTTCACTGTCTAAAAACATATTTGTCTGTAGCATGGTAGTTACCTAGTATTATTGTCAACATGTAAGTAATTTAGTATGGACCTTAGAGTTTACTTTACCTAACCAACAGATAGTATCAAACGTTACCAACAAATTGAATATTTTATGTTTCTTTTATTACAGAATAGAAGAAACCACTTCTCCGGAAGAAATGGAAGTTTCAGAATCTCAATCTGAAGGTGAAGAACGTGATGAACTCGAGTTAGATGAATATTTTTTAGAACAAATTTTGGAAAAACGAACCTCTGATGGTGAAATCGAGTATCTTTTGGAGTGGAAAAATGACAGTGATGAAATTAACGGTTGGGAACTAAAGGAAGATATCAAGAATATTCCTGTTTGTGCCGAGTTAATTGCAGATTTTGAAAATCAGTTGTTAAAGAATGATACAAAGGAAAAACAGCAATCATCTGAAATTGAATGCGCATTTTCCAACTCTGAAAATACAAGTACTACATTAGAGGCTGGGAACTCAAAAGAGCGTAAAAATAGCGCCTCCTCTGAATTTAAACCTGTTGTAGTACCGGTAAACGATGTTGCTGAAAATTTTGACTAACAAGAGGAAAACGTTCAAGATCAAGATGATTTTAAGTTTGAAGAAGCCTGATACTGATAGCTCTTGAAAATGAAAATAGTATTTAACTCAATATCACACAAATCATAATTTGGATACAATTAACTTCTTTTTTATGTTGCGTTTATTTTAATTAATGATTAAATGCAGTGATGCCACTCGTCTAGAAAACTTTGAGAAATCAGGAATTGAGTATGTTTTCTGGAATTTTTTGATTATATTACCTATATTTTCACATACCTACCTGTAAAGTTAGTTACTATAGCTACAGCCAAAAAATACACTCATTGACTTGTATTATTATATATATTATATAACGCTTAATTTTGTTTAAAAAAAAAAAAAATGTTTGTATCCAAATAAACAATGGTATATTTATTATTTGTTTTAACAATAGTTTTCTTTTTCATTTATGTAGATTATAATGTATTATATTTCAAAAGAGTGGCAACCCTGTTATGACACTTTAAACGGTGTTTCAGTGTTAGAAATTATAATATAATGTTGATATTATCAACAGCTGTGGATGGATAGGTTACAAACAGTGAAAACATTTTTTATTGTTTATTTAACATTATTTAAAATTTTGAAGCTCTTCACTTGGCCAATGTGTCATCACTGTTCATGCGCAAAATTTTTTCTGGTCGAGGTTACACGTTAAAAACTTATCATTAAGACTCAAGTTTTGTATGCCATCAATGTATGTTACAGCTATTTAATAGTAATAATAGTAGATATATATTTACGTACCTACCTGTTAAGTTAGCTACTAAAACTACAGCTAAAAAATACGCTCAATGACTTGTGTTATTAAATATAATATTTAATTCTTAATTTTGTTAAAAAAAAAATTTTTGTATCCAAATAAACAATGGTTTTTTTATTTTGTTTTATTTTTTATTTATACAGATTATACTGTAAGAATTAAAAATTTTTACCAATGTGACAAATGTGTGATTCTACCTATAAACTGTGCTAAGATTGGAAAAAAAATAAAAGGGGTGTGTTGTAAAGCAATGAACCTGTAAGAAACCAAAACAGTAATTAGAATGAAAAAAAAAGTTTCTCGCTATCAATAACATTTTCTAAGAAAGAAGAAACTTGTCATTTGAAAAAAAAAATAGTTTTGAACTGCATAACGTACACATTGTCTTAGGACACAAAATGTTACAAAACCATCAGCAAAACAAGTGTCGTGTACACTGGGCTTAAAAAATAAAAGACATAAAAATGAACACAACAATGTTCAAAAATCTGGTACATGGCAATAAATTAGGCAGGTACATACATATAAAATTTATCAGAGAAATTCAGAGAACATTTTCAGATAATTTAATACCATGATTACACATAGCGTGATAAATATTTTCAAGAAAAGTGCTTCTATTTTCAAACTATGGTACCATGACAAACTACAAGAAACACAAAAGCTGTACCTCTTGTACCCAACCGTGGTCCAGTAACTTCC